>CM060950.1:32067294-32667294 GCA_030765055.1 Mantis religiosa | reverse complement strand
TCTCTCGTTACAGGTGAGTTTACAGAAGTGGTTACAGTATCACGTTTGCTTATAAGGTAAGACTGTTTCTTGAAGTGAAATAATTTACAAGCAAGTATAGGTAATTCAGACAAAATTAAGTTAGAGAGGTCTACGATTACGGTAGCGAATGTCGAAGGTCGAACATGGGTGTTAAGACATTCGCGCACTAACCTATTTTGGGCTGCCATATTGAAGAACAAAATAGTTTAAAATACTTTTCGAGTTTGACAGCTTTTATTGTATTGTAATATAAAGTATTCTTACAGAAGACAGTGTGAGGTAATTCTTACCGTACTTTTGACTTTAACACCCACACCGATATACAGGACAAACTTGCCACGTATCCTTCATTGACCTGGTCGAGTTCGCCAGTTTGAGTGACTGACTGGAAGAGCAGCTAACTTGGGTTTGCCTGTGTGAAATGCAAAATACAGACAAAGATACTTATAACGAAGCGCTCTTAGACTGCTGGTTGATGGTGGAAAATTCGTGGAGCTTAAAGGGACGGTTTCGGCGTATCTAAACACATACAAATTTTCCACCACTATTGGCGGCTTAAGAGTTTCCCGTTACACTATGTCTCTCGTTCTCCATCTCCACATGTGTACAACAGGATCGTTGTAATTTGAGACTGATTAAAATAATCCATTTAGTATCGAGAGGAAACTAAATGCCAAAAATTGCAAAGTTACAATTGTTTGTTTGTTGGATAAAACCTATTTATTACAATTTAACTTCGTGTATAATTTATCACTTTGCCATTCTATAGTATAAAGTATGCACCACTTTACAGAACAATAGTCAGAATTGGTTCACGATTTACAGTAGAGTGGTAACTAACCCTTTTCAGGGAAGTTTTACTCCAAAAATTGGTACTGCTTTTAAGAATGGCGAGTTCTATGTATTCAAAATATGTAGTTCCATTGTTTTCCAAACAGGTGGGGGTTAATTTTCTCCATACCTTTTTTTCCCATCTTTGAACAACATTTTCAGAAAGTATTGAAGATACTATTAAACTTCAGAAAGTTAAAAACCTAAGTGCTGTTGTGGACTTTTTGTGTTGACATACATGGGACACGAACTAAGTAGATTTAAGTGGTGTTATGGAATGTTTAATCTCCTTCTATATCGCTTGGAAAGCGTTTCTTAATGGTGATTAATACTCACTTTTACTTCAAACGGTGTCACAGGAGTGGCGCTTGTGATATGAAGCATATTTCGTAACACCGGAAGTAGAAGCAAGTAGTTCCGCGAAATTGAAAATCAAATGGAATTAGTGAAATTGGCTGCAAGAAATCTGTAAGAGGCGAAATGGACACGTAACGCCAGAGGTTCTACTACCATTAGTCCTGGACCCATAGGACCAAGGACCCAGGCCTCCATCTACCCGGGAGCCAAAGCTCCAGGGCTCTTTCCATAGGGCAATATCTGGAAAGCCGCCCCCCCCCCCCGATCGACTCGAAAATCAAGACCGGTGGAAGTGGATGCGCCTTTTACGCGCGTCAACCCTGCAGGGAAGACTACCGAAAACCTCGGTGGGGCCGCCTGGTAATCTAGCACACCTTCTACTAGCTCTGCAGGCTAGTACCCGGGATTTATTAGGCAACCCTCTGCCCCCTCCGGGCGGCCGTAGCCTGGCCGGAGGTACCCAATTTCCCGTGGGTGTCGGGAACATACTGCCCCCTCGAGTCCAACCCAATCCGAACAGCTCCCAATCAGGGAGGGGCTCGAATGTTCGGCCCGAGGTTCCTCTAGTAACGTCAGAGGTACCACGAGTGCTAGGGGTCCGCAGCACCCGCACCACGGCAGCTGAAGGGGACGGATCCCCTCCCCTACGGGGAGATGAAATGGACAAAATTGTCTTTGCTAAAATAGAAAAGTTGTACAAGAACAAGTGCAAGATTGCTGATTTACTGTCACGTTTAAGAGTTATTCCCACGATGAAACAGAGTTGGAAACTCACAATATTTGTTGCTTTAAGCATTCTCCTGTTGATGTTTAAAGAAGCTTTTCAATGTGCATGTCCGTATTAGTTGACAGTGTATGGTCCTCCAGTTCTGAAAACTTACATCAGCTTTAGATAACGAATGGTAATTCAGTACTTAGTGATACAGTGAAAGTGAAATATCCAAGGAGGTCAATAAATGAAGTCAATTTTTAAAGGTATTTCTTATTCATTTAGGCCGCTTGTTATATTCTTTAGTTCCTTAAAACCAGGGCCTAGTTATCACGTATGTTTTATACCCACGTGATCCCGCTGCATAGAAAGAAATAATGCCAGTTTACTGTACCAAAAATACCAAACGACTTCGCATGACTACTTTGAGCAGTGGTTGCCAACTACTTAGAAAGTAAAGGTTTAGAACTTTTCATGTCCTGGATATACGTTCGCTGTAATTTAAATGTGTTTGTGTCTGGAGGTAAATGATCTAAGTGGAGTGTTAATGTCAGTTTTACGTCATACGCTTATTTGCACAAATTTCCCAAACTTACATAACTGTACATTTAGTGTAAATGTAGTCAAGGAACGGTAGGTGAGGATGTAGAAAATGAAAATAATAGTTGCGACACGTAGCAGAGTTGTATATATGGAATTCTTGGTTACTCCAAAATTGGCAATGACTGAAAGGAGAGCTAACAGTTGAAAGAAAAGGAAATGACTCCTATCGATATTATGAGAGAACATCAATAAGAAACAAACAAACGTTTCACATTTGAACTTCAGTAACATACAGACGTGATGGAACAGGTTGTTTTAGCCGCTCTCGACCTCCCCCCCCCCCTCCGAAAAAAGGAACTAAAATTTGCACACACCTTGGTATAATGTCTCTCTCACTAGAACGATCCTGTTGTAAACATATGGGAGAGAAGAAAGATGCTGTAATGTGTGTATACAGGCGATTCACTACAGCATCCGTAACATTCGGCACACTAAATATGCATGACTATCTGTAGTTACATACAACAAACGTAGTTCGAAGCTTTTTATTAATATGGAATTGTAAGGAATGTGAATTGAATGTAGCTTTCGTCGAATTCCGAGTGGTGCATTTTTTACCCCTCTTCTGCGTTCATTCGATGGGAATGGGTAGTTGGCAAGGGCATAAGCAAGGCTACTGAAAGTGCTGAACACGAAGCTGGTGCGTTTGGATATAAAATGTTTTGTTTACATCAAGGTCGCTTCTAAGAACGAGTCGATTGTTGCTAAACAGTCGTCGCTGTTTGTAGCTTGTCTTCCTGAAATGTTAGATCACAAGCTAGGATCTCCAAGTATTATCCAGTGAAGCTGGTGTCAGAAGATAATTCCTTTTATTGAATAACCGCAGGAATTTCTTTAATTTTATTTTTGGAACTGGTTATTCATACGGAAATTAACCTTTATTCTTCCGTCTGGTTCCTGTTACCGATCATAAATGTTGTAAGAAATAATTTCAGGTGGCTGAAACTCCCAACTGTTGCATCTTAGAGTTCATTGATTTTCCGTTTTAGTCCGATAGTAATTGATCCATATCTAATTTAAGCCAATCAGTCATCAGAATATCTTCCCCAGGTGGAATAAATTACATGAGATGGCTTCGCTGTACTGCTGTTAACACTTTAGTTGCCATGTCAGTTTAATTTTCAAATGGACTATATGGACCACTGGAGTGTCACAAACTTAGATTCATAACCACGCAATGCGCCAGGAACATTTGGTGTCCACTAGGCCTCAAGGCACAAAAGAACATTTTCTTTATTTTTTCTTCATCTACTGAAGTTATATAGTTATCATGCCCATCAGTTACTTGCTTCCGCTATCACTATTAAAATCTAAGTAGCTCTTATCCGAACTTTAGAAAAGTGGTTATGCGTTTAAGATTTATCGTCTAACTTCAAAAGTTTAAATTATTCCCAACTTGTCGATCGTGAAAATAACGTACATATCTGAGAGTGAGGTTACGAACCTAGCAGTTTGAAATTAGCTCATCTGTTATCATTGGCATTCCTACACTCCAAGAACGAACAGTTTTACAGAAGTAGTAAAGCTAATACATTTCATCCTTGGGTGCTCAGTGTTAATAATGCCCTTTGTCAGCTACTTGAACAAGTTTTGAACATTCTGAATGAAAATCTTAAGGAAGCATGCGCAATGTGCAGGTTGGTATAGGTCTTATATGTACTTTGAAAATTTCGGGACTGCATGTTATATAAACAAAGATGGAAATGGTGAAAATACCGTATGTGCCCATAATGAAATGGCTTCATATAACGGTAAAAATATTTGTAATTGCATGTTAGCTAAGAATGCAAACCATACTGCCACCCACAAATAGAGATAACGTGAAGTAGTGTATTTCAGCCCAAAACGTCCAATTTCACCAGAACTACACGCTTATTGAGCCCTCTGAATTAAAAAAAAGAAAAGAAAGCTTATTCTCCCATCCTAAAATACACTTAGTATGGACACTTTACGAAATTTCAAATTTTCCCAGTTATTACTGTAAGGACTTTGATTAAAAATGGCATTATATAACCAGTAAACCATTTATTTCAAATAATGTAATTTTTTAAAGTGATATAAATTCAATTGTTTCTCACGATTTGGAAAGAGTATGGAATATCAAGGCCAGCATAATATAGCAACATCTGAATATCGACCCTGTTTTGCTTAGTCCTCTTGTACTTGCAACGAAATATTTAATGAAACTGTTTGTGACGATTTATTTTGATAAATGTGAAGTAAAAATAAACATAAGCTTTCGTATAAATATGTGCAGAAGCTATATAGAAGCAAACCTCTGTGGGTTATAACTGTAATGTTAAAGTAACGCATGAGACTTCTCTACTCCAGGCCAATTTTGAAGGCGTAAAGCAGAACTGAGGGAGTAATGAAATACATAAGTAGTTCTCATTACCGCGACCGTAGGACTTTTGCTTTAAGAGCTATGAAGGATTGGGGGCGGAAGGGGTCGTTGGTCTTGCGACATCAACTTTAAAGCGTAGCACGAAACCGCAGTTTTATGTATGCATGTTAAAAGTGCATAGCAAACTTTCCACTTACAATAAATTTATCGTCTACTGAAGTGCGTTTGCGGGCAGCTCTTGAGTATTTCCAAACTATTCATTAGCGGAATCAGGAAATTACTTGGTAAAAGAAACTCGTGTCCTGGCTACCTTCGGTCCAGACAGGCCTTCCTCCAAACATTGCTCTGGAACACTAGGATATCTTCCTTTCTTTTTCTTTTGAGATTAAAAAATGCTACAAAATTTCGCATCTCTGCTGGTGTGCTTTTTTACCATTGTTCAATTCTAAATTATAAAGTATTAATTTAAAAATCATTAAAGTATACTTTGTGGTCTGTCCTTTATTCATTTCGTTTTAATAAGCATGGGTCGGATTTCTATGATTTAAAAATGAAAAAAATGCAATCATTTATGACCCGAAATAACTTAAATATGACTTTATAACTTCATAAATTTATAAATCACATTATATTGACATTCTAATTGTTTCTGCAGAAACAAATCTACTTCTTAATTCAGCACTTGATGTAATCTAAGTGTAAGAAGTTCTAAATTAGACAAGAGTAATTATTGTAACTTAAAAGAATAGTTAAGAGAGATAAAATATTTATATCTGAGGGGGGATTGTTTTCATAAACAGCAAAATTACATTGAATGGCAGTGCATTTTTACGTTGCCAAATTGGAAGACTCTTTTATTGTCAATGTCCTTATATTTGGAGAAACTAGCTTCCACATCACACGAGTTTATAGGAGCATATTTGAAATAAATGAATTCATCTGGGGAAAATTCCGGCCAATAATCTTCAGACCCACAAAGAATATCGCACATCTCGGAAAGGGTAGTATAACCTGTATTAGACACGAACACTCTGCATCTTTGCGCAAGACGTGTAACATGGATAGAGGTAGTGATATTTAGCATTTTGAAATCAGAAATTTAGCATTTTGATTTTTACATGTAGCATTTTGTAGGATTAACACATTTGCAATTTAGCATTTTATAGCATTTTGAAAAAAAAAATGATTTGAGTTAATTTGTTTAAATGATGAGATTTCAAACACATTTGTGGAAGGTTATCAATGACAGTGAGTTAAAAGTGCATAAAGTGTCAATTTATTTCACATTAATGTAAATTAAAGCAATGCACAGAAATGTAGAACGATCTGATACAAACTGAAGCATTCTGCGTAACACAAAAAAGAAATCCATACTGATGTAAAACTTAACACATAAAAAGAAAATGTAATAAATTATCCTAGTTTATGATTCAGTAATCCTGTTGAATTAAAGCATTGAACATATTTAAACATTCTGTTCTGGCATTTGAGTCCACTTGTCACTCACAATCAAATTATATTTATTGAAATATCTTGCAGCATCTACGCGTTGGTAGGAACCCAAGAGCTGTTCGGGCAAACTGTGGGTATTTGAGCTTAAGAGCTAACAGCATTTGCAGGCAGTCTACATTTTTATTCTGCATGGTTTGTATCAGTTGTGAATGAAACTAGTCATATCCCTCAACTGCTCCATTTTAACATCTCGAAAAAATGAGATCTAACTTTTACTTTCACTTAAAATTATGTAATTTATTGAAGTTATTCTGCCAGCAGTGACAAGATTAGAAAGCTTACCAGTTTTAAAGAAGACATTGTCAAGTTGTTAAAAGTGAGATATCTTTTATATAGAAAATGAGTAGTTGTCAAGCAGTTTTTGGGATTACTCACTCAGATAAGATGTTCTCCATATCTCCATAAGCGGTTTTCGGTCTGGTTTAGACCATCTTCAGTGGGTGTTGAGTAGCTGGTCAACACCCACTGAAGATGGTCTAAACCAGACCGAAAAGCGCTTATGGAGATATGGAAAACATCTTATCTGAGTGAGTAATCTCAAAAACTGCTTGACAACTACTCATTTTCTATATAAGCTTACCAGTCTCTTGAAAAAAGGCATTTGTCATATTTTCCGCCATGTGGCTGATCAACTTAAGCATACACTCCATAAACACGTTTTTCATTTTTCTTTTTACATTTTCATCTGAAAAGGTGTCCGTGAACTGGATTATATCAGTGGTTAACCATCCTCCAGCACACCTTTTCAGCAACGAGTGTAAAGTTAATATCTCATCCCACAGCTTCATGTGCAAAGAGGTAGCAAGAGCCCTCCAATTGGGTAATTAATTTACTCATTCAGACTGACACCTCGGCCACAAATTTAGCCAGACACCGTACTTCAAAATATTTGCATTAATCAGCGAAAATGTTAAGTAGGTATGAAGAGCTGGTGGTCAAATTTTCATCCAAAAATTGAAAAAAAAAATGTTAATGAATCTAAATACTTGTTCACATATTCTAAAGAGTTAAACCATGAATTCCAACGTGTGAGCACGGGGAAAGGAAACACTACAGCTGGACGATTTGGCTAACTTTCTACAAGAAATTTCATATAAGCACTTTTCATTTGTCTTAAATGCAAGAAAGCCATTTCCAGTTTTGACACGAAATGGTTTAGTTTTGACATTTCTTTTGTGATCAAATCACCAACTATGTTCACCTTATCTGAAAAACATTGAAAGTGCATGAGGTGGTCACAATTATAGTTTACAATGCTCCAGTGTGTCTCCATGTAACGAGCTGAATCTGATACCATCCGTAGTACATTTTCGTATGAGATGTCTTTCTTCCAAAACGTCAGTAATTGCTCTGTTACAAGTGGTACCATTCGCTTTATCAAGAGAGTTACAACTACCTAGAAATACGTCTTGGTTTGCCTGGTCACACATTGTTCGGAATAAAACCGCGAAAGCACATCTTTCCTGCCTGTCTGAAGTTTCGTCTGCAACTACAACAATGGGTTTTCCTTGCAGATACTTCTTTATTTCAGCCTCCATTCTTTCTCTACATATTCACGTCGCAATGTACTTGCCTAGGGCAGATCTCTGGAGCCTGGCGCATACCTAAACGTAAAATTGATTTAAATTAGCTAAAAGGACAAGTTAAGGCCTTTAGGCTCTGTCATGCTACAAAATTAAGATCACTGCGCTTAATATGTTTTTGTATAATTTTACACCCCTGAATTGAATTAAATGTTTCGATTTTTTTAGCTATATAAGTTTTTTGGCTTAGTGAAGTTCAAATGCGGAAGTGATATTAATTTCGTGGCATATGACCGTTAGGAAAGGTACAGACGCGAGCAAATGTATTCCGATGCATGCAAGACTGACCTACGGGAGGGAAGCGAGTTTCTAATCAGTTAGTTGTGCTAGGTCGGTTGAGTTTCCTTATACCTGACCAGCGAGTTCGGCGCACAGGTATTTAAGCCTCAAAGGAAAATAAAAACAATTTTGCCACATGAAACGTAGGTGGTTTTATAAAACTCTCCAGTATCAACTTGGGTATTAATCGATCCTTTTTTAATGACGTTATTTCCTCTCCGTCTCTCTTGTACACATACCTCAACCATTTTAATCTCCCTTTCTTCTTTTTAAATGCATTTCCAGTGCTCAAAAGTAGTCGTTCTATCTGGAACGAAATCCTACCTTTCATAGGTTAGCGATAATTAACACATTATTAAACTGCGTGGTATTTAAACTTAAGTGTAACTTGTTCCGAAAATACATTATTTCCTTTGTTAAAGTTCTCAAGGAAAGCTTAAATGGACATACTACTATTAATATAGCCACCAAAAAGTATTCGTCTAATCATAACACACAAAATATAACAAGCACAATCAGAAAAATATCAGAAAAATATAGATAAGAAACGAATAATAAGTATTTCCTTACCTCTGTTGATATCTAGATTTAAAAATAAAACACAATTTGGGTTCATATATTGCTTAATTAGTGAACAGCTAGCTCTACGTTATTTAAAATCATGTCCCATTTTATGTCAAACAAGTATTCGTCTAGTAAACAAGATCCCAGGTATGGTGCCTTGCTGACACACATCCCTTCCCTTTTCTTATGCACTTGTGTTTTATCCACTGTCATTGACAGTTCCATCTTGTTTTCAAAACCGTTGACTGCATTTAAGTAATAGGGGTCGAAAACGTCGTGAAACTACAAAAGAAAACGGGGAAATTTGCATCAGGTTATTTAAAAACGGAAAATCTTTTCAAGAAATTGGAGAAACATTGGAAGACCTACCAGTACAGTGAAGACTATTATATACAGGTTTGTTCAAAACAAATCTTAACGAAAATCAATCAAGAAGTGGTCGTCCTGCAGTTATCAGAGATGAAGAAACGACCGTTACTTAGAGAAGTCAAGAAAAATCCTAAACTAAGTGCTCCAAAACTTACTATTGCAGTTCAAACACACACAGGAAAGTCCGTTTTGACACAAACTATAAGAAACGTCCTTTATGAAGCTGAGTATGGAGACTGAACAGCCCGTAGAATAACATACATTAGTAAAATCAACAGAAAGAAACGAGTTGCTTTTGCAAAAGAACATAAGTACGATGGATTTTATTTCTGGAAGAAGATTGTATTTACTGACGGGAGTCAATTTGAGCTCTTTAAGTCAAATGGGCGAGTAATAGTGCAGAGAAAAGAGTTGAGCTTGAGGAGAAAAATATAACAGCTTCAGTTAAACATGGAGGCGGTTCAGTACTTGTGTAGGGCTACATAAATGCAAATGGTGTGGGGGATTTGTATTTTATTGATGAAATTATGAACTATAAGGTTTATATAAACATCCTAAAAACACATCTGTCCAGAAGTGTGAATAATATGGGTCTTTCTGAGTATTATATTATCTCCAAGACACACAGCTCTAGATGCAAGGCTATGATTGTTGTATAATCCAGGATGGAGGTCAACACCACCGCGATCACCAAACATAAATGCAGTGGAGTATACTGGACAAAAATATTAGAAATCATCAAATACCTAATATAAAGAATCTAAAGAACGTTCTACTAGAGGAATGGCGTAAAATTACAGTGGAAACAACACAATGTTTTGTGAATCCATGCCAAGGAGAATGCAAGAGACTATAAAGAGGAATGGAGGGCCTACTAAGTACTAACTGTAACATTCTACACCATTTTCAGTATGCAGACGAATACTTATTTTGCATCCTATATTGCATATCTTTACTTTTGAATGTTAAACCATGTTTATATGAATAGATACTATGTGTTTCTTTATGGTATTCTCTTTTTCACTAATCAATAAATAAGACAAGTGTCCCTGCTGTACTTTATTCTGAAGATTTTCCACTATCTATGCATCCTTAAACATAAACTCATGCATTAGACGAATACTTTTTGGAGTAATATATTACTTTATATATTACTTTTAACGACCAACGAAATAAAGATAACGACAGTTCAAATACCAAACACCTTAGCGTCACCGGCATGTCGGAGGTTTCACGGAGGAGTTCTTTAAATGTCAGTAAAACTGATATGATGCATTTCACTTTTAGCCACACGTAGAAACCATCGAAATAGACCGGGCTTGAACTTGCAACCTTGGGATCAGAATGCCAGCAAGTAAAGTCATTCTGGTCAGCTTTTAGTAGCATTATCATTTATTTATTTTTTTATTTATTTATTTATTTATTTGTTTGTTTATTTGTTTATTTATTTATTTATTTATTTATTTATTTATTTATTTATTTGTTTATTTATTTGTTTATTTGTTTATTTATTTGTTTATTTATTTGTTTATTTATTTGTTTATTTATTTGTTTATTTATTTGTTTATTTATTTGTTTATTTATTTGTTTATTTATTTGTTTATTTATTTGTTTATTTATTTGTTTATTTATTTGTTTATTTATTTGTTTATTTATTTGTTTATTTATTTGTTTATTTATTTGTTTATTTATTTGTTTATTTATTTGTTTATTTATTTATTTATTTATTTATTTATTTATTTATTTATTTATTTATTTACTGAAAAGCTTCAGGACGAGATATGCATTTTGTGAATCACGTTTCTTCAGTGAATTATTTATTTGAAACATATTGAACACTATTAGTTATACCATTAAATGTGCAATATAAGTATAGATAAATATGTGAGAAACAGATAATTTCATTTTAATAGTTCTATGCAAATACACATAGAAAACAAGTGTTATTGTTATTGATATTAGTATTCTTATCGTTATCATTATTATTCATTTTATTATTATTGCTGGGTAGACTGCTTAAAGGCAGGATTATACGTTATTACGTTCGTCACCTGTCTCTTGTGGACGGTGGAGGAGAACGTCAGTGTTGATCAGCAGGTAAACCTGACTTTTGCTTTCACTAGGCTAAACTAATGGAGCATAGACTTTTGTTCCCCTTGCCTTTCCAACCGCATCGTCCATCGGAAAACTTTTGCACCGTTGTGTACATGACCCCAGCAATGTTGAAGTTGAAATATGAACAGGAACGAATGACGCCGATATTGTGCGTCTACACTTCCAGGGCTCAAAGTGTGCACAGATGTCAACATTGCGCCGTAGCACAACTTTTAGAGGAGTGAAATAGCGAAGTGCGATTGGAAATAGTTAACTACATTGCGTATATTATCGCTCATTTGATACATTCAAGAAATAAACGAGGTGAATGAATACTGTAACTTCAAAACATTTAACCATGAGCTGCAGTGAAAGATTTGACGGATGCGATAAATCAGACTAATCAGACTGACTATAGAGAACGTCAAGACGTGCTTATTGGCGGGGTGGATTAAAATTCTACACGGTTGGCCTAGGACAACGAGAACGGCTGATCCACTTTGGAAATTCCATAGGACAGTACTTGCAACTTACAGAACAAGGATGTAAAATGTCAGTTTTTAATTGCACTTACAAGGTTTTTATTTGACTGCTCCCGTATGTTTTTAGTGGAGCGATAAAAATGTTGTCTACTCCTTTATAAAAGTTTGTTACACAAACTGCCACCGAAGAGGTTCCTAATGCTTATCTTCCTATACGTAAGTTTTCTCCATTAACAAATGTGGAAATGCCACTCAATATATTTGTCTACAGTCCATCTATGTTGAACTATGACGTCTTCGCCGGATTCAAAAGCAAATCTCATGTAAGGCTGGCTACCTGAATGAGTGAAGGGGAAATCCTTCATACACAAGAGAGGTGACAAGGCGACGCCATTGGTCATGACGGACACCAATTCATTATATTCATACATTACATCATTCATTGTATGTGACAGGCATTGGGTTGAAATATACATGATTCTTTGCGGAATGAAAAGGATTCATCATGGATGCAAGGTAAGGTTTCAACAGAAGCATTGAGGAGTACAAAGATGGTCGCATATTACAAACTTTTGTCAGCGTTTCTTTTCTTTTCAAAACTGATTGCTTTGTGGCGGTCGAAGAAATAGTTGAACACAGATGGCCCTCAATCAAGACTGTCAAATAGGCAAAATCTAGAGAAGTGAAAATAACTACTCTGAAATACTTTATACTGGCCGAACAAACTATATCTAGCAATGATTTAGGCATTTGATGAAACCTCGATGTCCATTTAGTTAAAATAATTTTGAGAGGACAAGAAAATATTAGTTATTTAAATCGCCCAATTCTGTTGTCAAATTTTTGAATTCAGGTAGTCGAAGAACAAAGTATCATTAAGTCGTTCGTCGAAATCAAATTTCATTGTTTTGTGTGAAGGTGAAACTTACAATATAGATGCCTGTTCATATAAAACAGCAATAGCGAATGTGTTCCAATTAGTGCACCAATATAACCCAGGTTTATAAATTACGTGTTGTAAGCTGCTTAACTTTGCTACAATCAAGCCCTCATTGGATTTGAAAACTTCCACTTAGTTTTTAAGAGTACAATTCATTAGTTATCTAATACATTACACTATATTAAAAAGCGCCATGTTAAGTACCACTGGATTGCTATTTCAGCCAGTTTTAACCTCTAAATATTACAGAAATCGCGTTTTCAATGTCACATGTAAGCAACTTACTGCCATGGCTGTACAGTAAGAACAGCATCTTTAAACGTACAGCATAGACATTTAACATCAAAATGACTCATTGATGTGATATTATAGGATTAACCTTCGTGCTTTGTGCGTTACCTTCTTGAAGGAATTTAAAGATGTTATTTTAAGTAGCAAATAATTATAACAACGCTGTAATTTAAATTAGTCTGTGTAGATACAAGCTGGCTGAGGAATAAGGTATAGTTCGTAATTAATTTGGCAGAAGTAATTGCAACACACTTCGCTAGAAGAGCATCATGAGAATAAAACCGATATTGTCAGACATTCAAGGAAATAGAATAGTTGCATTTGATGTGAAACATGTAGCTATGACTAGAAATGGCGTTTTACAGAGACTGTTTGTGTGAGCTTTTGGAAAATGAATTCTCTTTGCACTCTGATAATTAGGGCCCGAAAGTTGTTGACCTAAACGTTCTCTAAAATGAGCCTTATAATGCCCTTAAAGTATAAAAAATGCACATAAAATGTAAAAAATGACCTAACAAGAATTAACAATTTCTTTCATAATAATAAATTAATAACTGTCACAGACAAATAATGAATATATGGTATGAATAAACACATTTTAAAATAAACTTTCTTAGTAAATAATGCAATTATTGCTGCTAAATAATAAGTGAATTCAAAATTCATCAGGTCATTTTCAATTTTGTAAAATAAGAAAAAATAAGTTACTGTACCCATTAGCCAAAACACACCTTACTTAGCGTTGCAGTACATCACCATGGTCATCTTCAAGTTATCAAAAGTAAAGGAACGGCGTTGGTCAGCTAAAACTGTATTATACTTTGTGAAACTTCTCTACTTTCACATATGTTATAAATGCATATTTGAAAAATGTCACTGACTGTTAAATCCTGTTCAAAAATATCGGTTCTGAAGTTGTCTCCTGACACAATATCAACTTACACCATATGAACCTTTAATCACAGATTATTTAAAAAAATCCCATGGGTCCGGGTCAGGTCTGCCACGGGAATCGAACCCGGGCCTCCCGAATGTGGGCTACAGATGAAAATGCCCAATAAATCGCGAAAAAGAAAAAATGACCGGAAAATGATCTAAGTGTTAAAAAATTACTTTATAATAAAAATATGAAAAAAATGCATTTTGATGACCTATAAAATTATATCTAACGTATTTGTTCCAGAATGCACTTAATTTCCAATGAGCATCGTCTGTGACTACTCAGAAAAATGATGACTTTTCGTCAAAATCCGGCTCCTGCTGATAATATATTAAACGTGCTTCCCAAAGGTATCTTGGAATACAGCCAACGAAAAAATGTTAGGTTCCATTTTCATTCCTTTTCTTTATTGTAATTTTTGTTCAATTTTCTTGAAAAATTCTGGTTGGTTCCAACGCCCCCTGAAAATATATATGTATAAAATGCAATCATTGGAAGACAGTAAATGTTTCCGCAAAGTAAGGGGAATACATTGTTTTGCTTACTACGCTTTTATAGAAGACTAAGTAATAAACTGCTCAGAAATACAGTAGAGAAAGCCTACATGGAACGTAAATAAATTCCAAAAATAATAATACTTTACGAACTTTGCCGTCCACGTCCTGTCCATGTTCCAACTAGTGACACATAGCTTTACTGTTCCTAACCTAAACTCGTCCATGTCTCATCTTTTTCCCCAGTGAGTTTCCTGAGATCCATTTCAAGGCAGTGATTCACATTTCAAGTACTGGAGCAAACCTAATTTAACACTCAGGCATTTTGATTTTGAAGTTGCAGTGCAAAAAACCTGCGAAAGTATAATACGCAAAAATGGATGTAATTTTATATCCATTTCACCTATTGGTACCGACAATTTTTAAATTCTAGGAGTAAG
The DNA here is from genome assembly GCA_030765055.1 of Mantis religiosa. Taxonomy (NCBI): domain Eukaryota; kingdom Metazoa; phylum Arthropoda; class Insecta; order Mantodea; family Mantidae; genus Mantis; species Mantis religiosa. The sequence continues at coordinate 32,652,441 of CM060950.1, read as the reverse complement.
CTATGGTGCTGGTAAAGAAAAGGGTGTCAACTACTTGAAAATTGTTGTTGGGACTGTTTTTCTGCAAGCCGAAGGAACTGATCAATTCTTCGTAGTAGTGTTGTCACAATGCAATGGGCACTTGCATTCCGGACAACTAAATATTGGAAGTTGCTAGCTTCCCTCTGAAGTGCAAACAACAATCGCCCAACAATCACGAATCATTTAATAGAACATTAAGCATTTGCAACACCAGCGATGCAAATATTTACCCTCTCAGGGATGTTGTTGCAAAAATACCTAAGGCATGTGTGTGGCACTTCAGAAGCTTGGGCCAAAAGACTAAATCTATGTTGTATGCAAATAATTGCTTTTACAGTGGCGTGTTTATAAACCATTCCACTGTCTCTGGTAAAGGTGGGGCAGTTCAGAGGAGAGGCAGTTGGGAAGGCTATTTCTCTCCAAGAAGTGCAGGGATAGAAATTATTTGATCCCATTTCGCCGTTTGCTCACAAAGCAATTGTATACTTCATTTAATTTAATTTAGGTATTCACATTCACCCTTCTCATCAGTATGAAAACTAACGTCATTAATCGTCACAGAGCGATATTTTTGACAGTGTGCATGTGAAGATTTGATTCTCCGACATGTTTGATCGCTCCATGTTTTCCCTCCGATTATGTTATGATTTTCCTTAGTTGATATGATTTCTTAGTTTGCACACACACTACCAAAGTGTACCTTGGGACTACTGTCGTTGCAAGGGTTCAACCTGGAAGTGTGACAACATACGAGTGAGCTTACGTAGTTTATTGCAGATGCAAATTATAGTTATAAGTAGGTGTAAGGCATATAAATGCTACTTCCAATCCATATGCAATTATGAAATGAAATGTTCCTTGTATTCAGGGGTGACTCCGAGGTTAGTGTCTCAGTGCCACACACTTGCATAAAATAATAAAATATTTTAATTTGTAATAGCTATACTTCGAATGCAGTCTGCATATTATTCAACATTCAACTAAATGTCTTGCCCAAAAACAGAAAACCATACAAATTGAAGGCGACTAGAGGTTAACACCACCATTATGTTACTATTTAATAGATCCTTGCCACTTCATACGGCACATATTGACAGCATTGTGGACGTTCACTCTGAACACTTAGTGATAAGTGGAAGGAGGAGATAGCCCAAATCCGTGTCAATTAGTACATATCGTAGCTGTTGTTGTCAGGACATGCCAATCAAAGTACATACCAACTAAATACATGCATCTAAGACCAGTATGTTCTATTGAGAAGTCAGAAAGAACGCTCTTATCACTACTTTACTATGTAAAAGTTAGGGGAACATTGCTTTGTTATACCACATTCGTCATTAATTTGCCATTGTTCATATTTAAATTATTTTCTAATGTTGCCTGAGTTACCAGCAGACAAAAGATGTCTGCGTCTGCTAAGAAATCTAAAAACGGTTGGCTGCATAAGTAATGCGAAATGATACTTTCTTTGCGTTATATGAATGAAGTAAGTTTTTCACTAAGTAGTCAATTTTCTATATAATCATTAGAAGGCAAGGAGAAACTGATATTGGAAGTTAAACGTGGAAGGACACTTCCCCTAGGGGGCTGGGATATAAAACATGTTTTATGTCGGAAGTCCATTGATACAAATCATGTCTCTTAAATTTGTCCTCTGTTATGCGCAGTGTTGGATTACTCCAGTCTTATTTTACGAGTTCATTACACTATTGCGTTTGAGATGGAAAGCAATGTGGAGACTTGATGCATACTTTTAAATGTATTTCTCCTGTTTATAACATTTGATTATTGTACTACTGGCTGGTGTTGGTAAATGAGATATATTTCAGCAGTCTGACGCTAGAGACAGGTTTGTATTTTGCACAAGTTCTTGGAAGCAATCGCTACCTTGAACAATGGAAGGAATACAGTATAAGTATTGAATTTTTTTAGAAAGAACTCAAAGAAAACTGGGGAAAGAAAATGAAACTACTTTGAAGACTCCTGCGGGGGGGGGGGGGACTAATAGAACACCAGAAGGAACAGTCGTAGAACCCTTTACCAAATCTGCTCTACGTCAAATTATGGTTTCCATAAAATATAATTCTTGATCAGTTGGGATGACATCGGGTGAGCTCTGAAACAGACGAATTGTTTGACGGCTGCAAATGGATTCTCAGTGAAATATTAAAAAGATATGAAATGTCCTTATATTTAAAAAAACAACAAAAGACGGAAGTTTTTATGGCGATATTTTCTGCAAAGATTTAGTTTCTTGAGAAATATTAAATATTTGCGAAATTCCAATCAGCTAATTATCTAGACGAATCATGAATCAATGTGAATTACACCAAAGGAAAACATGGATGTTTGAAAACTGTTGGGGAAAGTCTGAGAATGGATTTGTTCCGACCGGCTTCCTCGTCTTCATGTCCGAGTCGACGAAAGGTTACCACGAAGAAATTGATGGAAATGGCTATAAGAACTGCTTTAATACGCTGTAATTCTAATTATACTTAAGTTTAACTAAATAAAGAACAGTTGATGAGAAACGCCAACACAACTACAATTATCATTCATGTTATACCAAACCTGTAATTTATCATATTAAAATTATAAAACAAATTCAGAACGTAGTGTCACCGATCGCTTTTTTTTTTTGGGGGGGGGGGTTGGTTGGAGCCGCGACGGGCAAGTATCGGCGTGTGCGCAGAAAAGAGAGTGGTGGGAGCGCTGAACGCTTGCCGAGAGAGACAGTGATGTCTGGATAGTTCCGTCTTTTTCTCTTGCCGCCTCTAAAGGCCTTGAAACGTCGGCAGCTTCATAGAACAATGACTGGAGGTATAATAGCCCGCAAGTGTTAGAGCGCAGTCAGTTGCTAGTGGTTTGTTAGTTGTGTGTGCACATTTGAAGTGTATCGCAGTGAACTCTTGTTTACGTGTGGCAGTGGCACCAGACGACCTTGAAGACTTGTCACCTCCTTTTTACTGCGGCGTTCAAAGGGGGTTACAAAGCGTCTTTTTACTGAAATAAAGAGCATTTTAAAGTTCTGCAAACAATACTTTTAATTCTACGAACCCGCAAAGTCACATTGGGCGTCAGGAGTGGAACACGGCAATGGAAACTGCATTGACCAAGATCTTAGAAAAAATGGAAGAAATGAAGACGACAAACGACAACCTTACCACAGAGTTGAAAGAACTGAAAATAGTGAATGACACCCTCGCTGCGAAAACGGAAGTGACAAATAACAACCTGGCCGCGATGATGACTGCAATGAAGGCCGAATTAACCACGGAAATGAAAGCAGCGGACGACAGCCTGGCTACAGAAATTAAGGCCGAATTAACCAAAATGAAGTCTGCGAAAGGGAATCTAGACGCTAAATTTTAATAGCAGTTGGCCGGCGTGAATGATGACGTCATGGAGAAGGGCAATCGGATGGGTCAAGCGGACGAGCGCCGCGAAGTTCTGGCAAACCGCGTTAATGACTTAGAGGGTCGAGGTCAGCGTAACGCCAATCAGTAAGTCCCAGGAGCCGGTGACGACGTAACACCCGGGGCCCCGGCAGGAAGGCTTAGTGGAGAAGGCGGCCGACCACCTGACCGCAGAACAGCTCGAGGAGGTTCGACAACTGCTGAAAACGATACCAGCGCGTCTTCACCCAAGGAAAAGCGACTACGGCCGCACGGACCGAGTGCTTCACCGCATAGACACCGGAGACGCCAGACCTATTCGGTAACCACCCAGACGCGTTCCACTGGCAAAGAAAGCGGTGGTACGGGACATGCTGGAGGACATGATATCCAGGGGAGTGATTAACGAGTGACGGCCCTTGGTGTTCCCCTGTAGTCTTGGTGGTAAAGAAAAACGGCGAGCTATGGTTCTGCGTGGACTACAGGAAATTGAACGCTGTCACCAGGAAGGACTGCTTTCCCTTATCTCAGATTGACAACTCCCTGGACACGATTGCTTGTGCGCAGTGGTTCTCGACCCTAGACCTGAAGTCTGGTTACTGGCAGGTGGCTCTAAACCCGAGAGACAAGGAGAAGACTGCATTCTCCACATGCCACAGGTTTCGGCAGTTCACAGTTAAGCCCTTTGGTCTCTGCAACGTACCAGCTACCTTCCAATGCCTCATGGAGTCAGTAATGAGAGGATTGACTTATGACGCCTGCCTGCTATAGCTGAACGACATCGTCGGTAAGACATTCAAAGACCATCACGACAACCTGAGCAAGGTGCTACAGAGACTACAGGCGACCAACCTGAAGCTGAACGCAAAGAATTGCCAACTCTTCCGCCACGTAGTCTCGCCATCCGGAGTGGCCATAGACCCTGAGAAGACACAGGTAGTGAGACATTGGCCTCGCCCAAAGGATAACCGAGAATTGCGCAGTTTCCTGGGGTTGTGCAATTATTACCGCCTCTTCATAAAAGGCTTCTCCAACATCGCCAAGCCCCTCACTCGCCTGACGGAAGAACATCGGCCTTATGTGTAGACGGAGGACTCCGAAGGCGCTTTCCAGCAGCTGAAGCAGACACTTTGCAGTGCTCCTAGTTTGGAATTTCTATAACTAGGTGGCTCCTTCATTGTGGACACCGACACCAGCGACCATTGCATTGGAGGTGTCCTATCCCAAGTCCAGGACGGTCACGAGCGGGTGATAGCCTAATACAAGAAGACGCTGACCAGGGCAGATAAGTACTGCGTCACCCGGCGAGAGCTCCTGGCGGCAGTGAAAACCTTGGAGCACTTTCACAGGTACCTGTTCGGTGAGCCATTCCACCTGAGGACTGACCACTCCGCCCTAGCCCGCCTACTTAACTTTAGAAATCTAGAGGGACAGAAAGCTCATTGGCTGCAGAGGCTGCAAGAGTACGACTTCACCTGCAAACATCGTAGCGGAAAGAGCCAGACCAACGCAGACGCCATGTCCCGAAGACCCTGCCCGGAAGAGTGCGGCCTGCGCACCAGAGTGGAAGAGAAGAAGCCTGCCACGGCTGTCAGAATGGTCACGGCAGTGCCTGCGGACTGATGGGATAGCGCAGGCCTCAGGAGAGAGCGGCTGGTGGACGCCGACTTGGGGACAGTCTTGAGGGAAGTGGAGGCACGGACAAGACCAACCTGGGAGGACGTCGCACCCAGAAGCGCTGCGTATGTCGTACTGGGCCCAAAGGGACTCGCTGAAGACCAAAGAGGGCGTGCTGTTCCGGGTATGTGAATCACCCGATGGGAAGACGCAGAGAGAGCAGTTGCCTTTCCCCGGAGTAAGGTCCCGGAAGTTTTGGAGCAAGTGCACGCCGGTACTTCAGGTTGTCACGTGGGAGCAAGCCGAAGATCGAAAAACTCCGACAGCGCTTCTACTGCTTTAGGCTCCGAGTAGACGCTGAGAGATGGTGTCGTCAGTGTCACATGTGCGCGGCGAGTCGCAGCCCCCAGACTAGAAGCCGGGGTCGCATGCAGCAGTACAACGTCGTAGCGCCCTTCGAACGCATCGCTGTCGACATAGCTGGACCATTCCCAGTGTCCGACCGAGGCAACAAGTACCTGATTGTGGCTGTGGACTACTTCACTAAGTGGCCGGAGGTGTATGCCATCCCGAACCAGGAGGCAAAAACGATTGCACAGTGCTTGGTGGAGCAACTGTTCTGCCGTTTTGGGGTGCCGTTAGACCTCTACAGTGATCAGGTCACCAATTTTCAGTCTAGCCTGATGAAAAAGGGACTGGAAAGACCTGAGATCAATGAGTCCCACACAACACTTCTACATCCGCAGTAGGACCTGAGAAAGGTCGTGGCGAGCCATCAGAGACTGTGAGGTCAAGGTGCCACTGTTCTTGTTGGTCTACCGCTCGTCAATACACGGCACCACTGGGATGGTGCCAACAAGCTTAATGTTCGGCCGAGAGCTACGCCTCTCTTGTGATCTGGCTTTTGGGGAGGCCCTCGGAAGCGAAACATACAGTAACCGAGTATGTGGAGAACCTCGTGGACCAGCTCCACGACATGCATGAGATGGCTCGTCAGAACATCCAGATGGCGAGCGACCGCATGAAGACCCGGTACGAAAGGCAAGCAAACAGCCAAGGATTCCAGCAAGGTGACCTGGTATGGTTTTACCGCCCTACCCGGACCAAGGGACGCTGCCCAAAACTTCATCAACCGTGGCAAGGACCGTACCGGGTGGTAAAGAGAATAAACGACGTGGTCTAGCGCATCCAGAAGGTGTCCCGAGGAAAGATATTGGTGGTACACCTGGATTGTCTGGCATGTTAAGATGGTGGTGTTCTCTTGAGGAGGGAGCAGTGTCACCGATTGCTGTTTTTGCGTTGGAGCTCCGACGGGCTAGTACCGGCGCGTGCGCAGGAAAGAAAGACATGTGCGAAGGCTGAATGTTTGCCGAGAGAGACAGTGATGTCTGGATAGTTGCGTCTTTTCTGTTGCTGCCCCGTAAGGCCTTAAAACGTCGGCGACTTTCTAGAACAATAACTGGAGATATAAATGCCCGCAAGTGTTACAGCGCAGTTAGTTGCTAGCGAGTTGTTAGTTGTGTGTGCAGCTGTGTAGTAATTGTGAGCGTGTGGACATTTGAAGTGTATCGCAGTTAATTCCTTTGTTTACGTGTGCCAGTGGAACAAGACGACCTTGAAGACTTGTATGTCACGTCAGTTTTACTGCGGCAAGGGGTGTACAGAGCGTCTTATTACTGATAAAAAGCATTTTAAATTTCTACAAACAAGAATTAATTCTACGAACCCACAAAGTCACAGTATGAAATTGACCAAATTGCTGCATAACATAGGATTTATTTTCATCTGCCTTCATAACACTGACTTAAATCCAATGAACTGATTTGGGGGCAAAATTTAATAAAAACTGATGCGAAACAAACTTTGGAACTAGCAATACCGAGGGACTGTTTACAGCTAAGGTGAAGAAAATTAAATTGGAAAATTGGAAAAGTGATCATCGGTTCCCAAGATAGAAAACCTCCAATGAAAGAATAAAGCCCTTATGAATAAAGTGTAGCACAATTTTACTGTACCTTTAATTTAGAACAAACGAACTCTGATTTCATATCATTCGTCGCAGAATTGCTGCTCTACACCTTGCTGATCAGGAGAATGTCTGTCCTGGAACGTGCTATCATGCAGGTGCTATCATGCAGTGAATGATATTCTTGGTACTGTTAGGAGATGAGGTAACACCGGCGGCTCCAATTTCCTGTCTACAGTGCAGTTGAACTGCAAGCAGTGCCGATGTTGTTGCAGTATTATATTATATCGTATGGTTTCCTGCAGGGACATAACTATTGATTTACAGGTGTATATGCTTACTTACTGAAAGTATGATCATATTTGTGTTTAATGTGGCAGTAAAAAGTATTACTGATAGTACTTTGCGTAATATTTATTGTCCCGGAAAAGAAAGGACACGCTACTTTTGCAGCAAGATATAAAATATTACAGCAAGAGGCATAAACAGTGGAGCGCTAAATCAGGTTCATATGACAACTACATAAACTCCCGCATCAAATACAGCAGGTTACAATACGCTACTTGACTGGGTGGAAGGTGTCGAACCTCTCCCCATTCTCTAAAACAGAGATAGAGGCGTGAGTACCTATGCTCGTTTTTCAACACATCTCTTTCTCTAGACCACAGACCAAATCGTGGTTATAAAATATTTCTTGCAATGACGAAAAACAAATGAACCAGCGGAACAAAGCACGTGCTCTAAACGACTATGTGCGAGTAAGTGTTCGTAATGTTAGGAATAGTTTAATAATAGAACCAAATTATCAAACACCGCTGACCACATCAGAGCACGTGAGAGAAGTTAACAGGTAATCAAACACAGGTTGATTCGTTTGCATCACGTGCGTTCATAATTTCTTATTTATAGTTATTCAGGTTTCGTTAGTAACATTGGAAACAACGAAAAAAGTTTATCAAATCCTTGTGAATAATAAAATTTTATTCATATTTATTCTCTGTTGCGTAGGAAGCTACAAAATTTTCTTTGCATACTTTTGAAATGTTCGATTTGTTTTATAAATCATTTTTTGTAATCTTAGCTCAGCATTAACTTGAACAACGTACCTTTCATCACCTGCGGCTCCGTAAATCCTTCCTTGATTTTCTTGTGCTATATAAAAGCCTGTATTAGGCTAAATATGATGGTAAAGTAACGACGTTTGCCTGTTCCCACAGTATAGATCGTTATCGGGCTCTGTCCAAGGTACAATGGTTTCCTCGACATGTTTTCTCAGTGTTGTGCAAGTTTCAGACGCAACAGTCTAGTATTGCAGTTTCTGCGGTTGTTCAAAATGAGATGCCTGATACAAAGTCCCGCAGATTGTGTGCTGAGGTATATTAAATTTTTGAATGCTCAGATGTTTCTGAAACTTACAGGAATTTCACATTGTTACAGGTCTTCGAAACTCATTGAAATATCACTAAGCAGCTTAATAAGGTGTCTCCTTTTATGATAAAAATAAATATGAAGTTATAGTATGTTCTTTTCAAGTAAAACTGAATTCGAATAACTGAATACCAATTTGTTACATCGGCAAGTAGCTACGCTTATCTAAATAGTTCAAAGAGCTTATATATTACTTTGTTTAGATACAAAATAATTATATTAGTATAAATTTAGTTTAGTGGCACTTCAAAATATTGTACCAATTTATCAGCGCAAACTGTTGGTCACTCCTCCTATAGCCAATTTTCGGTGTTAATACTTTTTGGGCAAGAGGCATGTACAATTACATTCAGAAGGTCAACACCCAAAGATTAAATGGAAGCACAAACCCTGAAATCAGTCCAGAAGTCAACTTCCACGTTATATTGCAGTTCTGATGACTTGAGGTGAGGCTGTTTCACTGCGCTGCAATCAATACAAAGAAAAACAGTAAACACTCGTGTAAGAAAATACAAATGAAATACTGTTACATGAACTGTTAAAGATGATTTAAAATACGTGTAATGTGTTTGCAAATCCCCACTTCCCGGTAATATTGCACCAGAGTTCATCTATGTGATCGATCTAAAATAAAAATCAGTAAAAGAGGTAAATAGTATTAATACAATGATATTTAGCACGTGGTATATGAGCAACATAATACCTTGCCGTTTGTAAATAATGAATGAATACAGAATGAAGAGAGAAGCAGGCGGATGCCAACTACAAATTAAGAGCGTGATCTGGTTGGAAGTTAGCCACATGGCATCAACAGGTATAAAAGAGAATGATCTCAACCGACTCTTCTTGGTGACGTTCCAGAAATGATGGAATGTCGCATAGCTTGATTCTGAGTTGTGCTTTATTTCTTCTATTTGTACGTGTAACTTATTATTTGAATGTTATGTTGGCATCTGAGATATTGATGAAACATTTATATTCTTTGGATCATTTTAATATATCTTATTTTGCGTAGAAGACAGGAAGCTTAACGTTTGCAGTTGTTTCTCAATTAACAAGTCTATGTAAATACTACTCTCCTCTACCAAAACTCTTCTTATACCATGTCTAATGGAGAAATAACACAGCGTTTTGTTTAACCGATTTAACGGGTCCTTGCTAAATACACAATGTTCAATTAGTTTAATTTTAATTTGTTATTGCGTTGTTTGCCGTACATTACTACGGTATACCCACCACAAGAGGGCAAGAGAGGAATAAAGGGGAGAGGGGTTTGAACTGCTTATCTGCTGGGAGAGTGAATCTGTTTACTAGGAAATATCTGTTTGAGTGCATATGAGTCGCCCATGCTGCCAGATCTAATACTTGTTGCAGTAAATGCAGCGATAGGTATTATGTATGCGCGAGTTATGTGACAACACTTGCTTATTTTAAACGAACCTAGCATCCTTGCCATACTCGGAAGACGAGCATAAACACCGTACGAACAGCCAAAGTGATTACGTTACACATTCCTCTAGCTTGCCTTTTTGTGCTGGGCAGACAGTATTCTAGGTACTGACGCGATCCCTGTAGGACAGGAGCAATAATAATAATGATTATGATGATGATGATGATGATGATGATGATGATGATGATGATGATGATGATGATGATGATGATGATAATAATAATGATAATAATAATAATAATAATAATAATAATAATAATAATAATAATAATAATAATAATAATAATAATAATAAAATTAAACATAACCCACAGGAACATTCAGGCTATAAGCAAGAATCATATTTAGATCTATAAATAATACATCAATACTTATCTAACAAATGTTTTTCTCAATCTAAAGTCTCTGAACATTCTTGGACACTCTGTCCCCACACCCTAACTTGACCGGAAACATTACTTATTATTTGACTTAGCCCAAGGCAGTGCGAGGCACCGTCCTTTTCGAGTCAGTGTTCTTACTTAGAATGCGCGAACGTGATCGTAATAAAAGGCTGCAGGATTTAGCCCAGGCCTTTTGCAAACGTGAGCTGGCATAATGTATCTCACCGTGATAAAAGAGAAAGCTAATTGCAAATTAGGTTCAAAACTTAAATATTTGAACATTGGTCATAAGTGGGGATAGGTGCCAGCCAATGGAAAATTATTACTTCACGTGATTCTTTCAAACTCCAAAAATACCTATAGTGGGGGAAATTCAAAGTAATGGTTTAAAGTAAGTTTTCCTCGTAAGAACACTTCGGTCCTGTGATCTACATAAGACGGACGCGTTTTCGGCGTCGCCCAACAAACCCGCTTCCGCGCCAAAGACAAAGTACAGCACGTAACAGACGTGCTAGTGAGAATTAGTGAAAAGGTGAATATATAAGGGATGCGATATATTTATGGTTCAGCTACGCCGCGCTATTCCTACACATCACACCGCAATAGTGACACGGGATACAATGACACTGAACACAGCAACCACGCGGACGAAAACTTCACGGTGGCGAGCAAAGGAGTCTTAAGGACAACAATAAAATTTCATCCACAAAATTTGAGGTGTCTTCTTCATTCACCCCAGAACAAGTCAGGACGCACCCACTCCCTGAAGCTCAGAAGAGTGCCTACGCAAGAGCTACATCACAAGGCACCTCGAACTGGAACCAATCTCCCTTTCCTTAACCTCCTTACGCCACCAATCCTTAATTGTGAGGCGTTGAGCACAAGGGAGAGTTCGACGTGGTTCGCTACGGGCCGGACCGCCTCAGCACCTGACAAGGAAATGTATGAGGGGTGTTTTACTCTGTGAGGAGAAAGGCGAACTGCAGCTCCTGGCAACTCACGATGATGTGACGAAAAAATATATCTACATTAACTATTGTATTCCTCTCACGAGAATATTGCTTCAAGGAATGTTTGACAAAAACTCTTAAGTTTTCTGTTAAAAGCTACGGCTAGAGTTTCAACATTCAAGGTTTAGGCCTCTTAGAAAACATACGCTCTTGTGTGTGTGTGTGTGTGTGTGTGTGTGTGTGTGTACGAGAGAGAGAGAGAGAGAGAGAGAGAGAGAGAGAGAGAGAGAGAGAGAGAGAGAAGCATAAACTCGAAACGATACGCCAGAGGAATACCTAACTCGGCATGTAAGCTACATCATTTTTAATCATACGCTTCGAATATAATTTTCTTCCTGTCATTCCTGATTACCATAGAAAGAATATATTTTTTACATTTTTATTTCGTCAGAAATGACTCTGTTTTTATTTAAATTTGAAATCGTTTAAGTTTGCATGGCAACAGGCAGTGAATTTTCTACGAATTTGTTATAAAGATCTGTTCAATCTGAATTTTGTATTATTAAGTAAACCGTAGGAGGTAGACAAACACTTGTTACCTACACAGAAAATGTAGATCTCGTTAAAGTCAAATACATGTTTTGTGTCGGTTATCGTATCCCGAATATGCGTTGTTTCGAATTTTCAAATATAGTCACTTTAGTACTGCTTTGTTTCTTATGACGTTTTGGAATTTCAAAGCCAGGAGCCATCCGCATTTAAAGATCAACTAATTCAGCTTCCTATATCCTTCTTGGATGCACCTAAAATGAACTGTGTAATGGAAGCTATCCTGCAAATTCTGTCTTCATTAACACAAAAGACGAGGAAAGAGCAGTTAGTGGAAACATTGATTTTTGTACGCATTCTGTTTCGTATGAAAGACTATGACTGCGGAAAGTGAAAGCCGTCTTTCATTAGTACTCTTGAGTACGTGTTACTCTTGTGTCCAGGCATTATAAACTCTTTCTAGACATGTATTCAGTTAATAGTTGTAGCAACCACGCGTACACAACTTGACTCTCGTTATAAACTACGTACATCGGCGGTCAAAATTTAGTTAAGCACCTTTAAAATTGTAGAGACTATTAAATTCAGTATACTCTCACCTTAAAACCACTATTCTGCCACAGTTTCACTCATTAGATACCGTTTGTGGCAAGAGTCTCGACACGAGTATGTGTGCGTACTTGTGAGAGAAAAGGCTTAGCAGTGACACTTGTGGCTAACCCACCAAATAAACTGACAAGAGTTCCAGTAAACTGTCACAGCCAGACAGTTCTCAACTCGTGTGGTTGGTAGGTGCGTTACTCTGCGGAAATCTGTCGCATGGCTTCTGCATGGGCTTGTCAGGTGTCATATAACCAAAGTAAAACATTTGTATTAAGGATTTGCAGGCCCTGGTTGCCATGGTCGCTGAAGTGCAAGTACCGCCTCGGGCGTGGGTGCTTGTAAGAAAACGGGCGAAGAAGGGGAAAACGGCAAAATAAGGAAAAGCGAAAAAATGCTTAAATGCATATAAAGAAGGGTTAAAAATTAAAAGCGTCACAATTTCAATGGAAGCTATAGCTAAGTCAACTTTCCTGACTTGTTGCCGTTCCTTCAATTCAGGGGCTGGTGATTTCGTGTTAAAAGTACGTTTTTGTTAGTGTGTTGATATTTTGCACCATTTGCATTTATGTATGATCATAGCTCTGGTGCTTTGGATATTCTATTATATTCAAAAGTCGCTCTTAACTTAAAACCCTTACAAACATAATATTGAAGTCACATACTGGGCAAACAATGGTGTTTTATACTTCCAGAACATAGTGAAGATGCCCTTTGCTCTCTTGTTGAACCTACACCGTTAATTCTGCGACTCTATGCACTGTATTTTTGCACATGTCTTGGCACGTTAGTAATTTCTTGCAAGAGAGCATTTTTCAATTGCTGTTAGGTTTTTGAGTGTCAGGAAAATTTGTTCTTTAAAGTAACCCCACAAACAAAAGTCAATGGAATTGAGATCTAGACTGCAGTGGCCAGTTTAAGACTTCTACTGAGGATACGATTGCTCTCTCTCTCTCTCTGTCTGTCTGTCTCTCTCTCTCTCTCTCTCTCTCTCTCTCTCTCTCTCTCTCTCTCTCTCTCTCTCTCTCTCTCTCTCTCTCAGGTGTGTATAGAAGTTTCGTAACATGCCACAGTAGCGTTCACTTTTACAGTAACATTCTTATTCTTCGAAGAGATGAGCTGTGAATTCCAGCCACAACATAGAGCAACTTTTAAACCGTGAAAACCTTCCTGAATGAAAAATTGAGGTTTACTTTCAGATCTGCAATTCTGCAATTAGTGTGTTATCTCCATTAAGAGAGACGTGTGCTTCGTCTCTGTCTTGAAAGCGTTTTCCAATCAATCATTATTGATTTGAATCCTTGATAACACAAAGTAAAATCATATTTATCCTGGTTGTTAAATTCTTTAAGTGCAAACCTGTGGCATTATGTACTTATCTGAAGTTGCCTCGATAGGAGTGCAACCCTACTAATTTCCATAATTATTATTTCTGTTTTCTTCATTATTTGCATGAAGCACCTCAGCAGCAGTGATATCATTGGTCACCTGTGGCCTTCCAGATTTCTTCTTATCAGCCACAGACCCAGTTTCCTCAAGGTTCCTGATTAAATCCCTATAATTATGAATGGAACGTGGGCGTGCCCTTAAATTAAGAGTTCTAAATTTCCACAGACCTAGAGAAAAATTCCTCTTGATTCCATAATAGCGTTGAATCATATGTATTTTATCTTTTAGTGATAGATTGTAACTTGCAAATTCTAATAGAAGTAAGAGTATGAAGCGGTCGTTGAAGCCAGAACAATGTATGCAGTGGAGTATGGGGCACATGAGAGATAGGTACAAAATTATACCAAATGTACGGATTGTTTTGCAAAGAACTATTAGGGCTGCCAAAATCGGCACCAAGATAAGTGGCATTACTAGAGCTATGTAATACAAAAAGGAGGGGAATAATAAGAGAATATTGAAATTCTGGTATAAGTGTATTAAAGGGCAGAAAGGGGAATTATTGAATCTGTGCATGAAGCAACAGAAAAGCATTAAAAATACAAATAGTTGGTGGTCGGAATTGGAAAGAATGATTGAAGATAGGCATGGGAGATCTATGGAGATCAGAGGAGACAAATTATAGCGGTTTTTGGAAGGAAATGAGAACTAGAGTACAAGACATAGATAGGCAAGAGGTTTGGGAAAGTATAGAAGAAAGGAAATCTTTGAAATTTTGTAAGCAATTAAACACAGAATGGCCTAGGGAGAAATATATAGATCAATGTGGCAAAACTGTTCATTAACTGATAGAAAGTAAGGAGTTAACAAGTTACAGGAGAAAAATATGGGATAAGCAATGTGACAGTGTAAGTAGATATTGGCGATACGCATGCTAACGGGGATAGGAGAAAAGAAAAATAGATTTATAGGAGATTTCTTATATGGGATAAGAGAAAAGTGGATTAGGATAAAATTCTCAGTATGTAAGTATGTATACCATTTTATTAGTTCAGAGCCACATTTATATTAGTGCAATAACACATTTGTTTTAGTTCAGAGGAGGCACATTGTCCTACCTCTACAATGTTATTACTCTGTGATTATTTTGTATCTGTTCTCTCAGATCTGTAAAGCATATATTATTGCTGACCGATCTAATAAAAAAGGATAAAAGAAGCAAAGGTCAAGAAGAAATGACATCAAGCTGCTGAGGAAAACCAACGGCTTATAGCCAGGTGACCTGAGTCTGCGAGTAAATCTTAGGGTCAGCAATTTCATGTATTTGTACAGGAGGTATAATACAACATGTTCTATGTTAAATTTTATTGTACTGAAGTTGTAATGGATACTGTACAAATAAATAAATATCAAAATAGAAGTATGACTTATTTTATTTTTGTTCTAACTCAAATATAATTATAGCGGTTTTACAAGGCTTTCTAAATTTGCTCTATGTAATATATGTAGAAAATAATACAATTTATCCAGCGCACACACACACACACACACACACACACACACACACACACACACACACACACACACACACCCGCGCGCGCGCGAGAGACAGAGAGACAGAGTTTTATTCGTGAGCTTCAAAACGTGCTGATTATGGGCAATGTTTACGGCTACATCGGCACAACTTCGTAGAGATCGCTGTTAACAGTATTTTCTCGTATTGGTTACGGCAATATATAATACCGGAAGGCTCACCATCGTATAATTTGCTTTACGCACTACTTACAGCTACGTAGTGCGGAGATTCATTACCATATTAACTCATAGTGGCTACATAGTATACAACTGTGTGGAGGTGTACAATCACAGCATTTGCTTGTTGTCGCTATTCGTATCAATTCGCCACTGTATGGAGATTTACAATTGCGTATTTCTCTGTTATGATTGGCCATCACAGCCCGTTGTGACTATATCAGCTTTGAATTTCAATAAGCGAAGTTAATGCTAATTCGTTAGTCTCTTTTTGCTTCATGTTTATATTATTTGACATTACGAAAAACACTTGCACAACGACAGGGGGAAGCATTTTCTAAGTTGTATGTAGTTCTCATTCCCTCAAGTTAGCTGTGTGAGTGATTCTGTATATAAAAGTGTGCTGGGCTGTTCAGCTCGTATTTAACATTTATGAAAGAAAGTGTGAACTGGCAGACGTTATGTTGCGCTTCCCTAGACAAATCTGATTATGAAGTGTAATACCATTAAAACTGTTTGCTTAGTTCTCAGCTTTCATAGCATGAAGATGGAAGCTAACGTAAATATTTCAGCCAAACTGGAGTACAGACATCTTCAACAGGAAAGGAGGAGTCGTTCCTTTGATCATTTGTCGAAGTCTACAAGGCGTCTTTTATACCAAACTTCTTTACTTTTTAGTTTTCGACAAGAAGGGTCTCGTTATTTTAGCTACAAAGAAGTGTGATCTTTGTTTCACTAAGTGCTAATAATGACAAAAAATTAGTCTTCTGGATAAAGAACAAGATTTTTAAAGATTCGTTTCTGTTCTACTGAAAGATAAACTGCTTTGTATAAACATAGTATAAAATATGCCTCAGGTTCCCCAAAAAGAATAGGCATTGTGGCTTTTTTTGGGTCAGTAAGTCGCAAAAACCAATCTCATTATTGGTTTATTGGAGAAAACTGCATAATTAGTATAAGGAGTAAGAAGTTTGGAATTTTATTTTAAATCCGGCTTAATAGTGCTTATGAAAAGTAATAAGCGGTTACTGTTGAATGTTTAAGTTCGTTCCCCGTTCTTTTTGTCTAGTGTAACCTATTTTTGTAATAGTTTTCCAGCGGCCTTAGGTCAACTCTCTGCAAAATTTCATATTTCCTTATATTTAAACCGTTACTGCAGTCCAGGAAGGTAACCGCATGTTGCTACCCTAATCATATAGAATATTTTAATTATAATTATTTTATTGCGAATATTTTATTTTATAAAATGTCCAATGCATCAGTGTTAATTTTTGTAGTTCAGTTTCTCCTGCGAGTAGCTTAACGTATTCCTAAAGGATTCGGTTTTACCTTTATTCTGTACTGTAATGTAACTTCAGAAGAAGAATTTTCCTGTAACCTTACAAACGGTTGCTCTGAAATTTGGTACTTTAGTGTACGAACTAAAAGGTATTCTTAAAAACACAGAATCAGATTGTTTATATTTTAAAACCGGAAAGTTGAGTTCAAACCCAACCTTTAGTTGTTCCTTTTTAGAATGTTCTTAAGTGAAGATTTAGATATTAAAACGTTATTAAAATAATTTCCAAACGTAATTTTATGTAGAGCTACCAATTAAGCAAGTTCTGAAATGCAGTGTTAGTTCAGTCCAAATTTGCATATGGTATTTGTATTTTACTCTCGTGAGCGAATCAAAATCCAAAATTCATAGGCTGAATTTAAAATTTGCCTTAAATCATCTTGATTGATTTTTCAGGAACGTTTTAAACGCTTTTAATAAGGCAGATTTTCTACATGAACATAACTTTGCCACGAACATTTTATGCTAATTAGCTTTTTTTTATAAAGTACATAGTACAATCACTGCTGTAAATAATACCGAAGGTGCACACTAGTTTATAATTACAAGAAAGTTACACAATTTGAAGTAGTATTTCACTGGGTAATTAACACATTCGTGCACTGAATCAAACTAGTCCTACGATAACTGCCCTGACCATTAGGTAAATAGGCAAGATTACTTGCATATTACACATGAGGAGTAATCTGCTTTTGCGCAGCCTTCAGTGCTTATCATAGGTTGTCGGACATGGCCTTCAGAAAAGTTGAATTGCTAAATTTCTTGATAACAATGATATGAAGCTAATTTGTATGTATATACAAATATAATGTATACAAAATGTGTATAATATAATACGTGGAATCGATTCGCATCATAACTTCAGCCAGTCAGAGATATATATTCCTCACGCGGAGTAAATCACGTGATGGGAACTGGTTACGCTTTACTGCTGTAAGCACCGTAGTGGCGATGTCAGTCTAATTATAAAATGGACTAAGTATACATGCATTCGATTGAGAGTTGCAACCTTTACATCCAACATGATATATTAGCCCTGTGGGGAAAAGTAAACATGCACGACAATTCTGACACACTATAATAAGACTGACTTCACAGAGGTACAAGTTCTGTGTTGTAATGAAAGGTTTTGTAAACTTAGTTTTGCACATTGACAGGTTATAAATGCAGCATACACATTTATATCGATTCTAATCAAGTAATCACTAATCGTCAGAATACCTAAAATGCGCAGGCGTTTATGGTGCCATTGTTCAAAATATAGCTCATTTCAATAGTGTGCACTGAACTTGCAATAGAATTAACTGATTATCTTTTTGATGCTTGGAATCATCATTCATTAAAAATATCATTCCAGTCTTAATTTGTGATTAGGAGTACGCAATGGTCATTTTCTACAAATGGTCAAGTGTAAGTTTGATATTTATCCGATCACCGAAGTTTGCATGTTGAAAAGGACCTTTCTACATCTACAGATGTCATTTGATATAATTTGGGACCATTTACTAATTCTGGGTTAATTTCTTCTGGAACCGAAGAAATTTCTTCAGATCGAATATTTTACCCACAGAAAAGACAAATTTGGTCGAGTTTCTCTCCAGAACACTACAAAATTTATCGTTGATTTTTCTTACATGCTTTAAAGCGACACTTCACATTTACTCTGAACCCTATTGTCAATCGTAAAATATTATGTAAAAACAAACCAGACTTTTCGAGTCTCTTTCTAATTTCAGATATAATCTGGAAGAGTCTTGATTACAGCCATGTCTTTGCAAGTACTCGCTATATAGTCATTTATTATTTTTTCATTAAGATGTAAATAAATATTAATATTAACAACTTAAGAACAAACTTAATACGCTCGAACATTGAAATGACAAAATAGCAGCAGTATGAAGAATATGCATTTTTATACCCAATAGCAACTCTCATACAAGGAGAGGACATGAAACATTTCAAAACTTAATTCCATATCACAAGAAAAAACAAATATGGATTTGGATACAGATTTTACTAATTACCGTGCGCAGAAAAATTAACTTAAGAAAAGATTAGGTCAGTTTAAGGTAGCATACCAACAGTTATTTATTGTAATCTAGTTAGTAAATTGGTAACAATTGCAGAATGAAAGGACTGCCTCGCCTCACTGGACCACTTGATAGGTGTGGACACTCCCAAAAGAATTGCCTCAGTTTCCTCGTCGCACTAGACCTATATTAGATGTGGATACCCCATAAAGAATTGCCTCAACTTCCTCGCTACATAGGGTTTCAGTCAGGTGCACACTCCCTAAAGAACTGCTTCAACTTCTTGCATTGGGCCCCTGTTATGCGTATACACTCCCAAAAGAACTACCTCAATTCCCTTTCCACAACTGGGCTCCTTCACACGTGGACACTTCCAAAAGAACTGCCTCAATTCCTTCTTCGCACTAGGTCCATGTTAGATGTGGACAGTCCCAAAAGAACCGCCTCAACTCCCTCGCTACATTGGATTCCAGGCAAGTGAACACTCCCTGAAGACCTCACCTTCATAAATCGGCTCCTGTTAGGTGTGGACACTCCCAAAAGAACTGCCTTACAACTGGGGCCTCTTCAGATATAGACACTCCTAAGTATGGACACCGCCAAAGACATCGCAAACTGATATCATTAGTTTGCTTTACTATTGAAAGCACTGCCTTGTTTAATTTTTTTAAGTACTACATATCGTTTTTACAAAGTCGGAAATTTCCGAGAGGATGTACGTCCAAATGATCGTATCTGGGCATGTTCTCATAATATCCCTTTAACATTAGAAATTATATGTGGACTATGAAAAGCTTATTTTAGAATGAATTTTAATTTACGGGTTTGGATTCCCCGGCGATACTCATGCCGTTAATGTAGCATATAGGAACATATCGGGCCTGTATAGGTAGGCCTGTATAGAAAAGGAATTGTTTATTCGGAATATATACGTGACCTTTACTTAGACCACTGACCGTATACTATAGCCTCATTCGTCAGCTATAGTGCGTTAGTTTTAAAGAATGTTCGTGCGGTCGTTGGTTTGTCTCCTGTATCTTGAGCAAAACTAGTCTTCAAATATACTTATATGAATAAATTAGCACTAGGGGGGGGGGGACGTTTCCAAACGCCATTTTAAAAACATTGTCCCCAGTGATCTCTATGAATATTACTAAAAATGCATAATTGGTGTAGCAATGATCTATAGCGCTTCTATGAACGGTGGTGTATTTCTACTATAAGCTGTAAAATACCAGACGATGTGATAGTGAAAGTTTGAAAGCTGAAACCGCCTTTCTACCCTTAATCTTACTTAGTATTCTTCGTTATGTTTTCAGTACTCGTTATGATTGAAATTGTTTCTTGTGATGTAGGCGTGTACCAGTTGCTTTGAAAATTTCAGCAAGGACTCTTGAGTTGGCCCAGTTATCGCTTAAAATGAAGAAAGCGTGAAGACTTAAGTGCATGTCTAATCATTTGTATTAATTAAAAACCGTAAGTAAGAAGGGCAAATATTGTGCTAAGTTTATAAGAACGGCGTATTACACAAAATTAAATATGGTTCCAAGTTTTCAAAATTTTATAGGAAGGAAATTCTTCTTAGATCATTCAAAGAGACATTTATTTTCTCCGAAATTAGTGAAAGACTGTCCGAAAATTTAAAAATGCTGTAGATCGTATTACAAAAATTAAACAAATTGCTTACGAAATGCAGAATTTTCAAATTTCACAAGCTGGTCCACTTAAGAAAATTTCAGTTCGTATGTCTGTTTTATTAAACAATGTTGGCGACACTTTGACAAATTTACTCTTCGAAATTAACTCTGCATACTTTAAACTTGGCCAAAATTAATAAAACTGAAGTATCACATGGGATTATAAGTTATTGACTTACCAGGAGCGTGTATTACACGTGAGCGAAGCAATCATTGTTATCGCTTCAACTTTTAGTAATACGTTAATTTCTGTTTTCAAACCATAAACGTGTTCACCCATAAACAGTTTAAAACAGCGCGCGCAGCGTGCACATTTGCAAGTAGTTTTCTGAAGCCACAGCAGATGGCATGTTTGCCAATGGTCGATATTTAGATGCACTGTCAGTGTAATCTCGTTTTGCTGAAGCAAGCTATTCCTCGCTTATTACACCCCTCGTGGGTAATCCAGGTACTGCTTGCTTAGAAATTAGGAAAGGAAATCGAAGTCAGTCTTTCTTTGTAGCTAATAATGGCAGTTCATTAAACCGAAGTTGCAGATGTTTTCGATGCAATATTTGACAATTTCATTTCTGAATAAAAATGTACTTACCCAATGCAATAATTGTGGAACTGCATACTGCTTGTATTTTACACTAGTGCAGAGGGGAGTATTGAAACTTGTAAGGGAAGTGTGCTGTGTTATGCTGAACCTTTGAATCGAGCATTTCTCTTTATTTATCCAAAGAACAAAAAATTATCGATATACATAGGAAAACCCATTAGAGAATTTGAGAACAAATATCTAAAGCTTAGTGCGACTTTTAATAAAGGCACTTATAGCATATAATGGCTTACTAGTTGTAAAAACAAAGCCATTTTTTTTCTTAATTGGCCATGTTAATCTTCCCACAGTCACAGTCATACCATAGACTGTCACACACGTCTTACGTATTAGCATTAAAACCCATATTCATTCATGATTGTTCACCACATTTGACAAATCCTAAATTAAAAATGTACGTTTTAACAAGAAAAGAGTAAATTGCATCTATGGTTTATTGTAAGAAGGCATTTAGCAAGAAGGCTTCACAGCAGTAAAAGCCATTCCCAAACTGGTATATGCATAACGGATGAATTCACAAACCGGTTTCTCATTCCTAATGCATAAATGTACAATATAAGCTTCCTCTTGTTCCGCAAGATCCCTTATTTTCATTTTCCCTAACGTTGCGATATTGTGGGTTTCTCCAGTTTCCAGAAGGTAAGTGAGACATTGGCATATATGCCCCTACTATTCTCTTCAAATATTAGTTTGACATTCAAAAGCATTTGAAAAGCCTAACAGACAGCTAGTAGTGAAAGAGATAGGTTTTTGAACAGAAGACGATCTGAAAATGGTAGCGCTTCCATGCAGCCAAATGTGGTTTCATAACGAATATGAAGGCTATTAACACAAGCCAGTAGTTATTTAGACAGCTAGTGACTAAAGTAAATGTTCTAAGACATGTTCTCAGGTTACTAGAGATAATTATGCAGTGTTTTACCTACAATGTATCTCCGTTCCTTACATTTAACGAAATTGTGGTAGTAGACGGTTATTAGAAATAATTTTGTATTACTGTTTCCCTTAAAAATAATTTTAAAGTAGGCCATGCATTGTTCATTAGTGCATAAAATCGATACAGCAGCCACCATTAAATACCTGCATAACGTTAAATTGGACGAGTTTTAACGTTCCTATACCTGGGGGGGGGGGGGAGAGAAATAAAGCATACAATTTTGAGCATTGTACCCGAAAATTGAAAAGACCTCTCGGAACATTTACACGAAATTCAAGCCCGCCTCCTTAGTGTTGGTGGCAGCGTAATTGTGCCTCACGTTAAAGTGATCACTAGTTCGAATCTTGGTCAGAGCGAGTTATCTGGATAAGGTTTTTGGGTTTTTTTCCCGTACCCTAAAATGTGAATGTCAAGTAACTCTAAGCTCTATGGACTTTGGGCTCATTTGAGCGTAATTTCATCCGTTTCATTCATCGTCCGATACGACCTAACGGGCTAAAGAATGTTTAATTAAGATTAAACAGGTTTAGGGAAATTCGTCACATGTTTTTCTTCGAAACGTAGAGTCAGAAATTCAATGCCATAGCCGCGATTTGAACCACGGATCTTTCGGTTTCCGTCCAGCCGCTCTACCACTGAGCTACTATGGCCAACGTGCCGATATGACATTAAATTCTCCAACTGACTCGTATTTTCCCGGTAAACCACTTAGGAGTTCTCATAAACACATGAGACAACCACATTAATGGCGACTTACAACATGCAAGTACTTTAAGGCCCGGGCTGTATAGTTAACCACTATTAGGTCAATTAATGGGCCCAGGCCTTAAAGTACTTGCATGTTGTAAGTCGCCATTAAAGTAGTTGTCTCATGTGTGTATGAGAACTCCTAAGTGGTTTACCGGGAAAATACGAGTCAGTTGGAGAATTTAATGTCATATAGGCACGTTGGCCATAGTAGCTCAGTGGTAGAGTGGCTGGACGGAAACCAAAAGATCCGTGGTTCAAATCCTGGCTATGGCATTGAATTTTTCATTCTGAATCTACGTTTCCACAATTTAGCCTACACACGGCCAGTGTGAAAGAACAATTAATTTCCGCTTTTATAATTGTTCGCAAAAATTTGTAACACATTTATATTCGCGGAGGATTTTAATTTGTAATTGTTCTTTTCATAAAATGTCACAGGTTATTTGAAATACTTCATATGTGACAGTAAACAGCGTAACACTACAGAATTTTAATGTACATTACTCGTTATATGGCTAATGCGCTAGATAATTCAAAATGTTCTCTTCCTCCATTTATTGTTCGTGAATTAATGACGATGGTCATACTTTCCTTCTTTGCCTTCGGGCTATTTCTACTTGTTTAAGCAACATACACAAGGTCTCGTCGTGGCTTGATGGGAGTCACTTCGACAACCCTCTTTGAGCAGTGCAGTCCGGACCAACAGTTGGTATATCTACACGGCCTAAACTTTGCAGTTATTGCAGAAGTGGTTTTTCTGAAAACTATTCAGTGCGGAAAATTGATTTTAATACTTTCTGAAAGCATTTTCAGTGCTTTGAAATAAGCTTCCACAACTTCACAATGCTTAACTTTTTACACTTCTTCCTGCTTCCTACATTTTTGTGTAATTTTCTAACATTTTTACTTGCTTCCAACATTATTAAACGTTCTAAATGTAATATAAGTGTTTTGATGTTTTACAATTTTTGAAATCTTACAACTTCTCGACCAAAACATCTCTATGGAACGAATTTCCTGAGCTAGAGATTGGCAAATAAAGCGTGTATCTTAGATTTTACGTGCATAGCCAGTGAGGAGCTCTTCTCTCTTAATTTTTGTGACTGGGAAACCATTAGATAGTGCATATAGTACTTGCTAAAGAAAAATGATTTAAAGATTCAATTTGAGTTTTCTTTTTTAGAGTGTTACGCCTTTCGAAACATACATTGTGTATTTGGTTTCTTCCAAATTAACTACACAATTTTAAAGAATGTTTGAAAATGCCGATTCCTTTTCCTTCGCATGATCGTTACTAAACATTTGATATAAGCAACTGAATGAAGGTTTCGCATTTCATTTGTAATAAAATTGTTCAGTTTGATATAATTTCTAGGCAGTCATTTTTAGAGAATAATGTAGCGCATCACGGAACATAGAGCCTTACTGGAGAGAGAGAGAGAGAGAGAGAGAGAGAGAGAGAGAGAGAGAGAGAGAGAGAGAGAGAGAGAGAGAGAGAGAGCAGCTACCAGAAACAAAGCTCGATTCGGAAAACCTCGGAAGCATTTGATGATGCTGCGTTCACAATTTACGCTTTGGAAAGGGAGTCAGATTGAAAAGTACAATGATTTGAATCCCGGTTGCCATTGATGTTATCAGTTTGACTCTAACTTCCTATACTTTGGTCTACACACAATTAATTTGAAACAATTAATTTTTTCAATATACCTTTGATACCACTCAGGCTTCATTTCAAAGCTATGCAATAGCTAGTATGATGGCTTTGCGGCTTGGCCGTATGCATGGTAGCCGAGCGGTAAAACGCGTGTCTGATAAGTAGACCAACAAGAGTTCGAATCCTTAATGTGCATGTTTATTTTTATTATTGTTACTTTTATAGCAGTGCCTTAAGTTTTTCTTGCAGAAGATAAATATTTTAAAGGCATTCATTTATAAAAACAGGTAAATAACATACTTGTTTTCAAAGTAAATGCAATGTTATTAGAAAATTTCCATAATATTGGTTGTGTAAACATTCGGGCTCATTCATCTGTTACGAATGTTGCTGGTACATAATGCGAAGTATCCTCTCGTGAAAAGTTCACTAGGCATTTGCTCTCATCCATGCCCCGTAGAATGCTGTCAGTAATAGAAGCAGAGAATTCACACACCCAATACTAAGTTAATTGACCTTTTATTTGATTTTACATATAGGAATAAAATCTTTATTTCGGTTAGTTTAAAAACGATAGAGTTTCATGTTTTATGTTAGAGCATAAATGTCATAATCAATTAACCTAAGAAATCGGAAGTTACATTACAATGTGTGTAGTACACATTCCGTATTTCTACAATTAAAAACTCAATTATTTCTGGGATATGAACCTTTGTATATTTTGCTGCTATATACTTGTCTATGGCCTCTCGGCTATTATCGCACGTTTAGTAACTGAGACTCAATTATGAAACTCAATTTTTCGTACACATTACAGTGCGAGAGAAAAGGAAGGAATCCCTATTTGTATATGCACGAAACATATGAAAAAAGTGTGTGAACATAGCCATTATTATTATTATTATTATTATTATTATTATTATTATTATTATTATTATTATTATTATTATTATTATTATTATTATTATTATTATTATTATTATTATTATTATTAATCATCATCATTGTTATTATTGCGAGGATTCAGTAGGACGAAGCTGAAGACACGCTTTCTGTGACGTTGTAAACTGGCCATGAAAACGATATGGACTTAGAAAAATAACGCTTCCAGAGTCTGCTCATTTTTTTCAAAGTGTGATTTAATATGAACATTACAGAAGTGGCGAAAATGTCTGTGCTGTCCGAATCGACAGATATTCACTGACAGTATCTAGTAGATCGGAAAAACAAATGGAGTAACCAGCCAGAGAGCGAGAGGCACTGAGAGGTTAAACGGCACACCAATCCCTTTTTCCCCGTCTATAATACATATATTTAGACATATGAACTTCTAGGCAAAGTTATGTAGTAAGGAAATACTTGAATTGTTACTGGACCTCAGGTAGGGACATTGCAGATACTAACGAACAACCCTCATTTCTCGCACAGTGATTTGGCATCTGCAAACAGCAAGCACTCGCCAGATCGTGTTTACCTGCCGTCAGTGATTCCTGCCTGCGTTGTTAATTTATTCAAATAAAGTTTTGCTGGAGATAACTTGCAGCCAAGTGTCCCTATGCCTGATAAGCGAAGAATGTATGTGACGTTGCAATGAATGGAAAACTTTTTATGTCTTGGCCCTTAGATTTTTCTGGAGCGAGGATATCTCTCCAAAACTGCGTTTCTTTGCCGCGCAAAACGCGTAGTTTCATTAAGGAAACCTGTTTCATTCTCAACTCAACCATTTTAGCAAAAACGTTGTGCGAGGTAGAGGGTCATCGAGTCAACTTGTTTTTGTTGATGGTAGTGAAATGAATCGTCTAAAAGGAAACTAGAGAAAATAATGGTGGAAATCAAAAGATAAATAGATGGATGAATTGGTATCCCTCTGTTTGTGAAAGATGAAAGAGTTGGATAATTGAAATAAATTTAACGGGAAAGTGTGCTTGAAATTGCGGCGAGGTAATTCGTGTCGGTCGTGGACAACGGTTAGGCATAATTATTTTAATAGTATAAATAATGACAACTAACGGAAAAATGTACAAAATCGGTTAGCTCAAGTAAAATAAGTGTATATGTACACGAGTATTCCGATGTTGTGAATTTTAAAATAAACTGCCTGTGTTTTATAACTAGCTATATTGATAACTTCCTTGGATGTCCCAATATGGAAATGTCAACTGACAATAAGTGTCATTGCGGTATTGTCGCGGTCGTAATGTTAACGTCGATGTCCTGAACGCTGCTTTCCCTTGCAAATCTAAGCCTGTCTGGTGGGTGGACTCTTGCCAAGTATCGTCCACTCTTGCTAAAAGGAAAGGGTCTTGGATATTAAGGACTGCAAGGGGAAATGTGGTCACTATGTAGCACATACGTGGAATTGACTAACTCCACTGTCAAGTCGTGCAGCAATTGCTCTTTGAGGAATTTAATTTATGAAAGGCTATCTACCTACAATGACCCCAGTGATGCGCGGATTGGGAACAAAGTTGTGACGCACGTTAACCGCATGAGCGCTCAGATACCATAATTTCCCGTCTAAACATTTATTTCTCCTCTCTGAAACCTGGAAAACTATTCTATAGTTAAATTCCGTTGTGTGTATCGTCATCGGTGGTGGTGGTGCAATGTAAACAGCGGGCGGCTGCAGGTTATGGTGTTGGCGAAGAGCGGCGTTTTCCTCACTTGCTCAGCAGTGAACAATTAGGTCTCAGATTCCAGATGACCAAATAACGTCATAAACAAGAGTAACCGGACAGATTGATGAAGCACAGTCGTTCAAAATGTGTCGATGTCCCTTAATTACTCTTAAAAATGAATATTTTTGCATAAAGTGGTGCTGTGCACTTGTTCAACAATAATGCATGCTTTAGTGTTGCAAGTAATATTGCTTACCATTTAACTGTAATATTTGTGTAGCTTTTATACAGTCCAAAAGCAACGTTTAAAAATGTTTTCATCCCTTAAAATGCTTAAGTTGAAATATCACATTTAGGTTTATTGCAAGCATAATTTTATACCGCATTTGAGTATGTTAGTGAATTTTTGCGAGGTCGATTAAAGACATATTAAATGTTTCATTGCCGTGCTGTGTACTTACGCATTTTTGGTGGTTAAGATTCCCAAAATACTATACTAAAGCATTATAGCATAAATGCAGCATGCACATTTGCAAAAGTCTAATTCTTATTGAAGGACGTAGAGTTTTTCATGTTATGCGTTGTTTTAAGAGAATTTTACGGTGGCCCCAGAAAAGGAAAGTGGAAAAGCAGTGTTCCGTATTTGAACTTGCTATTTTTTCCGATATCGGTATTTCAAAACCAGTTTTCATAGATAGGGAAAGGGACGGGGGAGGCAAAAGTATTGGTATGTCGCGAACGCTACTGACAGAAAAGGTTATATTGAACCAGTTCAGTATGTCGACATCAGGTGGAAATAGGCTTAAGTGCAACTACTGAACATCTCATTTTGCACCATCCACCTTTTGGGGCCATTTGCATATCGTGCCTTCAATGATGAACTCTTATCCAAAACTTGCATTTCTAAATTATCTGCCCGTTATTGCTTTGAATATCACGTTAAGATCGTAAACTACCTATTTAACCTTTAGAACAAAGTGTTCAGTAGGATAAGTCATTTCTTTATTTTGTTTATGTCGAACGACTGGTGGTGGTGGTGGTGGTGGTGGTGGTGGTGGTGGTGGTGGTGGTACACTTTAAGTATTTGACTATTAGTGGCTTTCTCAGATTTTTTTTTTTTTTTTTTTTTTTTTGTAACTTTACGTCCTCCAACGTTGTCATATCGGACGATGAATGGAATGGGTGAAATGACGCCCAAATGAGCTCAGGGTCCATAGAGCTTAGAGTTACCCGACATTCGTCTTTCAGGATAAGGTAAAACCCTGGAAAAAACCTTACCCACGTAACTCGCCCTTACCGAGATTTGAACTCGGGACCTCTTGAACGTGAGGCAGGCTCGCTACCACCACGCTACCGAGGCGAGATTGTTTATGCTTTCCATTGGTGGCGTTCCATCTTTGCAAAGTCCTTTTGCGCACAGAGTTTCGCAAGGTTCAACTCTTGCACCGCTTCTTTTGATCATCTTTGTGTCCGATTTCTATTTATTGTCTGCATGTACAGTTACGTATGTCTAAGGCACGGCACTCTTTATTCCTATGCCTATCTGCCAGGAGCTGTTTCAAATTGCAATATTTAATTGATTGGCATTCTCCTTAGCTCGCCCATTCAGTACCCACAAGACGGAGACCAAGAATTTCTCTTCGACCTTGCGTAAATCCCAACCCTTTACTTTTATTGAACGAACTCGTCTGGTTTGCCTCGCCAACATCCTTGGAGTATTTTGGAGTGATACTTGACACCAAGCTTACTCGGAACTTCCATGTGAAATGCAATAGTCACATTAGCTTCAGCCAGCTCTTAATTATGCAGTGTTTAATTGGCGCTCACAGCTAGCTCTCGATTGTTCTGTGCTTACAGATATTTCACTTTTGCAAAAGACAGCTCTTATCTGGAGAGCTGCCATCTAAACTCAATTCACAACATCCCTAAACAAAATGAGACATTGTGTGTAATCGCCTATGTGCCACAGTTGGTCAGAAATCTGTAGCTGCACAGTATACTGGGACTTCATCTACACACCAGTACAGTCGGACTACCATAAGACGACGATCTAGAGGAATGTGTGACGTGTACATTTTCTACCGTTCTTATCATTTTTATGCACGCTAGTATTCTCTACAATACACACTGTTGCCAAATAAATGCGTAATACCTATCACAGCAGTTACATACTTCGGACCAGAAAATGTCTGAGGGTTGCTCTCCTCTCTGAAGGGGTAAGGGGGAACAGTAGCTTATGGCAGCTCACGATGCTGTCCTTACATTAGCTACTGTGTTTTTCTCACGAGAATGTGACTGTAAGGAATGTATTTGACATAAAAAAGCTCTAGCATTTTCTAAGAAAGATTACTGCTATAGTTTTATAATATATCAAGGCTTGAGTCCATTAAGAACACACGCTCTTGTATTAGCGATGTAGATACTAACGTTGGCTCTTGGCCCTTCCAAAATAATTTCCAGGGGCCATCCAGCCCAACGTGAAAGTTCATGTCGTAGGTTGCGGTTTCATTTCTTGTCGATTATCTGTAAATCTGCTGGTCGATCAATTTTCAATAAAACTAATTTGCTGAAAGTTCCCGAGGAAGTACTTGTTTAACGTGCAAATGTTAAAACTGCATGTTTGTATATGACTGGTACATTGTCTATTGTTCTAATTAACATAGTAACTTCGTGCGAGTAGCGTTTGAGAGACAGGGAAAATGGGGGAGAAAAAGAAAGAGGGGAGGAGGGGAGGGGCGATAAGTACTAACTTAATATTTCTTTTGGTCAGTCGTAGAAATGCCGATACTTCCGTAGTTTAGAGATACTTGACTCAGTGTATTTTCCAAACATTTTGGAAATACTGTCTCGGTAATAAATGTTAAGATTCCATTTTATTTAGTGGCTACGTGATAAGTTGTAACACTCAATGGCATATTCAAGCTCTGCAGGAGGAAAAGGAAACAAAACTGTTATGGCATGCAGCATGTTAGGTAGCGTTGGTTCCAGTCATATTATACCTCTAAATGGAGAACCCACTCTGCACTGTTATCTGCAATTCTGTTGCATAAAACCACAAAGTGCATAGAACTAATATATATATATACTCTTAGTAGCAAAGGTGACTTGGAATTTGGCACAAAAATTGCGGTTGGAAAAGGGACTATCTGTATGTGCGACACACCCACGCTTCCGTGGGGGTTTTTTTGGGGGGGAGGGGCAGGAGTGCTACGTGAAAAATGTTCTTGAATATCCCCAGTTCTGTTGTGCTACCCTATTGAACTTTATCCTAGTGACAAAAAATTTCAAGGGTTTCTGAATGTTATCTATCAACGAATGATAATTTACCAATTCTGAGTTCAGTTTTAGATGCTATAACATATTGGCAAATTATTATTCCGAAACACTTCAGGCATTTAAAAAACTTTTGCGGAAATTAAATTCGAGCACTACTTTCGAAACATGGATAATTTCTATAAGATGATGTTCCTTTTTTGCCATTTGAAACCTATAGTTGTGGGTGAAATACAGGGAGAAAGTAGTGTTAGATCATTTTTTGCCCAAAGAGAACTGAAAAATTGTTTTAACTTTGTAGTTCTTGAAAGCATGTTCAATAAGTAAACTTTCTTTTTATCCCATCATAATTTACATTATGGATGATAAAGTTGAAACATTCTGAATTATGGTAGAGTAAAAACTAATGTGCCTTTTTGTTAATTCCCCTTCTTTCTTCCCGCAATTTAGGATAAAATAGGGCTAGAATTATTTCCTGCATCTAAAAAGTGCGGTAGCAAAAGCACTCGTGCAGACTCAATTTTTCAGTCCACATATGAAATGAGTGAAAATTACTGGATTAGTAATATAAATAATTTATTGTAAGCAGTAGTAATTTTGCAACGCAGAAGATAAGTTTCAATGTTAGCCTGAACGAAAGAAACTAGATATGTTTGAGTTATGACATAGCATTCATGCGTTACGACATCCTTGCACACTAACCTATTCCACCATAAGATGTGCACAGTCCGTGACCCTATTCACTGCATAGTTGCATAGGTTTCTCCTGTTCTTTATCCAGGTTATCCATCAACACAAATAATGCAGAAAGAAAGCTTGTTGGTCAGAAGCTGGTTCAAACTGGTTTCTTTGTGAACTCCAGCGTTTCCTTGAGTAATAATATCCCTTGATTTCGTTTTTCTACTGGAAGGTGCTTAATCGCAATTTATATTTTTATTTTCAGTGCTTTAAATCAGCAGTTTCCTTTTTAGTTATATTAAAGTGTACATTTAAGTAATAGTTTTTCCTTCCTAGACCAAACTACAGAGGACCTGAATAGCACCCCACTTAGGATTTCTCTTGCTCGATTCCATTTACCCCAGATTTCACCTCTGAATAAGATTGGTAGCAATGATATCTGAGCACCAACACACAGACCTCAATGATGGGTTGGCACTGCCGTAACAAATGCAGTTGGGGAACCATTTGATTGTAGTATTAGAACTGATTTTAGTTTTACATTATTCAATTGTCAGCAGTGAAAAATGTATAAAGCCAAATAATCTAATACAAATAATTTATATCTGCGCTTCGACTTCACGCATATGTGACACTCGCCTAACACCGTTCACTGTTGCCACTCTTCCAAATCAACAATATTGGGTTAATGTAAGCCATTCATTTTGTCCATGTAAATTACCTTTCCCTCCCCTTCCATAACATTTTTATTTTGTACATATCGTAATTTGAACTGCTGCAGGGTTGCAGAAGTGTACCCTCGAAGTGCGAAGCATTTTTCCTACTTCTCCCTATGGCAGTGATGGATTCATCTTCTAAAACTAGTCCATCAGTGAAGGAGAAAACAAATACTTTTCGGCCTAAAGCATAGCAGACTGTTTAATATGTTCACAACAATTGCAACTTCTTACACATTTTCATATCAGACCTTTGTATCCAAGAATAAATATTAATATACAGAATGTCCCACCTAACTCTGCGACCTCAAATATCTCCGAAATGAAACAAAACAGGCCAATTCCAATTCCAATTGGCCAGGAATGTACCTATGTCAGGGGCTCACACAGTGAAAAGATATACACAATCCATAAAGGTAAACAAATAACTTCCAATAGTTGTGTTTTTTTTTAAATGGAACATGCATGTTTATTCTAGCAAAATCACATCTACAGCTACAATTAGTGATAAGCTGATAACACTCAGTTCCGCTTTACTAAACACATGTCACGAGGCATTGCTGCGACGGGCGCGGCCGGCGCGCGCAAAGGTCCAACGCGGAGATAGAAGCTTGCCGAAACAGAGATAGAAAGAGATAGATGACTGGAAGATTCGCTTTCTTGATTGTTACAGAACGTTCCAACGACTGGAGATCTGAAAGTGCCACTGCTGTCAACGCGGTGGGGACAGATGTACTTGGACTTGTGTAGTGAGTTGAAAGTAGAGAACTGTTAATTATGGGCATTTGAATGTACCGCGAGTGATTTAGTTCGTTTATGTGTAGTGAAGCAACCAGAGACTACTGTGTATATGACACGTCTCTTTTAGAACCTGTGAGGGGTGCACAAACTGCCTTTCTACGGAAATAAAGAGAATTTTGAATTTCTGCAACTTGACTTCAATTTTACGAGCCCACAAAGTCACACTATTGTTTTTTCCATCAAGGCATCTCGAGGCCAGTATTCTTTTTCTTTGAACGTGTGCGTGTGTGTGTGCGTGCGTGCGTGCGTGCGCGCGCGTGTGTGTGTATGAATGAATGTGTAGTGTTTAACGCCCGCTTTTACTACATATGGCACCGCAGGCGGTGACACTGATGATGCATAAGATGATGATGGAGCATCGGTGGAATGAAATGGCGGGGGAAACCGGAGGTCCCGGAGAAAACCCGCCCCAACGCCGTGTTGTCCACCACAAATCTCACTTTGCTGTCACCTGGGATCGAACCCGGGCCGCCTTGGTGAGAGCCAAGCGGTCTAACCACTGAGCCACGGCGTGGCCTTGTGTGTGCGCGTGTGTGTGTGTGTGTGTGGGTTTTTTTAAATCCTCTTCGGTATTGTCGTTTAAACAATGTCTGGTTAGTCCTTTAAGTGCTTTTAAAGTCCTAGAACACACATTTCTGATTTTTTTATTTTATATTTTGCTTTATAATACTCTATATCAGCTCAATGGGGTTTAAATCGCAGTGATAAGGCGGCAATCTTATCCTGGCGTTCCACTAAAATGCTCCGCATATTCTTAAAATCTTTTAAATTAAAATCCCATTTCCTTTAATATTCTCCAGAATGTATTGTATCCACAACTGAAATTAACTTTCTCATTTACTGCATAGAATAACTTCTTCACTGTTGGAATTTCTTTACGCACTTCATAATACTCTTAAGGTTCTGCGAACGACATAATTATCGAAATCATTTGGAACTTCTTTTTCCGATTGGAGTAGTAACTTGTGTATCTGAAATACTAGCTTTTTCAAATCCTTTAACGATTCCTTTTATTGTGGCTTCACTTTTTCCTACTGCCATAGCCGTTTTAGCACTGTCCTTAGCAAATGAAGATATAGACCGTTTTGCTTTTTCTCCACGCAGAACTGGAAAACATTTTGAATACTTCTGCTTTGGGAAATTACAACCCTCCGAAATGTCTTTTTAAAAGTTCTTATGTTTGAAAATTACTATTAGTGACACCTACTTTGTGTTACGGTGATACTGTACTGTTGTACTCGTGCATCACACAACGGTTAAAAACCAACAATTTAATAAATAGCCTATAGCCAGCCATTACAACACGCTTAGCTCCTACTAGCGCCACATATAAACAAAGCTCAATCTATTTGTCCCGAGTAATACATGCGTTGCATTACGTCAGAAACGGTGGCGCCATTGCCATCCTCTAACAGGCACGTATTTCAGAATGTATGAGGTTTAGAAACGTGAAACCAAGTATGTTATCACAAATTGTAGCTCTAGTTTTCACAATTTTTTTCTAGAATAACCCTGCATGTTCCAGTTAAAAAAAAAAAACGCAACTTGGTGTTGGAAGTGTTATTTGTTTACCTTAATGGATTGTGTATACCTTCTCATTGTGTGAGCCCCTGACATAGGTACATTCCTGGCCAATTGGAATTGTCATATTATGTTTCATTTCGGAGATACTCGACGTCGCAGAGTTAGGTGGGGAACCCAGTAGAGATGATAAATAATCGGGAATAGATTGGCAAATATATCTCGAAGAACTGAAGGCAAAAAGTAAAATAGTAAGATGATACTTGCTGTAAGCATCATTCAGCGCTAGCTACAGAATTGGGAGAAACCTTATATGTGCAGTGCAACCCTTTTCAGAAGGTTAATTTGAGAAGAAATGTCAAACATGGAACACGACATTTGCAAGCTGTTAGAAAATAAGATGTCAACGAGTAAAACAAGGTGTATGAATGTATAGGAAGAACTACTAAGAAACAGAACGTTTGCTACATTCTCGTTGCATGTAATTAAACTATAGTTACGATTAAAACTATTTGTTACTTGAAAACTAATCATGTTCTGTTTACTGTCAAATATTAATAAAGCTAATATAGAAATATGATCATTAATATTTTATTTCACATCAATAGAATGTAGTCAAAGATGACTATACCGGCCGGCCACTAATTGAGAAAACGGGCTCCACCTTATGTTGTGTTTGTAGCTCCTGTAGGTAAGAAGAGAAGGGGCTGCTTTGTTCACACCTTCGAAGTATTCTTCCTCAGGCCTGAGCGATTGTTAGTTCGCATTAGTTCCAAAATCTGTCACAGCGGTTGTATTTCTCGTCTTCGTACCGTGTTCATATCTTCAGTATAAATATCGTTCCCAGCTGTGGGTTGCTTTAATGTCCTTGTGTTGCGTGTTTGCATAAAATAATGATCATTTTAGGGTTTTAGACTATTCCCGTATTTCTCCGGGAATCCCTTATTTTGATTGAGTCGTTTGAACTATTCTCACTTTTTATAGAGTTCCCAATAAGTTAACATGTGCCTTGACCATGAGTGTAATTGAATAAAAATTCAAGAAAAATACTTGAGCTTAGTTGCATATTTAAACTTGTCAATAGACTTGAATGCCCCCTACTTTAAGATAAAGCTTCAATTTAAACAATTTCAAAGCCTTAGGTACGCTCAATGTCAAATGTTATCTCAAGAATGGAATGCATCAGAAAAACGGATCAAGGCTACTAGAGCTTCGAAGAAAAGAAATGCATGTACTAGTATAAGTAACTTGTTTGAGGTTGTTATATTTGTACTTAGTTACACACGGTCAAATGCACAAACAAAATTAGTTTCTCCAATGAACAAAAAGTACATCAATACAGTAACAGAAGCACTATACAGGTCGTTACAAAACGACATCGAACGATTATAGCCATTGCATAGTTTATAATAACCTAACTAGTCCGAATTTCGGTGTCACAGCTTCGAAATTCTGTTAGGTATAATTTTATGCAGCTTTAAATATATGATTGTGATTAGGCAGCGCAGGAACCCTGGTGTGCGAACCTCAAAAGTTGTTACTTGGACGCACCGGCCACGAAAACAAAAGCATTGCTTTTTATCAGTGACTCTAGCCTACCTTTCAGGTAATGGGGCAAAGGGCAGTTACTTGTGGAAAAAGTCGAATGATGACTCAGACAGTTCCAAGGTTGCTATTATCTTAATTGTACATTGCTTTCAACTAGTTACTGTAAAATCAACAGCTTCCTTTTCAGTTACAAATGCTTTATTTAGTATTATTAAATAAATGAAATAAAATGCTTGTCTCATTGAATAAGGCATTTAGTTTTGGTTTACTTTATGTACAATTCTTGATATTATGTTCTTTTTTAGATTTATGCTTCCATCGTAATTTTCACTAACATTAACTTCCCTGTAAAGATTTAAGTGGCATATGTCCACCAGCCTGTTTCCCATCATGGACTGCTATAACGGAATTTTGAAACACGTTTAACACTCATAAGCAGTGATTACGCAATAGCTTCTTTATTGCGGTTTCATAAGCCAAAGAAATTGTTAATAGTAGCAAGCTACTGCGGAGTATGCCGGTATGTTTACAAAAAGCTACAGCAGGCGGCACGGCGTGTGACATACCTACGAACTCCGACAGAGTGAGGCACACGTCGTTGTTCCTATTACTGCCTAATCCACACTCATTCTGGAGCATTTTATGCGGCTCTATTGACGCTAAAAGCTATCTATATGTCTCACATAGAAACTCAGCAACTACTTCTATATGTTCGTTCGGTGTCGTTTTGAAGCATCCTGTATATTTCATAAAAACGGAGTTTCAAGTGACGGCAATTGTTTATTTGTTCCTTTAAAAAGTCCTTTGCTTTTGTAGACGTAGATGAAGTGATACAAAAGTAGACGGTTCTATTGATAATAACAAATAGTATTTGATAGCAGAACTAACATAATTTGTTTACAGTAAACACCCTTTGTAGTAAATAAATGAAAGGGTAGAGTCAGACTGAAAAGTTCAATACCATAGCCGGGATTTTTGTCTCACGCTATCCTTCCATAGTGCGTCCTACACACGGATAGTGTGAAATAAGTTTTCAATAAATAAATGTTTGGTAAAAATGTCTATTAACAATGCGTTTGAGCGTTGCTTAGCTATCCCCTATTATTTCTGAAAATTTGCAATTCTGGTTTGCTCGTTTAAACTCCTTTGTTTTAAATAAAATAATGTATTTTGTTTTATTGCATTAAATGGTTAAATTAAAATACCTTTGCTCCTGTATGCTGGGATAAGCTTCTGAACATTTTTTCTGTCTTAGTTTGCGACGCACTGTACTTACTTGGTATTCAGTTTGTGCATCAACAGTAAACGTTAAAATTTAAACATTTATGTTCATGTATTATTTCAGTCAGTCTTAAATTGTGTGTTAGTTGTTTACATAAAGCATTGTCTTAAAAAACTGCCTTGGAAGCTGAAAAGTACTAGCAAAGTTAATATAGTTTCGCAAAATATCGCAGAACCTGACCTTACGCAACCCGTCAAGTGTTATTTACCCACAAAGGAAAAGCATCTCCGCTTTTCGCAGCATTTATTTAGGGATCTATAGCAGATGGAAGTTAAATCTGTACTCTTTTCACTTCGTAGATTATTATTAGAGCCCGGATTTGTAAGCACAATCAAATGGTGAAATGAGCAGACACATAGGAACGAAAAGTGAAACAAATAAGGACTAGAAATAAGCAAATAAAAATTTCATCATAAACATATTGTTCCGTAGAATTCTTGCCTTACGTAAGCTTGTTAGCAGTACACGACGGAGGTTATCTTGATTTTCTTGTGTGAAGCTCCTGCGTTTGTCAAAGAATTTCTTTATTCTGCGAAAAGGATCTCTCGACGTCGCATGACGTTACTGGAACATGCGAAAAGCACCCCAGTTCTTCAGTGAATTCCCCTTCGATATGTTTCTGTACCAGAAAACTTTTTAGAAATTTTGTACAGTGTTTCGTAACCAAGGTTTTTCATTAATACCTTACTGAGTTTCTTAAATGCAGTTTTAGCAATATCGCGAAGTCTCTGAAGACAAGGTTAATGAAATGTTATCTATCAAAGAAAGTGAATGTTCCAGGATATTATTTCAAGCTTCCAACTGTGTTATAATAGCAGATATTTTGGAGAAATGGTCATGGATGTACTCTATCTTACCTTGGATGCCAATATTAGCAAAAGATTCCTATACTGCGGCAATGCTGCTTGCATCTTCTGCATCTCAGAAATATACAATACTGTTTTACTTCATTGAAATATTCTGCCACAGCCTTTAACCAAGAACCTTACCGAGTTAAAACTGGCTGAGGAGGTAAAACTTGGAATGCCTTCATGAAATTTTAACTCTAATCGGTAACAGTACAAACACTTCTTTACGCTAGAGACAGAAGATCCACGTCTTTATATTGACTCCTGTTTCAGCAAGACGATGTAAACCGTCTGATGATATACTGGTTAGGAGTGAAATGTTACTTTTAAATTTATATGATTTGGATAAAATAAGCTATTTTAATTAAAATGTATAAAATAAGTCAGCAAACTCTGTATTTCAGCAAATAGACATAAGCATTATAAGCAATTCGCGGAAAATTCTGGGCTCTAATTATTATCAATAAAGATAACGAGATTTATTTTAAACCCGTGCTTAGTAACATGGGTTTGTGGCGACATCTGCTCAAGTCGTATAAAGTGCAACAACATGCCAGTTCATTTTCCTAAAGCCAGTTAATTCGTTTTACCTAGATGATAAACGGTTGTGGAGCAGGGCTATATGTTTACGATGACTGTCTCTATGGTCGAGTTCTCAGCGTGCTGACTACTTCAGTCCCACAGATTTCCGGTTCAACTTCCGGCGAAGGTGAAATTAAGCAGAACCATTCTGAACTCCTCACGTAATCTGGGAGTCAGAGGGTAAACGGAGTGCGTTTTAAAGGAATAAGGTGTAAAGGAAAATAAATATTTTAAAAGTGAAAACCACCTGTACGTTTAAAGTGGCTGTGGTGGGAGGAGGAGGAGGAGGAGGAGCAAAAAATGAAAAACGATAACAAAAAACGATGTGCACTGACTGACTTTGTTCGCTTACTCTTGTCCAAACTAATCTTAAAAAAAATGATTCTTCTTCTATTGATATCCCGTTAATCGAAATACACGTTTACAGAAGTGCTTTTATTCCATATTCCCATACAGGTATCTACAGTGGAAATAAGAAAACCCATTAGGTGTAAGGGACAGTCAATCTTTTCAGAGCTGGCCGCTATTTGAGGCCTTGGTATGACCAGGACATTTTTTAATTGTCGATAAACTTTATTGTATCCAAATACATTATGGTACTTACAGTTGTGAGCATGAGTAATGCTACATCACTTGAAGCGTGTATTGGGATGCTGTTCAATAAGTCCATCACTTACATTTAAATATTAACAAACATATTACATTATAATCACAAAAAAAGAACACTATCATACATACAAAACACATATTAAATGAGCAGGTCGTTGTGTCGTTTTCATTTTAGTGTTCTATTTTGCGATTGTGGAGGGGGGTGTAGGTAAATGTCTTGTTGCAGGGGAATTTGATGATTGGCAAGAGTTTGGTGTAGTCTGGTGTAGCTTGTCCTGACGACATCCGTCACTTCTGGTATGTTCAGGTCCCTGTGAAGTGTGGTGTTGCTAACATACCATGGGGCACCTGTGGTCAATCTTAGGTATCTGTTCTGGATTACTTGGATTCTTTTTACTTGTGACGCTGCAGCGGAGCCCCATATAGTCCTGAGAGAAGCTATGTGATGTGGAGATTCCAAGTTAGTTTAGTGTCCAATATGAGGCCGAGGTAACGAACTGATTGAGCGGTGCGTATAGCGATTCCTCCAAGAACTATGGGATGTTATCTGCTTTTTATATGTAAAATATACTATTTGCGATTTTTGTGGATTCATCACCACTCTCCAGTTAGAACACCATTTTGTGATTTCAGCGCAGAAGTTATTTAGTTTCTCAGCTGCTGATTCACAACTGCCTTTGCTAAGGATTGCAACATAAGCAAAATGTGTGTTGAGGAAAGTCGCGAGGTATGCACTGTATAAAGAAGTGGGTCTAGAATACTTCCTTGTGGAACACCAGAGAGGATCCGTTAAATAATGACTTCCTATTTAAGAAAAGTAAGATTTGAGAATTCAAACAGATAACAGGGAATTTCACGAAAATGGTTTTATCCACAGAATTAATTAAATAAGAGGTCTTTAACGAGGTCTACATTTGATTTTATCATGCAAACACCTATCCAACATGAAGAGGACTTCAGAGACTTCCCAAAATATTCTGGATATGCATTTCATTTGCCATGAAAATATCTCAAACACACGGCATGTTAACAAAGATTGTTAGCCGCCCCCCCCCCTTGTTTTTGAGGAAATCAAAATTTCCGAGTATTTTCTTTTTCTTAAGGTTCCTGTCGCCTTCTGGGAAGTTTTCGAAGTTAAATACTATGATATTAACAGAGCTTTCATTTTTGAATTAATTCTATTCAAGCACACAGCTCGCGCGGACACTTTTCTAAAGAAACTTTTTGATTTCAAGGGACTACAAAATGGACAATTTCTGTGAAATCTTAGCGTCGAATGTTTTGGTGGAGTGAAATTTTCTCTACCTCTGTTTGCTAGGGAGGGTTTTAAAAAAAGTGCGCCATATAGCGTTTTAGTTAGTGCGTTTCCTAAACAGCGCCCTTTGCTGCTCTTACTACACATAGAGTAAATGGAAACTTGGTTTGCATTTTAAATGAATTAGGTACGTTTACTGGAATAAAATAGTTATGCAGTAGTATTTATTTCAGTACGATATTTTTCCAACTTTATCTGCATTACTTCAGTAAGCAGTCATTGAAAACACGATAAGAGCAAGCCGTTGCACCTTTCCAGAGGAGTAAATCCGTTTGAGTCTATGAAGGAATCAATTTCATTCCCAGTTGCAAGATTTGGGTTATATTACTATATCTAAAATAGTTAAAATTAATTTAAAACATGTTTGAGCATGAAAACTAATTGCAATAACTTACACTTTAGTATTGGATGAGAAAGTATTTCTACTAGTCGTTCCGCTCATATAAAACCAGATCTACAGTCGGGTACATGAGCTTGTTGTCCACTTCAGAAAAACTGGGAAAATGAGATAGAGAGAGAGAGAGACCTGGAGAGTATATAAAGTTGAGGGCTGCTGGTAGACACTCGAACCTGGACGTCATGAAGATATTGCTGCAGCTGTAGTCACTGCGGGGGAGTCGAGTTTCAATACAGAAGAAAGAAGTAGCCCCAGATCTTGTAGCATAAGTATACTGTTAGCCTAATTGTTAGCAGATGCGTGTTTGTTACCAGAAGAATAAAGGTTACATTGGTGTAAAAGTAAATCGGAAATGTCAACGGCACAGATTTTATAACCAGAATAGGCGAATAGAATGTATCTAGTTTAACCTCAGGATTTACACGAGTAAACATGTTAAGTAAAATATTAAGACAATTCAGAACGGCAGCAGTCTACTTATGAGAACACAAGCTGAAATGTCCTTTGGCTTCACCAACCTGATCATTTTCATAGTGTCACCGTGTGGCGTGATTGAGATGCCGCGACAAGTCGGAGCCGGGTGCTTGGGCGGGAGAAAAGAGACAGAGAGGCGCCAGATCGTTCGGTCCGTTATTATTGCCGAGAAATTTCTCGGCAGGTCTGCGGCTTTCTAGAAACAATGACTGGGAGGTATAAATCCCGCAAAGTGTTAGAAGCGGCAGTTGTGTGATGGTTATTGTGACAGTCGACGTTTGAAGTTTACCGCGGTGATGTCTTTCATTTGGTTTCGAATCTACGTAACCCACGC
Source organism: Mantis religiosa (assembly GCA_030765055.1). Taxonomy (NCBI): domain Eukaryota; kingdom Metazoa; phylum Arthropoda; class Insecta; order Mantodea; family Mantidae; genus Mantis; species Mantis religiosa. Next base: position 32,610,937 of record CM060950.1, on the reverse strand, counting down.
AGTCAATATCAATAAGGGGAGGGTAGACGTAGACGATAAACCTTGATAGACATCTCCTGGAAGCTCCCTTCCCTTGTTTACCCTTCAGATACCAATGGTAGCATTAATAGGGTCGAGGTTCTGCCGCTTCACGGTTTTAGAATCCAGAACCATACTTTGGCACCTTCACATCTTGTAACATTTTAAGTACGTGTGTCTCTGTGGCTCGGTTAGACGCAAAGTAGGGTAGCAAAGTATAATCCTAACGTTGTCCATGAAACTTAATGAACTTATAGTTGGATATGAATAGTTTCATAGTGGATGGAAGTGGGATAGCAAATGACTCCAATCCAACCAATGAAGGATGTGGTCGTATTCATATCTGACTTTAGCCGATCAGAGACGTCAGATTATCTTCCCCACTTTGAGTAAATTCGTAACATGTGCTACTTTAGCTTTACTGCTGAAAAGTCTTAGTTGCGATGCCAGTCTAATTACAAAACACCCCTCGTACTATTTGGGAGGTGACAGCTGACGTCTCACAATTTTATGCCTGAACTAAACCGTGCCGGAGAAATAAACCGCATATAGAACTAAAAACTAGGGGAGGTTGGGATTACACACACGCGCGCGCACACAGTGCGTGCATTCACAAGTCGGCCAGGGCTTTTCCCGGTCCGGGTGTCATTTGCCGCAGTACCTAGCCTCTTTGCGGCTTAACCTGCGAAATGAGGATGAATTTATGTAATCAAAACGGAGTGAAACGTACCAAAACGTTTCTCCCCAAACGGGGATACGCTATACAAGTTCCTTCCGAATTTCAAGGGCCTTCCATACCAACATCCCTACAGAAATCGCACAACTAAGTTATTCACAAGACTATTTTTTTAAGCTGCATATTGATTTAAGACTTTTTCTCCTCCGCTACTAAGAATAAATTTGATGTAGGCCACTAGTACTAATTCCTATTGTAAGGACTCCGTCGGATACATTGGTTTCTCTGAGTATATAATGCTGCTCGGTGTGATGTGACGTATAATCGTCGACACTATGGTAATGAATGAGTACTGGAGTTGCCATGTTCTCGCTCACGTTATCCGGCCCAAGTGGGGATCTGTACTGCAATCGGTAAGATTGTGAAGTATGTCATGCCAAACTGCCATCGGCCATCTTCCCTGTAATATACTAGAACTTTGTTTCGGTTACCAGCGAAATTTCTATTAGAAGTGATAACATGGGGATATCCTTGTATGCTACTAGATGTAATGCAGTTAGAGGTAGGAAAAATGCCCACAAGTCCGTTTATACAATTCCAAAATAGGTATTTGAACTAACGCAGTCCTCAGAGTACTATAATAACCAGACAGCGAAACTTGATCTCCAATGAAACAGGCCAGGTGTAAACAGATTTGTTTACTGTACTTGAGTTGTTGGTCAGCAATATATATATTGACGACCTGTTCTTACTTTTGTGAATATCAAGGAACACGTGGTCAGGTCGAACACTCGAGAGCAATCACTCAGAGCAGAACTACTTGCTTTAGCGAGAGGTTGGGATCTTTTCTATAATGGTTCATTTGTAAAAAGGTAGGGTAAAGCTAATTAAAAGTGGAATTCACTTAATAAGAATATTTACTACAACAAGCAGATTTACAAAGGCGGCCACAACGGCCATATACCTGTCCAGTAGCGGAGTCGCTTACCCATGTAGCTCCATCAGCTGGCAGTTACAGAGAGAGAGTCTATCGCTTAAAGATTATTCATCTAGCCATAAAGGAGGGGAGGGAGTGGCGTCACCTACTACTTGAGTCACCAGAGAGTAAATTAATACAGTCTGTGACAATATCAATATATATATATAGAGAGAGAGAGAGAGAGAGAGAGAGAGAGAGAGAGAGAGAGAGAGAGAGAGAGAGAGAGAGAGAGAGAGAGAGAGATGCCCGCCTCAATAGCGTAGATGGTAGCATGTCTGCCTCACGTTCAAGAGGTTGCGAGTTCGAATCTCGGTCAGGGTGAGTTACCTGGATAAGGTTTTTCCCGGTTTTCCCTTATCCTTATAACGAATGTCAGGTAGCTCTAAGTTCCATGGACCCTGTACACATTTGAGCATCATTTCACCCATTTCATTCACCGTCCGATATAACTTAACGTCGTAGGACGTAAAATTACGAGAGAGAGAGAACGGCAAGTCAAATCAAACCGATATGAATTTAACGCAATACTCGATGTTACTTCACAGTTCACGCTTCGATTTTTTTTTTGTTCCATTCATGCCTTTAACTGCAATGGTCATATCGGCGGCCGTTCTCCTTTGGAACATATCGAAGGTGTTAACTCTTGTTTGGTTGGTTTTAATCATTACATCACGCACACATTCCCACTCTCATTCATACTTCCAGACTGGGGAAGATGAGAAATTATCTTCGACGGATAAAAATCCCACCCTCACCGCCGGGAATCGAACCCGGGACCCCTAGCACGGCAGGCAGGTGCTCTACCGACTGACGCTTCGAATTGTTTTAATATAAAGTCGGTGATTCTGAAAGTGCGTCTATTTTGTTTGAATATCTCATTCTTCATGAGAAATGTGTAATTTATGAATAGTATGTGCACTTTTTACATTTGAAATGACACAACACATGCAACTTTATAGTTGTATCCATAACAAGAAATATTAAATTTTCTTATGAAATAGTGTTCGGTGATCTAACAAGGGAACTATCACTATGCTTATCCCTGTATCCGCTTGAGAGTGTAATGGCATCATCTGTGCTCTTTGTGGGGCTTGTGTGCCAAAAATGGGGTGCAGAGTATAGCTGGAAGTACCCGAAAATGAGTCCAGAATACGTAGGAAAATACAGGCAAAATAACATAGCATTATACGGGAGGAACTGTTTTCCCCTGACGGGCAGCGATCTACACATGGCATACGTAAAGTACGCCGTCCCTCACACCGGCACAGAGCTGACGAGGGATGTCCAGCAGCTACTTGCAAGTGATCTCATGCGGTACCTTCCAGGCTTCAGTTTGGGCGTTGTGTTTCTTCTCTGCAGCAGATTTTTGGCACACATGGGTTACACAGGTTGTTTCAGAACGACAATTATCCAAATTTCGGCGTTGCAGCTTGGAAATTCTTTCAGGTATAATTTTATGCAGCATTAAATATTACATTACTTTATGATTAGGTTGCTGAGGAACCACTGGTGTGCGAACCTCAAAGTTATTGGGACACACCAGCCACGAAAACAAAAAAATATTACTCCTAGCTCGTTATCAGTGACCCTAGCCTAGCTTTCAGGTAATGGGGCAAAGGGCAGTTACTTGTGCAAAAGTCGACTAATGACTCGGAGAGTTCCAATGTTGCTTTCCAGTGTAAAACTACGCATTCCTTTCTAACGGGCGGGGGGGGGGGAGGATTTTACGCATATTTACATGTAAATTCAAGGGATATGGAGCGCTATATGAACGCTGAAATGACTGATATGTTTTTGATGTATGTAAGAACTGAAGGGAGTTCAACGAATGCATGTCGGATGTATCAAGAACGATTTTCTAATCGAAGTGTCCCTCATCATGGCACATTAGTGACTATAGAGCCGCTCTTAAGGGAATCTGCTAGCTTCAGACCACGGCCGTATGACACGGGACGCAATAGTTCCGTACGGATTGTGCGGTTTGAGGAGCAAGTGCTTAACAGAATTGAGGAAGCACCTAAAATTAGTACTCGACTATTAGCAGTCGAAATGAACCTAGATCTTGCTAGTTGAAGAGTGGTACATGAACGGAAACTGCATCTCCATTGTCCATGCAAAGTTCAAGCTCTTCAACCAGCTGATTACCCAAAAAGGGGGGGGGGGATTTTTCCGGCGTTTACTGAGGAAATCTGCAACAGACTAGAGATGGGCTAACTGCAGTGTATAATCAGCATTATTGGTCCAAAGAAAATCTGCAGCGTTTAATTGAAAGAGGACGACACCAGCATCGATTTGCAATAAACGTCTGGGGAGGTATAGTCTTAAATTCTCCTATCGGCCATACCTGTTACCTGGAAAACTAGATAGCCCGAAGTATCTCACCTTTCTGCGGAACTATTTGCCAGAAATTTTGGAATCCGTTCCTTTAGAAATAAGGCAAAGCTTGATGTATCAACATGTCGGCGCGGCTCTGCAAGTTGTCCTGGAGGTTCGGGAGTATTTGATTTCTGTATTCCCAAACAATTGGGTCGGTCGTGGGGTTCCCATCCCTTGACCACCTCGATGTCCAGCTTGTGGGGACTCTTGACATCTTTAGTGTATGCAACACCCGTACAAACAGAAGTGGAACTGGTAGCCAGAAGCGAGTTCAAACCCAGCAGTTGTACATCGATGCTTAGGTCACTTTTACAAATATGTCAGCTTTGTTTAGAATCCGGAGGTCGTCGGTTTCAGCTTTTGCTTTAATATGTATAAATCGAATTATTCTAGAGAAATTTACTTCAATAATTCAATAATTTAGTTTCATTAATACCATCTTAATTGTAGAACACTTTCAAACACTTAATGTAAATATGAACAGCTTCCTTTTCAGTTATAAATGCTTTATTTACTATTTTTAAACATAGTGAAATAAAATGCTTGTCTCGACGCATAAGGCATTTAGTTTTTGATAACTTTCTCTACAATTCTTTGATATTGCTCTCTGTTGTGTTTGTCATTTAATTCTTCCAACCTCAACCGCACTAACATTAAATTCCCTCTAAAAGGTATAAGTTGCATTTGTCCGCCAGCTTATTTCCCGTCAAGGACTTTTATAACGGAATTTTGGAACACTTAAACACCCATAAACAAATAACTAAAAAGTAACTCCTTTATTGCGGTTTCATAAGTTAAAGAAATGCTTAATATTAGCAAGCTACCGTGGAGTGTGCCGGTATGTTTACAAACTGCTACAGCAGGTAGCACGGTGTCTGCGCCACCTCCGATATCGTAGGCTTGTCACTGCCTAATCCACACTCATTCTGCAGCGTTTTTTGTGCGACTATGTTGGCGGTAAAGACTAACACAGAAGCTGAGCAACTACTTCTATATATTCGTTTGGTGTCGTTTGGAAACACCCTGAATACAGCAGGCATTATGCTATTAAATTTTCAGGTGCGTGACGGTGTGAGTAGTGATAGTTCCCTTGTAAATTGATTAATTTTATTGATCATGTTTCTTCATGATATGCCTTAATAATTGCATACGTATGTATTACAAAGCACTATAGTATATTTTCTAGAAGTTCTAAAATTAAGTCACTTGTGATTTTCACTTAGATGAAGTTAGTATTGCCAGAAGGTGCATTCGATGATATGATGGGAAAAAGTGTAAATACATAATATGCAATTCATATGCTTTACTATTTTCAGGTGAATTGTTTCGCTTCTGATCCGTAATTAAACAATTTGGTATACCCATAACGGGGTAGACGATCTCGTATTGTAAACAATGCACACTATGGTTATTCTAGAACATGGTTAAGCTAAAGCCGCCTGTCTCTCCCGTCGGTGCCCCAAGTTTCGCTGTCTGATTATAACCAGTTCAAGAAGTAACGCTGTGCTCATATAGAGCACGTCGCGTTACAACACAACAGTTACCACCAGGTGAATCAGCTCAGTCCAATTTTCGTATTTGTGTAACCTGCACATTATAGCCTATCTTGAAAACATGGACCCTTGTATCAAGCAATTATTAAATTTGCAGCTATATTTTAATCTATTATATCGTTCTGGTATCTATCTAGCACCAATGATCAGTTGCGTGAACACTAAGGAGCTGTCAGAAGCTTCAAAACGTTACCCTTCCACAGATTCGAAAGAATTTTGATACACAGCTATATTTCTGCTTTGCATAAGCCCAGTATTTCTTTTCTTTTTTAAACTGATTTTGATATTTTATTCGTATAATAGATAGCTTATTCAATGGGGTTTCATGGAATGGGCTATTATATGCTACAGAGTAAACATTTGTAACTTGGACAAAAAGCGGTGCAGTTCTCAGTGTGACAGTTGTTAGGAACGGATGTATATCGCCAATGACCTTTGTCCCTTAAATCACTACGTCACTGTACTTTCAAGCTGTCCTCTTTGGGCGAGATGCAGTGAACGTTGAAGATGGACGCGTCTCTCACCCTTCATTAAGTGTGGGGGGATTGGACAGGTGATTCACCTGGTATTTAGGATACAAGCTCTTCGTCCGTTTCTAACAAAGACGAACCCCCAGTAGAAATTTCCCAGCTATTCAAATGTAGTCATACAGTAGGTATTGAGCTTTTCCAGTGCTTACGCGAAACAATTGGTGGAAATACTGTTTTAGAACAGTTAGAATCATTAGTGTCATGGAAACTATTTCCTCAATGTGAGTTGAGCACTAATTAAAGGTCTTTAGATGTAACGCTGTATTTGTGTTAACAGTATATTATGATCGTGAAACTAATATGACAAGGGTTCCACGTTGATGCTACTTTGAAGCTATTATAATGTGTGGCTCAGGGTAAAACAATGAGGTTTCTCACAGGGTATGCGTGGATGTGTGTGAGAAAGATATTTTAATGACACTGGAATGCCCGTTTCCAACTTATTCCAGCTTCTCTTTTTAGAACATCGAAATTGAAGTTGCCGACCAAGGGTTACCAATATCCCTGTTTGGAGTTACTGACGGCAGAATGTTTATTACTCGGTAAACTTTATTCGTTCCTCACGTATATATGAACCGGCAAATATATTCTCACATTTCTGGAATGCCTGGCCCAAGGCAGAACAAGTTGACCGCCCTAATAGGCTTCACGCCTCGGACTGTTTCAATGGCTTGCCCGCCACGAAGTGCTCTAATCGGCTCCACGCCGAAGACTGTTGTCCACAGCTGCGCGTGTGGGTGTATATGTAACTTTCACTTTCTGGAGACCCTCTTTTCAACCAAGATCCCTTTGTAGCTGTTTTGTCATGCCATTATGAATGATCCAAAGAATACCCTATTCATACAGTCAAGGGCTATCCTTTAGAAATCGGCTAAGGACACTGTTTCTTACATTGCTTTTGTTATAACAACTCATTCGCCCAAACTGCTATTCGACTCAACTGCCCTTACACGTGTTGTAACAAAGAACCAACATTCCTTTGAAATGCATCATGATTCTTTACTTATGGCAAACCTTAATTTTGGTATCAATCGTGAGTACATGATTTACCTAAAATGGGAGCGGGAGCGGAAGGAAGAGCGTCTTGTAGCATTTAACCGAACGGAGGAATCACGATTGTTGGGAATGAACCCGAGTACTGTACATAAACACTAAAATAACCATGGGTGTACTTGATTCGTTTATTAACAGTAAATAAATACACAATGATAAGTCTACAAAGATCAGAACTGTTAAAAAAAGATTTTCTCTCCTATAAATCACGTTATTGCGGCACGTACGCAGTGAAAGCGTATACATAGTCAAAACATCAGCAAACAAGAAAGGGAGCTGCTGTTACCATAGGAGAATTCACTATTACATTACATTTCAAATGGCAAGAGCTTTGATTTCTATTGTGGTGGTTTTATGTACCAGAGAGAGAGAGAGAGAGAGGGGGGGGGAGAGAGAGAGGGAGTTATGTTTCTTCACAAAATTTCCACCACTAATAAAAGTAGTTAGCTTTGGATTTGATTTTGCGTAACTTTTAAAACTAAAGGACCCATAAAGTACTGCGCCGTGGTGTAGTGGACTAAGGAATGATGCTTCGGTTCCCTGCCAAGGAATGCGGCCCGGGATCGATCCTACCCATGGGGATACGGATTTAAATCCCGGGTATAGGACCGGTGCCCACTCAGCATCGCGAGGAAAGTGTGGAGCTTATGATAGGTAAGCAGCCCTGGTCAAGAAAGCCTACTTTCCGGCTGGGAGTGCCGAGATGCTGACCATAACTCGTTTGGATGATCGCCAACCTCTACCTTGCGTATGTGGGCGTGAGGCCGGCAGTCGAGTTGGCAGGCTTTGGCCCTATATGGGCTGTCGCGCCATGGGAATGAGATTAAAGGTCCCATAAAACCTGTATCCTGACGATTGCGTTTACAAATAAATTACTGTTCATAGTTTCTATATTAGATTTACTAAACAGGGCTTGCACCTGGTATTTAAAAGTTAAATCCTTCTGCGTTATACACATACATCGGAAGTTCACTGAATACGACTAGATTAGCACCGTATTAATATGTACTGTCAATGTGGCGTTTATTCAGTAATGACCATAGCATTTAATTTATTTAAGGTTGCTTTAACTTCCTGGGTCATATCGCGACCATTTTTACAAAATAATACAATTAGTAACATATATAAAAATATACATTCAATATACAGGATTACAATCAAACACATAAAATATACACATTAATAACATTAATTATGAAAACAATTTACATTAAATACAGATAACTGAAAACAGACAAGAAAATATATAAGTTAACAACACTATTTTGCAAAACAAAAATTTCATTACTTTAACACCGTTGCGTAGATTATGAAATACAATTGAGTAAAGTATATTGCACATAATTTATATTAATTTCCAAATGTCTATATCCTTTAGATAATTAAATAGATTGCGTCGTAATTTGAAACTGTTTAGCAGTATGGAGATGTCCTGTGGGATTCCGTGTTTTCTGTTTCTTTCGTATTCATTGCATTCTACGAGAAGGTGGTAAATTGTAAGGTTTTCATTACATTCTTTACACGTAGGCTGCGGCTGTCTTGAGAGAAGATATGAATGAGTGAGGCTGGAGTGACCAATTCGTAGACCGGTGAGAATGACTTGTTCCGATCTAGTAAGCGGCTTGGTTGGGTGAAGAGCGGTGGATCCTTTCCGTACTTGGTGTAATTTTCCTGGTTTTTTGTTGATTCCATTCAGATTTCCATTTTTGTACTGGTGTTTTGGAGACATGATTTATAATATCTGAATATGAAATTTGGACGTTCGTTTGTTGGCGTAGTGATGTGGCGTCTTTAGCAGCTTCGTCCGCTCTTTCATTCCCCGTTATTCCTTGATGGGAAGGGATCCAAATGAAAACCACGTCTTTACCAGCATCGGTGATGTTAGTGAATAGTGTCTGTGTGTCCTGAACTAATTTATTGTCTGTTGTGTAGTTCTTCATGCTCTGCAAGGTACTCAGGGAGTCATAGCATATTGCATAGCAGTTGTGGTGTGCTGTCAGTATGTAAGTGCTTGATAAATGGCGTATAGTTCAGAACTGTAGGTGGAATAATAGTCAGGTAACCGCTGCTGTAGAATTTTATCAGGAGTTATTATTGCACATACAGTGCCATAATCCGTTTTTGATCCATCAGTGTAAATAAATTGATAATTGGGGAAGTTGTTGCACATTCATAAAATAGTGTTTGGTAAACAATTGCAGCGGTATTCCATTTCTGGTGAAATGTTAGGTCGGTATATATCTTGGGAATTTTGAGTTTCCTGTATGGTCCTTCATGGAACTCCCTGGTCATTATGGGAGGGATATTTATGCTGTTGGTAAATAGTTAGCAAGTCGTTGATAGAAAGGTAAGGAGTGCTTTTTTTTGGATGACAGGTCTTGTTGCTTTTTGTATTGCGAAAAACATATGACTGGATACTTGAATGAGGTCTTGCTGCTATTTTGATTCCATATGTTACGCTTAGTTGTATTCGCCTGGTGTTTAACGGTGGTTGGTTGGCTTCTATCAGTAGGCTAGAGACCGGACTGGTACGATATGCTCCTAATATAATCCTCATAGCAGAACTTTGAATCACGTCCAGTAGCTTAATTAACGCCGGTGCTGCAGAGTTGTACACAATAGCTCCATAGTCAAGTTTGCTTAGGATTAAAGCTTGATACGTCAGTTGTAGGACATGTTGATCAGCACCCCAATTGCGGTGTGATAATATTTTTAATATGCTTAGGCGCCTTGAACAGTCTTCCTTTAGGTTCGAAATGTGTTTTCCATGATAGGTTGTGGTCGAAGATAAGTCCCAATAATTTCAATTGTTTGGTTGTTTCAATGGGTTTTCCATACAGGTGGATGGTAGGGTTTGGAAGATGCATTGAACTTTTGGTAAAGCAAATACATTTTGACTTTTGCTGAGAAAAACTGAATCCTGATTGTGATGTCCAAATTTGGATCCTTGTTACAGTGTCTTGTAGTAAAGCTTGGGTGGTTGAGATGTTATTACCTTTACAGAAAAAAGGTCAGATCATCAGCAAATAGGCACGCTTTTACAGGGGGTGAATAGTGTTCAGTATGTCGTTTATTGCCAGTAGGAAAAGTGTAACGCTACGCACGGAGCCTTGGGGTACTCCATTGTCTAACTTAACTTCCTTGGATAATGTGTAATGTGCCATTTGTACGTACTCTAATGGTGCGATGCTGGAGAAAATTCTGAATGAAATAAAACATATTTCCTGATATTTTATTTTGTCATAGTACTTGAAGTATACGTGTTCTCCATGTCATATCATATGCCTTTTGTATATCTAGACTAACTAGTATGAGATGTTGATTATGGAGAAAGGCTTCTCTTATTTCAGACTCAATCGTGATTAATCAGTCTGTAGTGGAACGGAATTGTCTGAAACCATATTGTGATTCAGAAAGAAGTTTCCTGTTTTCAATAAACCAACGTAATCTTTTATTTATAATCTTTTCTAGAACTTTGCACATTGTACAAGTAAGAGATATTGGTCTGTAGTTGTTTGGATGTGTGAAGTCTTTATTAGGTTTCGGTATGGGTATCACTACTGCCGAACTCCAAAGATTGGGAAATAACCTATAAGACCAGATATGATTGAATATTTCAAGAAGATATATATATGTCCTTCAATTGGTAGTTGTTTCAGCATATCATAGTGTATATTATCTGGTCCAAGACTGGAACTTTTGCATAATGCGAGGGCATTTTCATATTCATAATATTCGATAGTCTCATCAAAGTTTTCGGTACTGTCATTTAGAGGTTCGTCAGGTAATGGATCATTTTTCATTTTAAAGGATTTAAATTCGTCCTCATAATTAGCATCAGATGATGTAGATGCAAATGAATCTGCTAAAATGTTATCTAATGACTGTGAATTGGTGATAGTTGTTTTTGAGTCAGGGTCTTTCAAAACGATTTCTGAGTTATATTTAAACCTGCCTCTAATTTTCTGGATATTTCCCCACACTGTTTTCTGAGGGGTTTGATAATTTAAGGATGCGACAAAATTCAACCATGAATCCTTTTTACTTTGTTTAACAGTTTTTCTTGCTTTAGCTCTAGCTTGGAGATATTTAAGCTTATTTTCTTCAGTAGGACGGCGTCTGTATTGGTAATATGCTTTATTCTTAAAACTAATAGTTTTTTGGCATTCATTGTCCCACCAAGGAACAGTTTTCTTGTATTGGGCTATTGTAGGTATAGAAATATTTGCAGATTGTAGAATAAGTTCATTGAAGTTTTTAATTATTTCATTAATGTTAGTATGAATAAATTCAGTGGCAGGCATCAGCTGGGTTATTTCTTTGGTTACAAAACTCTTAAATGTATTCCAATTAGCCTTTTTAAAATTAAATTTTGGCGTGAATGTGGTTTTCTGAGGAATGTCACTCAGTTGAGTAAGAATAATAGGAAAGTGATCACTATTTCCTTGAGGTTCTTTATAAATGAAGTATTCAAACAAATCTGGTATGTTTGGTGAACACAAACTTAGGTCTATGGAGCTGAGTGTTCCATAAGCTAGACTGAAATGAGCAGGCTCCAGTGAATTGAGTAGAATTAGGTCTAAATCGTTTATAAATTGTTCAATGAGTTTTCCTCGTGAATTGGTGGAGCTGCATCCCCATAGTGTGTTGTGACTGTTGAAATCTCAGAGAATAAGGTAAGGACGGGGTAGTTGTTGCTCCAGTTCATTTAGTTTTACAAGATCTAAACTGTTGCTGTTGGGGAGATAGATATTACATATACATAGTTCTACTGTCAAACGAACAGAAACTGCAGTAGCCTCTAAAGTAGTATTGAGCGAGATAGCACGTTGCGGCAGCGTTTCTTTAACATAGGTGAATACTCCACCACTGGCATGTGTACATTCTTCTCGATTTTTATTATAGACATTGTAACCACTTAATGGAGCAACATAATCATGCTTAAAATTTGTTTCTTGCGCACAAACAACTACTGGGTTAAGTTTATTAATTAAGAGTTGGAGGTGTTCCAGTAGAGAATGAAATCCATTTATCTTCCATTGTAATATGTTGTGTTCCATTATATGTTATGGTTTTTACTTTTAAGGTTTACTATGTATAGGGCTTCAGTTAGATGGTGTTAGCAAAAACTTCTACTACATAACTATCAAAATGTTTAAGAAACTGTTTCTATTTATTTCGGAAAGCAGTTTCTTCCCTATACGGGTGTTTCGATTTTTCATTGTTCTATTGGTAAATAAGGGATGAAGCTTTTTGACTGTATCCAGGAGTCCTTTCAAAATAGCTTTTGAACTGGAGGTAATTTAAAACATAGTCGTCCGGTCTTTCTTCCAGGTATCTGGTCATTTATGAGCGAAAGGGTATCAATCTTTTTTGGATTTTTGTGTATATGTTTGTTTACTAGGTTAGGTTCTGTCTCATCTAAAGCCATTAAAGATGAGTCAGATAGCTTTTCGTCATCATCGGTTGCAGATTCAGTATACTTACTGGATGTTGAAATAGGTCGCTTTTTGGCTCCTGTCTTAAGGTTTTGCCCTAAAGGAGGGAAGTTCAATTCTGTGTTAAGTTGTGGCAATGGTGTCGAAGGAGGTTCAGACTGGGAGGTGTCATTTTCTTTTATAGAAACAGTTTCTAGTGACACGTTTTCTGTGTTTCCTGTGTCAGTTTCAATCATTTCTGCGTTGTCTTTAGTTTTGTCATTTACTGGCATGGCTGAGGTGTGTCTACTATCTCTTTCAGATGAGCAGCTAACCATCTTATCATTAATTTCATCTGACGACTTGCACTGTTTGGCTAAATGTCGTTCCATTTTACATGAAAAGCAGGTAGGAACATCGGAAGAAAGGTATATCCAATAGGATGTATCCTCATGGTTTATCTGTAAGATTTCAGGTAACTTGGCAAAGTCATCAGGTTTTACATACATTTGTCGGCGAAAGCTCATGATGTGTGTATATCCAGGGATAGTTATTCCCGCCCTGATATACGATATAGATGATACAGGCTTAATTCCATTGGCCAGAAGGTGTTCTTCGATAACATGATTGGGAATAACAGGGCACACATTAGAGAGTATCACTCTTTTATTTTAGTGAGAAGCGGCCTAATTTCCAAGTACAAGTTGTTCACCTTTATTTTTGGGTGTTTAGATACCAGTTCATCTACTAATTTTTTTTTATTGGCGAGGTAGATACAGATTCTGGAGTTCGATATTCGAGATACAAATCGAATGTTGCTGGGGTTAGTTAGGTTACCTATCCCTAACGCTGATATAACTTTATTGAATTACTACTGAAATATAATTGTGACAAGTTTACCTTTATTTATATAGCAACTGCAGTAGACGTTCTTGTATAATTCGTAGAATAACTACATATAACACTGTTGTTCTTGAAATATAACTCTTAGAACAGGAATATTACAAATTCTGTTAAGCCAAGGCCACGACCTTCACTTGTTCTGCAACTTGGAATTTTGTGAATTGTGTATACAGTATGTTCTTTTGCCACTGGAATTTGAAAGACAAACTTCGGTCCTTTGGCCTAGGATAGTAACGAAGGCTTGGTTCAGTTCTGTTGTAAGATTGTGTCAGCTTTTGCTGCGCGCCTACAATATTGAAGTCGGTAAAAAGGAATCGGAGTAGTGCTTGCAAATGGTAAATATACGACTTTTTTTTTTTTTTTTTTTTTTTTTTTTTTTTTTTTTTTTTTTTTTTGCTATACTAAAATCTTGTTTAAAAAAAACGGCGAAATAGGTGTAATACTTCCTCAATCGTATTATACTGGCGTTAACTGTATATGTCCATGTATTAAAAGCGTTGCGAGAAACGTTACTCTGATGTGGGGATTTAAGGACCGTTTTACATAATCTGTGACTATACGAATCGTTATAGCATTCTCTAATTGATTCATACGTTATAGAGGTTGAGTTAACAGGCCACGGCTTGCGTCCTCGGTGCATGTAAGCAATTCAGATGTTGCATACGTTAGCAGATTTCAAACTGGTTCTCGCAAAGGCAAATGTGTCTTAGTAATTGATCGGCTTCCTTGCTCTCACGAGATTTAAATCCCTTTGAAGAGGTGAACGAAGTTTTGGAGTTCAACTGTCTGCAAGAAAAAGGTTTTATGTGATCCTCTCGTAAAAGTTTGATTAGGTATTGCATATTATCCATGCCTCTTAAAATAAAGGCAGGAATACACGCAACTTAGGCATCTGATACTCGATTAATTTATATTATTTGCTTTTTAATTTGAAAACCTAATTTCATAATTTCTAAACGAAAAGAAAAGCGTTTCAGGTTTTGTGTGTGAGCTTAAATGCTTTTAAATTATATAAACCATCAGGGGATATGGCAAAAGTTTCTATCCTTTTTGGAGGCAAAGAAGAAAAGGAAGATATCAGCAGTGCTAGAGAAAATGTAAGTAATACTGATACTCCACTGAACACCAGTAAAGTAATTGAGATTAAATACCCTGAAATCGTATAAACCGTAGCCCCTTAAAAACCCTTATTTTAGCAATAACTATCCTCCCTTTCAGATCAAATATATTAATCTGAACAATGTTTATATGAGTAATAAACATTGCAATATTTGATTTGATTTTGAAACAACCAATAAGAGTATCATACAAACCTGCACCAAAAGATACTTAATAGCATTAAAACGACAGTTCGACAGTTTTTATTCGATAGTGCCCGTTACTGTTGTGTACATTTAGAAGCGTGCAAATAGCCCGCCAAACTTCTCCCGCACTGTTTCAATAATTATTACTGCCATTAAGTCACCAGGCGGTAGCTAACTACGGTAGAACTGTAAATAAGCACTTACTAGACTCAGTACATTTACACGTATTTTAAATTTTGAATTTGAAAATTCGTAAATTGTGTAAATTTAAATAAAAATACAAATACAAATATGTAAATTCAAATCAGCACTTTTTGTGAATGCATCAGCTATTTTCCATTGTGAATTTTTCTTTTATGTGCGTACGGCAAGTTTGTAGCTTGGAGAAGGAATTGGCAAATAGTGTTCTAATGGCTGGAGTAGAGGCTTTCCCTCCTACCCACACTTTTAAGTTGTCGTTTTATAGGAAAAAAGTCACGTGTCGGGTCAAATAACCATAATTGTGGTATTGAACGAAAAGAATGGCTGGTACCAACCTATCATGGGGTTTTAGGAACACTAATGTTTCGGTTATTATTCCCCATTGCTTCACTCCTATAATACGAGTAAAAAATGTCCATCGGCAACGCTTTGAGGCTGAGGTCGCTCAATATCTCGTCTATACTTTATACTTTAACGCCGAGGTCGCTCAAGCCCTGGATTGTTCGTTACTCTCGAGTTGGCATCCAGAGTCGTAGCATACTGTGGTGCTTTCATCGGTACGAATGGGGAAACTTGTAGGTGAGGAGAAAAAAAAATTCCAAGTAGGTAGTTAGCCACAGGGAAATCAGGCACAAGGCGGTTTAGACACTGTTCCGATATATTATTGCCTGGTAGTGTTTGAAACTTGGGTCAGTTCAGCTACAGCACATCCAAAAACATTCTGACGTCTTACACGTTTGTGAACAAATCTTCTCGTGTTTAGTGTACAGAGTGAATAGGGCGCATACTTTTTTTAACGGTTATACTTTTTGTGTAGCATGCGTTCTGTCACACACAATCACTGCCGTAGTCGCAGTATGTGAAGGTGGCACAGTTCTGTCAGGGACTTCCTTTACATTGGCGAACACAGGTCGCAGCCATATAAATTTATTTATAGTCTGCATTATATATATATGTATATGTATATATGTGTGTGTATTGTGATTTAGTGGGTTCGTATAATTAAGTCTTATTTGCAGAAATTTTAAATGTCCTTTATTGCAGTAAACAATAACTTTGTACACCCCTTACAGCATCAAAATGACGTAATATACACAAACGCAGTCTTTAAGGTCGTCTCGTTCCACTGCCACACGTAAACAAACAAAAGAATTCACTGTGGTACACCTCAGATGTCCTCCCACTCACAACTACCACACAGCTGCACGCTCAATTAACAACTCACTAGCAACTGACGCCGCTCTCACAGCTGCGGCATTTTTATACCTCCAGTCATTGATCTAGAATGCAGTCGATCTTTCGATAACAATCGCGATGCACGGAACTATCTATCTCTCGGCAAGCGTCTAGCTCTAGGCCCACGAGCCGGCTGCAGCTTGCGGCAGTGTCACAATGTCTCGGCGCCTATAATTTTGTGTGTGGGTGTGGGTGTACCCGCGCACAGATGCTGTTTCACGTTTACAGAGCTATCTGAATCTTTCTTAATATTTTATCAATAAAAATATATACCTTTTTTATTATTAATTAACGCCCTTTAACTGGTTAGGTTATACTGGACAATGAAAGAAATGGGTGAAATGATGCTCAAAGAGCCCAGGGTCTGTAGAGCTTACTTACCTGACATAAATCTTTCAGGATAAGGAAACCTCCCCCCCCCCCAAAAAAAAAAAACTGTTTCCAGATAAATCACCCTGGCGGGTTATTCAAACTCGGGACCTGTTGATCATGAGGCAGACATGCTATCCATATGCTACATAGACAGTCTACATACTCCTGTTCTCCACTGTTTAAAAGTAATTATTTTTTAAATGTAAGTGCAAAATAGGTTCATAAATTCACAAGTTATTTTAAATTCAGAATATCATCTAGCAAGTAATGAACAGTATTATAAGGATTTGTGTTTTTCAGTTCTATGAGGTTTAGCTGGTTATGAAATATGGAAATATTTATTCCTGATTTCAGCGTTAATATGTAGAATATTTGTAATATGCCATAAATTACATAGAACTTGCACTGTGATTTCAGCATGTCAGTTTCACTATGAACAGCAAGACTGCTGGTTTGGACTCTGGGCACTTTGTGGTAAAGCATTGTGATATCAGTATATACTTCACTAAGCAGTGAACAATTACTATTGAATCTTCAAGCATTCTTCCAAATTGCGATCAGTTACTTAACCCGACAGCATTTGTACTGTGAGTAGTTTACTCATATTTTTTAAAAGAATGTTTATTTAAAAACCAGTAACCCAGTTTGTTTTGTAGCTAACTTTGAATCACATTTATTTACTCTTTGGAGTTCCTACATCTCATGCTTTGGTCATAAAGAAAGCATGTCCTGCACCATTGTAAGTATTTTACTGATAAACTAACTAAGGGTAGTGTTTTTCTTGGAAGCGAAAAGATTGTGATTGCAGTTTAACTGGCATTACAATATATTTGGTATTTTTTTAAAGCATTTTGATGTGTCGGAAAAATAAAATGAGGAAAATGAGGAAAATGTCTTAAAAAAAAAAGCCTGTGTTGTTTACTGTGTGAAAAGCTAAGCAGAAAATCCCTTGCAACAGTCAAAACAAATATTAATACGAAAACATGTCTAATCAGATTTATATTTGTTTTATGTTTCAACCAGAATATTACAGAAATCCTCAGATTTGTATAATTTCTAAACTTCCAACGACCAACTTTTTAACTTTAAGTAGTCAAAATGTTTAAAGATGGATTATGGTAACAAACAACTGTTGAAAACATAAATAAACTGCTTTGCTAACAAAACATTACATTTCAACCAGATTTTTTACCAAAATCTTAAGGTTTGTCTCAGTGAGTAAAAACTGACTGCTCAACCAATTTTGTGACTCTTCAGGGTGACTCCTGTCATATAATACATGAATGCCCTCTGATATTGTGGGAATGTGTGTTTCAGGATAAGTGGCCAAATTCAAAGGGGATGGCAACTATAGACGGAAGACCTGCTCAGTATGGGGTCACCCTCAAGCAGCTCCGGGAGCTTATGGAGCACCGGGGCCGAGAGGGTATCGCCAAACTTCAAGAATATGGAGGTGTACAAGAGCTTTGTAAAAAACTCTACACATCCCCTAGTGAAGGTAAGTGCTCCTTCATTCATCAGCCAATCTCATTTAAAATAGTGGAAGTTTCATTGCCAAAAAGCTAAGATTTTAATGTACAGTTAGTTGACAGTAAATAACCCTTTCGCCTGTAGTCTGGGTGGAAAACTGAAGACCATTCAACTGGCATGGATGGTACACGAGTTATGTTTAATTCACATTTTTACCAAAACATCCAATGATAGCAGCTTTATGGCAGCTATTTTATTTAGTAGTTAGGTTA
This sequence comes from Mantis religiosa, assembly GCA_030765055.1. Classification (NCBI taxonomy): domain Eukaryota; kingdom Metazoa; phylum Arthropoda; class Insecta; order Mantodea; family Mantidae; genus Mantis; species Mantis religiosa. The sequence goes on along the minus strand of CM060950.1, from coordinate 32,592,577 downwards.
AATGAAATAAACATAAAATGCAGTGTACCATGCTTTGTTCACGGACCAGAAAACTGTAACAAGTACCCTTTTGCTTAATAATTCACTGGAAACTTTATTTAAATATTTACAACAATAACAAAAGGTTTAACTCAAAAAGTTGAATGGAAGTTAAGTAAAATCTATAATCAAAGAAACCGATTTTTATATGGAAAATTCTTATTCTGCTGGATCCTTTTTAAAACAAATCCCGTCACTTACAAAGATAGCTCTCAGTACAGAAATAGTTTTGTGAGGAATGTCTTCTGTTGTAAATAAATGTGCATAAAACTGCATATTATAATCTTAACAAGTTAAAGGCATATGTAGACGGGCCATACTGCAGCCTCCAGCAAATTCTAAGCTTGCTGCTCCTAACAGTGCTGCCAAATGTGGTACATGCATCTCGCACACGTGAACTGAGAACATTATCTTCATTATTTATACTGATAAATATTTGAAAATGACAGATGAATATATTTTAAGAAATAATTTTATTTTCTGATTATCACCATAAAAAATCCTGTCTCGACGATACTTAGAATGCAAGTAGTGCACATTTTATCTTTCTATTTCTGGATAAATGTTATATTTAAGTTCATCTAAAATGTGTGGATTAGTTTTTGTACAGTTTCTCTTTTAATGCCTCCCCTCAGAAATAAGCCCTCAAATAAAAATTGTGTGGAAGTAAATTGGGGGGGGGGGGGGGGAACAAGGGGCCTCGTGTATTAATGATCTCTTTGAAACGCATCATGAATTCCTGTATTGAGAAGTTGGCTGTATGTGCTATTGTAGAATTCTACAGAAAGGTCACAAAACAAATTCTCTCTTGTCATAAACAGGCTGCAAAGGTAATGCATATACCTCTCACTGTTGATCATTTCCTGGAAAAAAAACATTCTTTTCTTTCATCGCTAATAGAGTACCACACTTAAATTTTTGGATTATGCAGAGGTTCCTCATCTATTACATTAGGTTTTACAGAACTCCAGTAACAATTGTTTTATGAAATTTGAGAATATTATGAATACTATTTACCTTACTCATGTAAGTGTTATGTATGGTAGAAATAAATTATGCAACAAATTGTACTATATTTGCTATGAATCAGCTTCGCCAGCAGACAATGTGCCACAAAATTGGCTGTTTGAAAAATCTTTCATCTGGTACATATATTTTCTTAATGGCTCATAGATAACAAAGTCAAGTTAACATATATATCAGTTGAAAAATTCTGATTTCAGATTTGGAACTTCTTTGGTAATGTCAAACATTGTAAAGTTAGGGGCACTCCTAATAATGAATACTAAAGTTCATTGTGTACTTGTTACTTGCATTGTATGTTTTCTGTAAATAGTGCAATAGTTTTGATGCATTTCTTCAGCAACTTAAGTATAACAGTATTAAAAAGAAATGTTTTGCTTATAGGTTTGAGTGGTTCTGCAGTAGATATAGAGCACAGGAGGGACACATTCGGCTCCAACACAATACCTCCAAAACCACCTAAAACATTCTTGCAATTAGTGTGGGAAGCACTGCAAGATGTAACCCTAATTATTTTAGAAATTGCTGCCGTTATATCTCTGGCACTAGCATTTTATAGTCCTGAGGATAAGGCTGAAGGTAAGGGAATTATTATTAATGAACATCTTAAGAGTTAGTATCCTCTGTATACATGAAAGTTTTCCTGTGTGCAACCCTCATAAGCCTTCTTTTTCACAGGATTACTTGCAGAACTAATGTTACAGTACATCAAAATGTTAGAATGTACAAGTAGCTTGTATATAAACTTAAATAGGGTTGCTTTTACAGAGATTATGAAGTTCTAAGATTACCTTGGGAGCACAAAAAATATCTCTAGTTTTTAGGAGAGTTTGCTTGCAGCTTCAGCATAAAATTCAGTATGTTATCTAAGTAATACCATTTAATTGTTTTTACATCTAAAAATGACTCCTATGGCAGTTGATACTGAAACCACTGTTTAGCAAGTTCTTGTTACAAATAATTTAAGGCACTACTTCCTGTAAGTATTAAAAGCAAGGAGTTCTCTAGATTGTGTTATAAAACCTGTAACCATTAGGTTATTTTGTAACACTGATCATTAGGAGAAGGAAGGTATGGTATAAGAATACCTTGACACTTGGAGAAATTTAGTAACAGTGATGTCCAAATTAATTCATGAAAGTGTTGGCGGTTTTTATCATACTATGTTGTTTACATTTTATGAGCTTCAAAAATTAAAATATAAGTGATGTAGTGCAGTGATCTTCACGACACTCTAAAATGGGTATTGGTTAAGCAGCTCACCAGCGAATGCACTATAGTGCGGGAGGAGAGGGGAGAGAGGGGCAAGTGATCAGTGGGGTGATCAGTATAGGCTTGTTAGTTACCTGTGTATGGACATTGTTCACGAAGGTCTTCTACCCCTATGTTATTTAACTCTTCATGGAAGCAGGCCTATTGTTTTTACACCATTTGATAATGCTTCGCAATGTTTAATATGCAATAAAGTCCTGAATGTGATACGAAAATATAATCTCCAGCGCCATTATGACACTTGTCATGCTAGTTATTATGACAAATTTGAAGGTGATGAACGAATCACAATGCTGGATAGTTACGGACACCAGCAGACAGTTACAGTACGGTGGTTATTATTTGTCTGTTGTGATTATTATTATTATTATTATTATTATTATTATTATTATTATTATTATTATTATTATTATTATTATTATTATTATTATTATTATTATTATTATTATTATTATTATTATTATTATTATTATTATTATTATTATTATTATTATTATTATTATTATTATTATTATTATTATTATTATTATTATTATTATTATTATTATTATTATTATTATTATTATTATTATTATTATTATTATTATTATTATTATTATTATTATTATTATTATTATTATTATTATTATTATTATTATTATTATTATTATTATTATTATTATTATTATTATTATTATTATTATTATTATTATTATTATTATTATTTATTCATAATAATAATTTAGTTCTATACGGCACAGCATTAATAAGACTGTCCTAGAGTATATCATATTTGTGTTAGCCTGTTAATTTCCTAAGAGAACGAATAACTAGTATCCTAATTACATAAAATATAATTACTAATATAAATACATGTGAACATTGCATGCTTCAATTACCTCTGAACGTGACTATGGAGTTGTATGACACTATGGAAAAATCGCCACTGCACCACTGCTTACCCGTCAACAGTTCAGAGTGCACGAGAGTGCATGCGGGTAAGAGATGGCTGCACGAGGGTGCACACTGCTGCTGATCACTGATGTAGTGTGATAAAAACAAACTGCAAATAATTTTATGAATAGTCCATTTGCCGGACTAAGAAATGTGCTAGATTGCATGGTTTTGTCAGTATACAAGGCTGTGCATCTGATACTTACCTCTGTGCATCTAGCTGCAATCCAATATGATAATGTTGTTGATTTTATATATGTTCTATTCCCTGCCTCATCAGATAACTGTTGCACATATCTAAATAATGGAGCGTAAGCATAACAATGTTTAGAAGTTGTCATAATACAGACTTCCAAATGACAACTTTCCTTAGTTACTAAAGTTCCTTCAATCTGTTGATCAGCAAAGATCTTTACGTCATTAATTGCATATCTGAATTCTTCATCTTTCAGTAAACTAACAAATTAACTCACATGTTCACTTCCATAATGGAACTTAAATAGGCCTTCATCAGCAACTTTACACTAGTTACACGTTCACTGTTCAAACTAAACTCCACAGCACAGCAGCCTGATACCAGGCCATAGCCTACCACCCAACTGTTGCATCCCCCACCTCTGCCCACAAGACATTATGAACGGGAAGTAGTACTCGACAGTGGGCCGCAATTAGTTCCCCAAGTCCCTCCTGGCTGGTGAATGTGGTCTTCATAACCTGAAACCACTACTTCTGCTTCAATTAATTTCTGAGTGCACCACTGACCAGGTCTCCTGGTGGGAGAAAATACCCCACACTGATACTGGGAATCAAACCTAGACCTCCAGCTTGGTAAGCAGCAGCACTACTACCATGCTGAGGAGATGACCTTTACTGCTCAAGAGCTTGTCTCTGCTCTTAACACACTTTATTTCCATGTTTGTTAAAAAGTTGGTTTCAATATCTACTAACAATCAATGAAATAATTGCCTGTGTTCTGAGAGTCTTTAAAACTAATGTTTGAATTGGTACGTTTACTGTTATAACATTGTTGCATTTCCATATAAGTGCTTCTCTTATGTATGAATTTAAAATAGCAAGTTCGTAAACAGTGGTATCTGTTAGTGGTAGATTAAAGTCAAACATTTGGATTTAGAACAGAGGGTTAAAGAGCCTTTAAAGAAAGGTTTGTGTAATACTGTTTCCTAGCCTTGATGTCATTTTGTTTTGTTACCTCGACTTCAGCTGTTAACAATCAATTGTACAGAATGTGTCTAATAAGATGTTCAATATTTTGACAATTTAAATGAAATGACAATAAGTTTTCAGAGATTAATAAAAGATGAAATAATCAAGTTTAATGTATTCGTAGGTCATTCTGAGAATTTGCTCCAATAACAAAGACTGAAAGGAAAATATATTTTAAAATTTATGTTGCAAGGCAAAAAATAAAGGAAAAAAAGCACTACTGCAAATTCTTCATGACTCTGTGCATCAAAAAATTGTATGAATGAGAGATGATATAAATATAAGAGCTATTATACTCAAGATAAATGTTTTACATCTTTAATTTGTTTGTAATTTTGGGGTGTTAATGCACAGTTAAATTATGGTTAATTTCCTAACATGATGTAACAGTTTGTTAAAGCGTTAAATGAGATATATTTTCCTATCTAAGGTTTTATTTCTTTCTTATTCCGAGAAGACCTACTTCAAGTAATTTTTAACCAAAGCTTCTATTTGTTCTTCAAATCCTTGCCATTCCTAGCCTTTACTTGCCACCAGGCAGGATTCATCTACGTTAAGAAGGAAAACATATGGCCATCTGACCAAAGGGATCTCTGGAAAAATCCATTCTGAAACATATGAAGGTTAGCCCTTGAGTAATAATGCTGGTGTAGATTTTCTGTGATAACAATATAATCATTTTTTTTTTAACAGTTAGGTTCAACTAAATTTCGGCTTTACTATTTTTTATATATATATATATATATATATATATATATATATATATATATATATATAGTTTGTTTAAAAAGTATACTACTTCACAAAAAATTTAATTTCAATGTGAAACTATCTTGGAGATATTTTCCTCACACTTACTAATATTGTGACTCTGTGGGTTCATGAAATTAAAAGTCCAGGTTACAAACACCAAAAATTGCTCTTTATTTCCGTAGAAATCAATCTGACAGTCCAGAATTAAGTCACATACACAATACAACTTGAAAGGTCAATGACCACAAACACAGCTCACACAACTGTTCACGCACGCGAGTTCAATTACCGACTGTCTGTCAGTGGCAGGCAGCGGCTCCTTTTATAGCTACTCACTATTCCAGAAATTCGTGGAATGTTATCAGACAATCAAGACAGCGCTAGAAGAAAGACAAACTCTCCAGAAATCTGCCTCATTCTCCCCACCGTTTCGGCGAACTTTTATCTCCGCAGAGCACTGCCCATCTCTTTGAACTCATCACTCACGCCACCTCGCTTCAACAATGAGCTCACGAGAAATTAAACCTTGAAATCTTGAAATAGAGATTAATTCATAACAAAGACTAAAAGCTTCCGTGGGGAAATTCATCATGATTCAGTTAATATTCTGCATAATTTCTTGGACAAGGAAAATTAAGCATTACCTAAGTTTATATAGTTTTTGATTTCAAACCAAGTAGAAATGTGTTGCAATGAATCTTGTCTGTAAGATATTGATACACAACCTTTCAAAATTGGGGAGAAACAGTCTATAAGCTCTATAGCGGAAGGCTAAATGTAAGATACAACAATTACTCTCTATTGTGCTTGAGGTTGAAAGCCCTATGCTTTTATTATTAATTTTTTGATAGTTAGTCTTTCATAAAAACATTAAAAGTAGATTATAGAGCTTACCAAAATTTTCTTTTTAAGTCTGCAAGAACTTAAATACCAAAACTAATTGGTGGCAAAACTGCACCATGCTGCTACTAACACAAGATTACATTAGATAACAATAAATAAATGGAAAACAGCGAGTTCACTGGTAGCCACAAAGGTCTGAATATTTAATATGTCAAAGAAGTCTACAGTTTAATGGTTTATATACTTCAGATACATTATAGGTATATAGTCAGTATGAGAAACAAGGCAAGGATATTATATATGATACAACATCAAACACTCCAATGCAGACTGGCAAATGTATATATACAAATGTAATTCAGTAGTTTCATTTTTTTGTAACTTTCACTTGTCCTTTGCCAGCATGTCTCAGTTTTATATTAGAATTGCAATGGATATCATTTGTCAATTCTTCAATTCATATACATTAAAATAGCTTTTGAACAGGCACCAAATTTAAATTGACAATGCTTTATCATTAGAACAGCTAGATTTTACTTATAGTGCTACATAAGCATTCTCAGAATAATTTGTCATTCAGATAATCTTGTACAAATAAAATGATTTTGGACACAGGTACTCTCTAACAGCAATTTTAAAAGCACAATCAACTTTTCCTTTAAGATCATTTGGAAGAGTGTTAAATATTTTGATAGTTTCATAATACACACCTTTCTGGATGCAAGAAAGTTGGCACCGACAATTATTGGCACCATAATTGGCACTGTTGCTCAAGACTTAAATACAAAGTAAATAAAGATAAAATAAATGTAAAGGCATTAAATTTAACAAAATTGCCATTTTGCTTTGGAAGGTACTGGCAAACCAGTGTGTGAATATAATAAAAATGCCATGCATATTAAGGTATTGTGATCTACATATTAGTGTAATGAAGATAGGCACTTTCTCATTAAGTTATGCCATAGCAAAATTACCTAAGAATACATAACAAAATAGAAGTAAACCAAACCTTTCTTAGAAATAGGACTTGGACTATGACAGTTATAATTACTAAGAGTAGATCAGATCCACAAATAAATAAAATTGTATTTCCTGTATGTAATACTAAACATGCAAGTACATTTGGACAAAATCTGAAGATTACTTTAGAAATGCAATACTCTGCTCTGCTAATTATTTTTCGTTGCTGTTTAAGCTTTTAAGGAACCAGCAGTAAACATTTACTACAACTTTAAATTTTTATTTCTCTAGTGCTAAAACACTTATTTCAGAATTTATGTTCAGGTAGCTCATGCTAATCTTTAGTGAAATAAACATTAGCTGGAGTTTTCTCTTTTGTCACCTGGCAAAACTTTGCAGTTGTCAAAACCATTAGCTGCATCAAATTTACATTTACCATTGGGGCAGCAAAATACTGTGCAGGTTAATTAAAGTAAGTTGCCGTAGATTTAACCTCTATTTGGGATTATGCACGATTGGAGAAATTTAGTAACACTGACTCAAAATTAATTGAAAAAGTAGTTTATTCACTCAATTTGGGAATTTGACAGCTCATTTAACATGGAATAACTTTCTTTAGGCTTGTTCAACATCCAAAAGAATTACATTTATTGGGAGTCGGTTAATGACACTAAACAACACTTACTTTTAAATTTTCCCGGAACTAGTTTCAGAGGCCTTCCCTCTATCCTCAGCCGGACATCGACTGGTTCTCATTGGTGTAGCTGGCAATATTTTGTCATCAGTCTCCTCTGGTGGCAGTTCGAGGAACTTGCTGAACAAATCTTTCTGGGGGATGTCGAAATTGAATACTTTGTTCCTATTTTTTGAAATGAAGATTTGTTCCCATGGGGACAGTTCTTGTTTTCCTGTTGTATGTTTTAGTAATTCCAAAAGAATGTTCATAACTAGAAAAGTTATGAATTTTGAAAAGGGCTGACAGCTAGAATAGGAGTGTCTCGGCATGGTAACTCAATTGGAAAGAGCATCAGTATGGTATGCAAAAGTTCCACAGTTGGAGTCCTGGCTTTAACATCGGATTTTTAAGAGCTAAATTAGCTCTCCAACAAAACATTATACCTATATATGTTAATGCACAATGTTATAAGAGGCACAGAAAACAGTACCTAGATAGTATAATTGTGGTAACAAACTTGTAAAATCATTTTACTTGATAGTTGGGTTGTTTTAAATGTTCACTCAAGTTAGACAAGTCAGCACTGTTGGAATAAAGAATTTAATAAATGATTACTTTACAATACAGAAAAAGATGCAATTGTACATGTGTCAATAAACCATTATTTTCAGAAGTGTTAGTGATCATTAATGTAAGTTACCTCTTAAACATTGGTTGTAAAATCCTTTAGAGATACCTTTAGATATGAATCCCTTTAAATTTGTATTATAGTGTTGAAGTTTCTAAATTTGAGCTCTCTACATGTTACTGTGACACAAGGAATGCATTCACATAACCTTACATTCGTTTACATTCTTAACAAAACTTGCCTGATGTGGTCAACTAAGGATAACTGTTATTGCACATTCTATGGTAACAGCAAGTGACCATAAACCTAGCTACAGTATGCCTACTACCTATGAAACTGGAGGCAAAGAAATAGAATAGTCAAATTGGAATTTATACACTGACACAAATTTTCAATTTTGGAAGTCATATATTTTAGAATGAAAGTTTATTACAAATTCAGCTTCCATCATATTTTTTACTGCTTTCACTTCTGAGCATATTGGAGGTCTTTTTCTTTTGTACTAAAAGTCTATAATACAACCCAGCTTATAAGCCATTCAATGTGCATGTGAACCAAAGTATTATTGTATTGTGTCTGATGTGACAAATGGTTGAAACAGGAATGGCTTAAGGTTTAGAAATTAAGTTCCATGGCTTTTTAGCCTGAAGATGTGACATTAACAATTTCCTGTTTGTTTATTTTTATGGATTGCAAACTTCAGATGAACTCGACAGTAATGGTAAATATGTTGACCTTGTAAATGTTTGGTAGCCTTTACTGTTTTGAGTGTAGTCCCTTCCCTAAAACCGAACAAACATATAAGGCAAACATCCTTACATGTTGTTGCTTTTAAAATATTGTCTTTTGCTGTGATAGGTATGCTTTATTGTGATGTTTGGTATGTAGCTCATCACTCAACAGAAATGTAGTAAAATTTGATAACTTTTATTTCAGTAAACTGCTGATATTGTGATGTTGCACAACCTTGGGTCTTGTATCACAACTTTGTCAGAAAAGCCTTTTATGGAAACAGATGATCAACAATATACTGCACACCCCTGTGTGTGCATGTATGATGCAATAAATGCAATAAGTTATTAGTGTTAATGCTCATTGTGGAAATGTTAATGTTAGTTTATGGAGACATGTAGAATAATAAGATTGCTGCACTAATGACTGTTAACTGTTGTACCTGCAATGTTATATATTTCTTAAATATATAATTATGTTTAAAAAACTCTTAATTTCTGTTACAGCAACTTAAGTGATCAACTACACATTTAATTTGAATGGAGTGGTTTGCAAATAATGTAGTCCTATACAGAAAATAATTGGCTTTTTTAGATATACCTGTTAAACCTCAGGGTGTGTAGGAGCAGAATGTGTTGAGTAAATGCTATAATTGCTCCATTATAGCTCCTTGCCAGATATAGTGAACGTTTACTTTCTGTATGTTTCTATTGCCTTGCATGTTCAAGATTTATTCAGTGAAGCAGATCGTCAGCTTACTTCTAAAAATTCCTACATCATATGTTGGCCATTTCTGATAAAAAAAACTACAATGCTTTTTAAGACTTGGAACCTCATAACATATCTATTACTACGATAAAAAAATTAAAACTTGTGTTTTCTGCTGTCAGAACTTATAGGTCATCTTTTTCTTTAAAGAATTGCAGATAGTAAAAACCTTTGTGTCCTTTCCTGTAATGTTTCAGAAGTAAGCCAACGAGATGTGAAACAGTAACCCAACATTAGGTTTATATGCATATATATTTTTTACAATGTTTTATATTCTGATTCTTTCCTGTTAATGAGTTGATAAACCTTCTTTTTTAATTTCCTAATGTCACTGTTTGGTGTTGCAACCTTTGTCAATATTTGCATTGCTTCATACTTAATGTTGAACTAAAATAATCTCTTCTTGGAACTTCTAGATATGAAAATAGATTATAGATACTACTTTAATTATTTCTACTGAAGCTGCTTCTGCCATCAATTAATATGTGTAGCACACCTTATTAGAAAATACATTTTGTCAAAACCATCCTCTGTTTTTCCCCATTCTTGTTCCAAAGCAACTGAATGTCAGATATAAATGTTCATCCATCCATATTTCCTTCAGCTCTTCTGAACCTATTCAGGGGAATCCAATTATTTGCTGCATTTTTTTTCCCCCTATGAGATACAGTAAAACTCATTGTTTGATTTAAAACCTCTAGCTTTCTCCATGTCACATTGTTTCCAGGACTGATGTGTCTTGCATTGCCCATTAAAGTGTGAATAAAGAAAATAATGTGTAAAATGCTCCATGTCAGTATGTTATCTTTTGCACCATGTCCTAGGTGAGGTATTGCCACAGTATGAGAAGAATGTCTGCAGCATGTAATCTAGCTTACTTAACGTTGTTTTGCATGATTAAATTGTTATGGAATGCTTTCTTTTATAGATCTAACCTTGCCCACAATTCCTCGAATAGTACACTTGGAATTTAAGCATCGCATCAAAACAAGAGATGTAACAGTGATGGTAACTGAATATGAATCTTAACACCAATTTTATACAAGCACATTAAACAAAAGAGCTTATATATTGTACAAGAAGAATCAAACATGAGAAGCAATTCACTGAAGGAAAGAAGATGGAATGTGTGAACACAGGAAGGAGTAAAAGAACCTTGGTTTGAAAAGCAAATTGGTGAATTCTTGTCACTGTCCAAAATGACTGGAAGATTTAATTTCACATTTTCAGTATAAATAGTAAACCATGGAGACACTAAAAGCTAACTACAGATGAGAACTGTAGTGTTTCCTTTGTTCTGTCTGTCCGTCTGTCTCTCTTTTAATGCAATGAAAAGCTAACCTTCTCCTCCCTCCACCCCCCCCCCCCCAAAAAAAGGAAACAGTTGCATTTAAAACCATGTTCAGCTTGATGGGGTTGAAAAGAGAAACCAACATTGTCCCCCTCAAGCACTTAGAAAATAAAAGAAATGGAAAATATAAATCTAATAATTATATTTCTCTGCAGTACAAAAAGTTGATAGCCAGAATCAGTAACTTTGTATTTTTTTAAACCAAGATGACATTGAAAATCACCTTTTTTTATTTTCTTAGAGAAAGAGCAGAGGATATGAATATTTTAAAAATTTTGTATACTAAATTAAGGTTTAGCATAAATCTTTGATTTATGCTTTAGACAGAATTTTGTTTTAGAATTAACCCATAATATATTAAATAAATGCAGTGTGCTTTCTCTCCCTGCCACTCTCCCTTCCTCTCCCCCTCCCCTCTCTTGTTTGGCATAAAAATGTAGTTACTAGATTCTGGTAGTGAAATGTATACAACAGAGTAATTTCCTGAATCAGAAACAATGAACATGAACCTACATAATTTCTATTTACTTTTTAATTTGAATTTTTGCCAATTTTTCATCACTTCTTGAGGACTATCAAGGAATGTATACCATCCTAGTAGTAACTGCATCTGTAAGTTATAATATAGAGGAAGTTTTATTTAAAGAAAAAGTATAGCAAAAATACCTGTCTCAGATAGGAGAGATTTCTAGCATAGAAGTTTGTCTTAGAAAGTCTGACTTTTTAACTTTGTAGTATAAAAATGTTATGTTTTATATATACAAAAGCAACCACTAGGAAGTGGAGAAGCCTGTAAAAGTTGAATATTATTTATAATGCATTCTGAAAGATGGTGTTCATCTCTAACACAGCCTCTAGATCTATCACATGAAAAGAAATAAAATAACAAGAGTAGCATAAGCAACAAGTAACAAAAATTCAGAAGAACTACAATGAAATAAGAGTTGAGAGCATTAAAAGGAAGAATTCATGACAAATACCAAACAAATCATCCACATAGTCAAACATGAAAAATTTAATGCCATGGCCGGTATTTGAACCATGGATCTCTTGGTTCAAATCCCGGCCATGGCATTGAATTTTTTCATGTTGATTCTATCTATCAAAAACCTTAGCCTATGTACGGCTAATGTGAAGAAATAATTTCCATCAATTAACTAAAATCATCCACATATTGTATTCTAGAAAGATTTTTGTTTAGCTCCGTTTTCTTCGCTCCTTTCTAGCTTACTCATATCAATGAATGTGCAACCTATATTCTGAAGGAGTGAACATGAGCTTAACATAATTGGAAGGTATGCTAAGTCCTCTAAGGCTGGGTCTTTACTACTTTTCCATGCAACCAGCTCTTTCCACAACTTCAGAACAATGTTTCGACACCTGTGCTCATATCACTTTTACAAGAAAAGTGATTAAGCTTGGACCTAGAAGAATGAAACTAACGCTTCTTATATGCTCCACAAGAACTGTAGTACTTGGATTACAGGTTATCATAAATTTTGCCCATTTTGAGTTGTTCCACTTTTTTCTAGGGTAAAATAAATGTCTTTTTTTTTTTTTCTTTGTTCTTTCAAATATTTAATGAATAAAGGCCTTAGGTGCTATATGTGAAATATTTAAAAACATTCTCACTGTTTGTATGTAATTCATTTATCCTGTAGTTCTTACACAGATAGAAAATTGTTTAAAAATATTTAAATTGCTACCTAATCTATGACTTATTCACTGTAAAATAAAATGTATAGCAGTTAACTGTTGTTCTAACCACTGCAAGGCAACCACAATTATTATTGCTGTCACTTGCATGAACAAGTACGTATTTGAAATTAGGTCAGCTTAGTGAGCACTCAAACCACCACACATTGATGCACTAGTGGAAATTTAAGTCGCTGAAATCAACATTGCTTCTTGTATGTAAAAGGTTGATATAAGAAAAATAAAGGATGTGGTGAACTTGCCTCAAAGAGAGTACAACTGTTTGTGATTGTATAATGACCAGTTGTAGCAGTTTTTATGATTAGCAAAGTACAATGCCAGCCTTTTATGAAATGGTTATTTATAAAAGCAGAGGTAAATAAGGATACCAAGAAGTGTACTGATTACCATAAAGCATAATGTATTTTGAGTATTTAATACAGAAATGAAACTCAGACAGCTGCTTTATTGAAATGCAACTGTTAGATTTTCACTGTCCGCTAATTTATTCAAACCCAAGTTTTATTAGTGAATTTGAAGTATTGTAATACTTGCGTATTCCAAAAATTTGAGTAACAAATATTGGATTTAAAATAATTCGCTTTTTACAGCAATAAGAGGTATATTCCATACATTAAAGAAATTACCCAGCTTGTATATTTAACTTGGAGCAGTTCTAAATTAATACTTGTCCTTTTTTCTTTTTTTTTCTTTACCCTTCAGTTGGTTGAGGAAAAAATAAATCTTTCCAACATATGCACAACTAAGGAATGCATTAACAACCACATTTGTCTCATCCTTAGAGTTAAAACTAGAAGAGCTTTAGCGGAGACTAAACCTCTGCTTATTGCTCACATTTTCAGCCAACATAGGTACTTTATTTTTAAAATTTTATATCGGGCAGACATGAGATTCTCCACATGCAATGCTGCCAAGAAGCAGGTGGCAAGTTCAGACATACTTTATTTACCCTCTCAGTACTGTGAACACAAACAATTGTCTTGCATCAACAAAAACATATAGATATAAACTGCATTAGTCTACTGTAAGAACAGTAATTTGTTCCAAATACACATTCTTAGTAGTTTTAAATCTGACTCACTCTCTTTCTCTCTCAAGATTATACATTGAAAGTAAATATATAATAAAATGTATTTATGAACAGGCATACCTACTGTACCACTGCTCCCTTCAAGTTCTTCTATATTTGTCTTAAAAACAAAGCCCTTAGCACTAAAATATGTGATCTTACTAATATCAGATTTGTTCTTTATATTTTTAACTCAAATTTTAGTCATTGAGGACTTTGTTCAATTAGGCTAAGGCTTCCCTCAAATATTTCTTTCTTTAAGAGAAGAAGGAATCTTACATGTGGTGGGATGCTCCTTTCAGTCTATTAGCCATAGATGTGCCTTCTTATGGCATCTAATTTAAAAGCTGTCCAGTTGCATGACTGGAGTTGCTCTGGTCTCTTTTCTAAGAATTAAATTTTGCATTGGAGCTGTAGTGGTAGTAGTTCCTCTCTAAAGATTCTAAAAACAATCTTATTTTATGAACAACTGCAGTCCTTTTCCCTACTTAGTTAAAAACAATAGCTTCATCATCCTCTTCAAAGAATTTCCCATGAGAACAGACAAACTCTTTAGCTTGGCTGGGCACTGAATCCTTGATCTACCTCTGTTCTTTAAGACCTGCTTCCATAACTACATATTTTGATATAAAGGTTTTAACAAAGTCTAACAACACACAATGCAACTGAATACCCAAGCAAGCTTTTGTTTAGACACACAACTAGAAATAACAGAATTGAGGAATATATGATTCACAAGTGTAATCAATGAGGCAACCTTTGTTTACATTTCAGTAACAATGAGCTTGCCCTCTTGCCTTTCACCTCCTCTTGCTTGACATGGCATATATACTCTTTTAAAAATCAGACTGTAGAAAAAGAATCAAATGTTTTAAGAAAGCAAGTGTGCAGTAAGAGGTATTTACAAAGTGGAGTAGAAGAGGTCTTTCGGGGTTTATTGCCATGAAGATTCTGAGGATTCCACAAAATATTGATTATCTTCAGAAGGCCAGCTGTTTGCAGGACTAACTAGTTCTAAAGGTTTAAGACAATTTTGCATGAAATTAAGAGATCTTTGGAACACTGTAGATCACAGCCATAATGCCGTGAAAAAGAACATTTTGATTCCAAATTATGTTAGCTGTGAAAGCCTCAGCTGATACATAGAGAACCAATTAAATCACGCTGGTGCCCTAGGTTATGTTTCCAAACTTCTTTACCCTAATAGAAAATTAAATTAATGTAATTCAAAATAGTTTTACACCAGTTTTGAAATTGTTATTGTTTCAATTACTTTCTTGGAAGTGTTGAAAACAGTGTTGTTATGATAAATTAACTTTAAAGAGAGTCGATTAAAGACACTAGACAACACTTACTTTTAAATTTTTCCGGAACTAGTTTCAGAGGCTTTGCCTCTATCATCGGCCGGCTCTCGACTGGTTCTCGTTGGTGTAGCTGACGATACCTTGTCACAGGTCTCCTCTGGTGGCGGCTCAAGGAACTTGCTGAACCAATCCTTCTGGGGGATGTCGAAATTGAATACTTTGTTCCTATTTTTTGAAATGAAGATATGTTCCCATGTGGATAGTTCTTGTTTTCCTGATGTATGTTTCAGTAGTTTTGGTTCTGGATTTATGTTGTGGTTTTTTTCCCAAAAATGTGTGGCAACTGCTGATTTTTCTAATTGTTTATATTTTATGTTTCAAAAGTGTTCCTTTGCTCTTGTTTCTAAATTTCTTTTTGTTTTTCCAATATAAATTTGACTACAGTCATTGCATTCAATTTGATATATACCAGATTTTTTGTTTGATGGAATGGCATCTTTGATGTTTGAGCAAATTAGGTTTTTTAAGGAGAAATGGTTGACTGGTGCTAGTTGAATATTTTGTTTTTTGAAGACTTTTTTGAATTTATCATAGGCCCATGGATGGTAGGTGAATTTTTTGAAAATCATATTAGTTTCTGTAGATGAGAGAGTTGTGGTTTCCTTTAGTAGCTTCTTCTTTTTTGCTAACCTCACTTTTTTGTCCACTAATGATTTGGGAAAGTTATTTTTTTGTGCTATACAGTCATGCATACAGTCATATGAAAAAACAATAGCAAAATCAAGCATAATACCAAACAAATATGCAGTTATACCGGATAACCCAACCTTACCTAGACTTTATGGCTTACCCAAAATACACAAACCATCCATAACAATGAGACCTATAGTTAGCAGTATAAATTCACCAACATACAAACTTGCAAAGTGGCTAACAAACAAATTCAATTCATTTCCAAAATTCGACAGCCTAAGCATCAAAAACACCTATGAACTTATAGAACACATTAAGGATACTGAACTAAAAGAAGAGGACACACTAGTCTCATTTGATGTTAAATCACTGTTTCCCAGCATACCAGTTAATCAACTCCCACCGTTGATAGAAAAATGGCTCAAATCACTTGGAATGGATGTTCAAACTCTGGCAACGATATGTAGATGACATCTTTGCAATAGTACCAAAAAAACACATCAGTGATGCACTAAAACTTTTAAATATCCAAGAAAAAAGCATCAAATTCACTGTAGAAATAGAAAAAGACAAGCATTTACCATTTTTGGATCTAAAAATAATGAGGAATAAAAACAGACTAAACTTTGGCATTTACAGAAAACCAACACAGACAGACAACTACATAAAAGCTAATGGCTACAACCCAAGATCCCACAAACAGGCAATCTTCAATAGTTTAGCACACAGACTGGTAAACATCCCTCTCACAGCAGAAGAATACAAAACAGAATACAACAAAATAATTGAAATAGCACAAAAAAATAACTTTCCCAAATCATTAGTGGACAAAAAAGTGAGCTTAGCAAAAAAGAAGCTACTAAAGGAAACCACAACTCTCTCATCTACAGAAACTAATATGATTTTCAAAAAATTCACTTACCATCCATGGGCCTATGATAAATTCAAAAAAGTCTTCAAAAAACAAAATATTCAACTAGCACCAGTCAACCATTTCTCCTTAAAAAACCTAATTTGCTCAAACATCAAAGATGCCATTCCATCAAACAAAAAATCTGGTATATATCAAATTGAATGCAATGACTGTAATCAAATTTATATTGGAAAAACAAAAAGAAATTTAGAAACAAGAGCAAAGGAACACTTTAGAAACATAAAATATAAACAATTAGAAAAATCAGCAGTTGCCACACATTTTTGGGAAAAAAACCACAACATAAATCCAGAACCAAAACTACTGAAACATACATCAGGAAAACAAGAACTATCCACATGGGAACATATCTTCATTTCAAAAAATAGGAACAAAGTATTCAATTTCGACATCCCCCAGAAGGATTGGTTCAGCAAGTTCCTTGAGCCGCCACCAGAGGAGACCTGTGACAAGGTATCGTCAGCTACACCAACGAGAACCAGTCGAGAGCCGGCCGATGATAGAGGCAAAGCCTCTGAAACTAGTTCCGGAAAAATTTAAAAGTAAGTGTTGTCTAGTGTCTTTAATCGACTCTCTTTAAAGTTAATTTGTTATTGTTTGTTAAGAAAATTTCAATTCGGTCAAGATTTTGGAAGTTGAGCTTTCATTTTTAGAACAGTTCAAAATTTAAGATGATGAATAGAGACAATAGGAATGAGTAAGCATAATGAAAGTAATGAAGATTTAGATACAGAATTGAATTGGGGTAGACATAACATTTATATGTATCATGTTTCCCTCATCACTTGAGTAAAATTAAATCATTTTGGTTCATAGTATGTTTAATTACATTTGTCCAATTGTCTCTATCAATGTGTTCTTATAGTTTAATTTACATAGGATATGACTTCTTTCTCTTGGTATACCGCACTTGAAAAGACTTACTTCAGTGCTCCCATTAAGCTACTAATATCTCTATAAACAAACTGCTCTTTGTTTTCACAGAAATCTGATTTTCTTTTAGATAAAAATGTTACACTTTAATCGCTCTCTTGATCATATTTCTTCAGTATAATACCCACATCTTGTGAAGTTCCACAAGAGTACATTCTTTGCTTTGTTTTACTGCAATTTATAAACTACCTACTTCAAGCCTTTTGATACTGCCCTCCACATGCTCTATCTGCTTGGTTTGTAAATATTCCTAATCATTAAGTTCTACCCTTATTTCATTGATGACAAACTACACATTCTTTTGATTACACCAACCAATCATGAAATTTGTTATTTACTATGTTTTCATTTTCTGGAGAGCATTCATTTTGTATAAAAATATGCTTTAAGTTTAATAAATCTGCCTAGAATGAGACATTGTGGTACTTTTATCATTAGATCCATAAAATTAAGCAAAATGAACTACATTCGTTACCAAATTTAAAGTACTAGATTTGTAATGATTGTTACAATGTAGATACTTGTTACTCCTGGTATGTGCACTTCTTGGAAGCATTGTTGTATTGTCTCTTGGCTGCTCATCATATTCTTTCTTTCTTCAAGTTATATGCTTCAAATTAAGAAAAAGTCTTGTTATATTCAGTGGCATAACTAGAGAGTTGATGGTGTGACTTAAATTATAATTCATATATTGGAAAACTTTATATTTTCCAATCTTGTCTTTTAAGCTCAATTCAAGGCATATAAATAGATAAAAGAAAACTTTGGTGCAGTTTATTTATACAAACTAATAAAAATGCTGATCTCAAAAATTTGTGCAAGTAGTTGCTTTGTAATAGATTTTTGAAGTGATACAATCCCTGAATTATATTAACCACTTGGACTTCAAAGCAATTCTTCTTTTGATTGACCTTAGAAACGTAAGATGGTGTAAAATTAGCATTTATATAGCTTTCTCACTAATTAATATACTTCTAACAGTGCAAACAAGTAGTTAATTAATATTTCTGGAGATTATATTGATTTGATTGAACTTCTCTTTCTTTCAGAAATTACTAAATTGCTTGCAAATTTTTATTAATATTAGCTAATGTGTAAGATATGTACTGTAAGTTCTTAGTCCAAGTTTTTCTCTAGTCTCATTATTCTGGAATGTGTGTGAACTTTGAAAATAATTTTCTGGATTGTGGTCCCTTCTTATATTTGTCTGTTATTTAAATTGAAGAGAATTCACTATTTTGAGAAAAAAGATGAATAACATGTATTCTGTTTCACTTTCTCCAAAGGACCAAAGGTAGAGGATGACGAAGGAAGTCACGGATGGATAGAAGGTCTAGCAATTCTTATCTCGGTCATTGTAGTGGTAATTGTGACAGCCTTTAATGACTACACCAAAGAAAGACAGTTTCGTGGCCTGCAAAGTAGAATTGAAGGAGAACACAAATTTTCAGTAATACGAGGGGGAGAAGTTAAACAGATATCTGTTGGGGACATTGTGGTTGGTGATATATGTCAAGTAAGTATTCATAAAAACTATAGAACTGATATTTGTCTATAAATATTTATCCACCAATTTATTTAACATTTTTTCTTAATAGGTAAAGTATGGAGATCTCTTGCCAGCAGATGGCGTATTGATTCAAAGTAACGATTTGAAAGTTGATGAATCATCACTGACGGGAGAATCAGATCATGTCAAAAAAGGAGAGAGCTCAGATCCAATGCTTCTATCAGGTAAGTGGCAACTGAAGAGGGGGGGGGGCCCTATCAAGAGTATTGTATTTATTTCCAAACCAGTAGTACAAATTTTATTTTTATTACAATTTTCTTATACATTACACTTTAGTTGCTATTTTATCTCTTAGTCTATCATACATATTAATGCTGTGGTTATTTATGCTTAGTGGGCCTTAACTTAATTCATATTACTTTTATTTTTCTGTAATATTTTTCCCGTGCTCTTTCAATAAATTTCCCTAGCATTTTTATATCCCCTTCACTTTGTAGCTTCATTATCTTAATTTTTAGAACTTCTATATTAACACCCCCCCCTTTTTAGCTGCTTTCTCCATAGCTTTGTTTCTTTCCATTCTATTATATAATATAAATCATTGCCTGCTCCTCCACAAAGGACATCTAGCCAAGTTCACTCCCATTCTATCTCTTAACCTGTGCACACTTAATCTACTCAAAGCCCAACCTTTTCTTCCTGATCTATTGCATACATCCATACATCCACATATTTCTCTCCGTCCCAATCCATCATTAGTTGACTATAAAATACTAAACTTTTCTTGCCACTAAAACCATGAAATAATTCTTATTTCTCTATATTCTCCACTATTCCTTACTTCAACCCTGAAACTTCTAACTCCTCCCTCTCTTCCCATATGTTACCCATTCCAATTTCCTGTAATATTCTTTTCCTCTGAATCCAATTCGTCCCTGTACAAGATATCTCCTAATACTAGACATTCTTTCAGGATATTATGCTCACCTAGTGATTTTATTCTATACCAGTGTTTCATCAACATTTCTACTAACATCCTCTTACAACCCACTCTTCCCATCTCCTGCATTGTAGTAGCTGTTTACAAACTGATCTATGTATTTTATCAACTGTATCCCATCCTTTGTCACGTCCCAAATCTCTTACTGATAGACCATTTTTGCTTCATCTGTTTTATACACTCTTTCGAACCAACTAATTTGCATTTCTATTTTTGTGCTTTCTTAGTGTGTCATAGTTTGGTAAGTAAGTAGAGATTTTGAGAAAGATTTAAAATTTGATTTAGGGGCTTAATTCTTGCTACTATTAGCCCTCCACATATCTACCCCTAGCTACTGAAACAAACAGAATGGTTCAAGCATTGTGGGATTATGCTTGAATACCTAGACATATTTACTCTAAGATAAGCAGGTTGATGGTCCGCTATTTTTGTCATTGAGAGAAGTGGTAATAATGTTGAAGGGTCAAGCACAGAAACATTAGAAGAATGCCTCAATAGGTCTGTAAGCCCCTGCAGTGTACACAAGCAGGCCAAGCTTTCAACTGCCCAGTACATGAGACAGCTACTTGACGGAGAAATAAATGAACCAAAGTGTTTTTAAGTGAATGTATAAGTGAGTTAATAGACTGTTCTGTTCACAACCTTTTATGAATATGTGGTGGTTTTCAGGTACACACGTAATGGAAGGTAGTGGAAAGATGTTAGTAACAGCTGTAGGAGTTAATTCTCAAGCGGGTATTATCTTCACATTGCTTGGAGCAGCTGTAGATCAACAAGAAGCAGAGATCAAGAAACGGAAAAAAGGTGCCACTTCAACTTTATGTAAACCGTTGCATAGGCTTGCATGCCATGGTTCATGTTTTCTGATTTGTAGCATGTTCCACTTAACCTTTTATGTCCTTAAACATTATTTTAAATATTAATGTATTGAGTGAAAGTTTGATTATTGTTGTATGACAAAAGCATTTTTCCTCCTCTGTTTACAAATATTTGTTTTTAAGAGACGATAATTTCAGATAGGTTGCCTTCCTTGAAGTATCATGGAAGGAGCATTCCTTTGAGATCTATGCAGGATTATTTCTCGCGAATGATAAACATTTTATTAACTTCTTTAAATTTTTATTTGTTGCATTAAAAAATATGATGAGAAAAATATCTTTAACATGCATTTTGTTGATAATTAACACCGTTACCAATAATGCTAGACATTCAACCAGAAAAACCTGTCATTTTAGTTGATGCTAAGATGTGTTTGAATAAAGGGATTGAAGTTTTCTGAAAGACATTTAGAAATGTCTGAAATACCATTGTCAGATTAACATGGCTAATGTGTGAAAATCATTCACAAAGCTCAGTTTGTCATCTGTTACACATTGGATGAAAAATGAATATTTTTGTGAATAGCACACAGTGTATTGTTAACATGTGGAGGGAAAAGGATGAGCACGTACAACTACTCAGTAAGCATGATCTGTACATTTGAAAATTCATTACACACTAGTGGAAACATTTTGAGTATTCATGTACAGTTTGCTTCACAGAAGCCATTGAAGCTTGAATCTTTCCTAGTTATTAATGTTAATACATTGATATTGAATTAGGCTTTTCTGCAACATGCATGTGTTTATGTATAGAATAATTGGTAGCTCTATCAGGAAGAAAATAGTTTACTTCTCGATTACTTCCGGCTTTTATACAGTATATTTTTTAAATTTTGTAGAACAGAGTTCTCTTTTCTACTATTAATATTAAAGAAAATTTGAATAAATTAGTGCAAAAAAGCATTTTTGCAATTACAAAATGAATGTCTGTTGTACTCCAAAACAATCAGCCAAAAATATTACTTCATTCCCCTCTTACCATTTCTGAATATAAAGTATTAGAATTCTTCAATACACTTTTTATGAATTTTCAAAAAATTCTTTGTTTAAATTATTTTGCAATACAAAGACTACCAGAGACTACCCAAATCAAAATTAATGCTTCTATCAAAATGCATTAAAGCGGTTTCAAATTATGGAAGTGAATGTTACGATCTTTGCAAGCATGCATCCTTAAATATACTTAATTTAGAGAAAGTTCATATACGGAATTGGTGGAAGAAAATAAGCTCCTTTTATTGATATATTATGCATATTTTTCAGCTAATCGTGTGGTTTCAACAAAAGTGAACATCTTTATCACATTATCTTGAGTTTCATTGCCATTGTGCTTGCTAGATATACAATTTAGATAGTATATTGTCAACAAAGACTTTGAGATATACTGTGACCAAAATGACAGTGCAAACATGCACCAAACTCACTGTCACCATAATCATCATCCCAGAGATAACTTGCGATCACTTTCACTTTTTATGAATGCACAGAGCAAGTATGTCAGCCTAATGTTCCTTTGTCTATTGCACACACCAACTTGAGTTGAAATTTTCAACACAGACAGAACATTTCCCCTTTATGCTGCTCTGCTTGTCAATTCTTAAACAACAGTGGTACTTGCTGGCCAGCTCACAAGTAGCAAATGAACTGTACTGACTTCTTTGCGCTATTTGCAGACCAATGCAACTACTCTATTATCACGACTGACTCAGGCTGGCTTTTACATCTCTTTTTCATACCCTGTCAGTCATGCAAGAAATTTTCTAGAAGCTGGAATCTCTCGAGTTGAAGGAATGGAAGATTCTCACAATTGAATCTTCTAGACATCCGGAAATCATCAGCTAGTGGCTGATCATGATTAATTGAAGGCTTTAAGGAACCAACCTGGACAAAATCCTAATATCCGATCTCTCTCGTTCATGTAGTGCAGCTGTTAGTAATCACATATTAATTCTTTTATAGTAGAAAGCTGACCCTTTAATTGCTTCTATAATCTGAAAACTTAAAGGAACCAATTTAAACAAAATTATGTGATGAACTAAAGAGAAGGGCTGCTCACCAATAAGCACTGGTCAGCTTGGTGAGTTATTGATCTGGACTGATATTTCTTCCTTTCCAAATATTAGATCACCTCTTTTACATTTCCTATCCTGTCATTCTTGACTCAACTCTTGTTTTCTTCAACACTGATGGTAGAATATTCTAGACCTAGGGGATCATTTCATTTTCTTTCCTGTTCATTCATGCCTTTCTCTACTTATGGTGGTGTAACCGCTATTTATGGTGCCCAATTTTAATGGCTATAAAAAAGTTAAATAAAAACACTCCAGATAATATAATGTTTCCTTGAAAAAAGAGAAATATTGTGGCCAAACTGTGTTCAGCAGGGGGGGGGGTCTTTTTAGACTCAAGGTATTGCCCCTTGGAAACACCCCCGGAGTATCCATCACTCCCAAGTTGAAGGAGGCCCGGGTCCTTGGACCTACGGATCCAGGACTAATGGGAGTGGAACCTCTGCACTTAACTGTTCCAATTTGCTCTAGAACACCACAGTTAATAGAAGTTTGTTTACTTTTCATTCCATTTTTGGACTGTCGTTAGGTTTTCTAAAGGTGTTCTATTAACAGTTTTAAACTATTTTTAAGTCAAGATTATGGTTCTTATAACATGAATTTCCTTCAAACATGTTCTGTAGACATACTGTCTCTGCTATTAACTGTGATTCACCGACAAGATTCCTAATATGAGCTTAGATGTGACCCTCTGTTTGGACCCAACTAAAATGATTTGGTTTCAAAGTATCCAACCAAAAGTGAAAAGTGTGATCTACTGTCTGCATAATAAGTCATCAGTAGGTTGGGATGATGTGAGTTAATATACTTGTAATTTGCTTAAAGTTAATTTGTCATAATAATTAAATTTGTTGTCAGATTGAAAAATTGAATGCCATGGCTGGATTTGAACCATGGATCTCTTGGTCTCTGTTGCTCTAAACCATTGAGGTACCATAGCAACATGCCAGCATGAACACTAAATTCTCCAACTGGAGATCCATGGTTTGAATCCCAGCTATGGCATTGAATTTTTCATTCTGACTCTATCCTTCGAAAACCTTGTCCTACACACAAATAGTATGGAAGAACAATTAATTTCCATCAATTATCTAATCAAATTTGTGTTTGGGTTCCATCTTAAAACACTCTCATTTCTTTAGGTTCTCACCTTGCGGTTCAACAACATATTGCAAAAGATGATATTTAAACTGACCGTAGCATATTCAAACATGACAACATACTACTTAGAATCTTTGATAATTGACACTGACATGGTTGAGTGATTAGGCTACTTAATACCCAATGCTCAAAATTGGAGTGTATGGTAGATGAAGTAGTACTTTACCAGTTATTCAGTCAGTTGTTCACCGTTCTGCCATTCAATATATTATGTTAGGTTGAAGTACATGAATAAAAATTTGACCATAGTGCTGCTTTCTGTCTTCATGGGGAACTTTATCACTGTCACAGTCATCTTATTAAATTACCCCACTAAATAAATATGCCCTGTCTATTCTTTGAAGTAACAGACTTGAAAGAGTTGAGTAAAATGTTAAATTTATTATAACTATTCTATTGTGCACATAAAAATGTATGGACTTATTCTTATGCTCTTAAAAAATATGTTGAGCTATATTCACTTGAAATTTCTTTGCACTATCTAAAAGTAATGTTAATGTTAAAAAAGCTTTGGAGTTATTATGTACTTCATCAGAAATCTCCTTAATGATTACCTCCTTATCCTTCCATACCCAATTTATATTTTACTCAAACTAGTTTATCTAGGTAGCATATAGTACTGGATGTGATCTTAAAGACTTGTTACCAATTGTTGAGTCGCTCAGTTGGTTTAATCATTAAACATCACCGGTCAGGATTTCAATTTTGGAAGTTAGTTTTGCTGATATATTCACCATGATAAAGTAGTGCCAAGTCTGTAGTAAAGAATAGGATGGGTCGATGTAATAAAATTTACTGATAGGTTTATGGATATTGATGGGGCATTGGTAATAAAATAGCCTTTTATAATTTTTTTAATTGATTTATTAATTTATTAATTGGTCAAAACTAATATAAAACTAAATAACCTAAAATGTATAGTAATAAGGGCAGAGATTTCCCAGTTGCAATCTTCTTGTGGCCTTGTTCATTTTATCAGTAAATGGATTTATAAATAGTCAGATAGAGCTGCAAAGCTAATACTACTAAGGCTATTTTGCTTACTCTAAATACAATCATTTGTGAAGGGATTGCTATAAAGAAGCAATTGAAACTTCCAATAAAAAAGCAACAGAAGTTTCTCTATATTCATTCATCATGGAATAGTTAAGGCTGATTGTTTTGCAGGCAGGAAAAAATTGCAAAAATGATCCTCGATCTTAGCATTAAAGACAAAGAACTTCATACTTTTAACAAAACAGAAATTTAGAGGGTGGAATACCCAAATTCTATATGTCCATAGATACTGTCGTTCATAGTCCAGCAATCTATATTAATTATGAAGGAGTTATATTATGCAGTGATCAAACAGGCGTACATCTCATTTGACTTTATTGAGGCATTTGTCGCTAAATTATATAGTTATTGTTCCAGATAATGAAGAGAGAAAAAAACATTTTGCATGAAGTGGAAACTTGAAAGTTGACTATGATGTTGTTTGTTGGCTGGTTGAGATGAATATTGTAACCTTAGTGTATCATGATGTATTAGTTGCTGTGAATCTGCTTTGTAAAGTAAAAGAGCTTTAGCACGAAATGTTATGTATACAAAGAGTGAGATGGTATATGTAAATGTGTGCATGTCTGCACATCATCTATGAAATTAATTTCTTAGTTTTTCTTCTTTTCCTATTTTCTGCTTATGTTGTGGATCAAAACAATGCAAAACAATAGATGTTAGTATTTTATTATTTCTGAAATTTATTAATTTTATTAGTATTCTTGCAGTTCAGTTTGGCTAAAAGTTTTAAAGTTTCTTAAAAATGTCTGCTCTGACAATCCTGGCAATAAACCACTATCTTTTTAACTTTGTAAACTTAATTTTTCACATGGGCATAAAGTTTGAATTTTAATTTATTTTTCATTTGAATATTAATTTACATCTGGAAGAGACAAAAAATTCTTTGGAAAACTGTTTTATTAGACAGCTTAGACAGCTGCCTTGAAATTAGGTAACATTTGTTTGGTTTTTGTAAGAAAAATGCATATGAACTTAGACTGTTTTATGCAGTCATTTTTTTCTTGAGAAACATTGTCTATAATATCTTGGGTACACAAAAATTGTGGATAAAACATATGGGAGGGGGGATTAGTGATTGACTAGTGTTACCTGACATTTCACTTTAAAGGATTTTTGATTTACCTGGGCAAGTGGCACTACCAAGATTCAACCTTGGGCACCCTAGGAAATGTAGACAAGCAGACATGTTCCCTTCATATAATAAAAGTGATGATGTCAAGGACAAATATATCTGAAGAAATTTTATGACGTTCATAAAATCCATCAAAATTTGCTTTTTAATCTCTTGCTGACTGCAAATAATCGCTATATGGATGAAATGCACTATCTGAAAACAGTGGAATCAAATAAGCTGCCACTTACCGACATAATTTTGTATAAGATCATAAAAGCTAGGAGTGATTTACTATGGCAATTGCAAAGATTTAGTCTGGCAAACACAGATATTAATGCCTAAACATAAATAGGCCATAAATTTTCAATGAAAAGAATAATTGTTTAAATATATGCATATCATATACAGCATTATGTATCCACATTTCTTTATGCTGAATTTCAAAGTGCTGTACGCAATTATTTGATTGGAAAGATATAGCCTTTGTAATAGAATTTGCCAATAAAATAAATTGAAATTGAAAAAAGTATTAAAATTACCTCTAGCACTTAAAATTTTGTTTTGATCTACTTTGCTTACAACGGAAATTGACTTATCTCTAAAGTATTATAAATGTCCATTAAAGACTAGAGAACAGAATTTTTCTCTTTTTTCTTCAAAGGATAGAATAGAATTTTTGGTAAATGCTTTAATACAGAAACGGCTTCTGTAGATCTGCATGCTTCCACACATAGGCTGTACACATATCAACAGATGAATTTTCAAATGTACATAGAATAAACTATAAATTATTTGTATGTGAACCACAGAAAATAAACTTAATTTTCATCTTCTGAAACTGTCAATGACATTGTTAATTGTTGTATCGTTGGATGTTGATAACAGAACCATTTTCCAATGTGGATCAGGTGTTCAGATATTTTATTTGTAATGTATTATTTTTGTGTTTTATTAAACTAATAGATTTCCTTTTGCATGATTCCTTCTGTAGAAGCGAAGAAGCAGCGGAAGAAGAAAAGCCTAACAGGTAAGTTAAAATCTATGGTTAACATTCTGGTTTTGCATTTAAGGCTATTTACATAAAAAAAAAAAAAAAAAAATTGATTCTGTCCAGCTGTGCGTAGTTCCTAAGTTATGCTACAGGCTGAAGATTTGTATTACTTGAAAATAATTGTTTGTAGTTTTTGTGCAATAAAAGTTGTCAACCAAAAATTATTCCACCAGTGAATGTTTAGATTTGATTGATTGCAATATCATTGAGCAATTTTGCTTAAACAGTAAATTTTTCCAGGCTTGTTAGTAGTAGAGCAAAGCTGTTTTACATACTAAATCTTTCTAAGATTGTTCTGCTAGTATATATAGCTATTTTATATTTAAAGGCAGCTGTTTGTTTGACTTAGCAATTTCCTTATTTAACAACAAAAAATAAAAATGAAACTTCTGGTAATAAAAACATTTTAAAGTCCACAACACAGTTGACAATGTTAATTCAATAATACATATAAAAATCAAATTTTAAATGGAAAATTAATGCCGGCTCTTAATTATAATTTTTCGGATAAAAATCAATATACAAATATAATACAGTAATTCTTGCTTGTGTGCATATTGTTAACAAGGATTGAACAATAATTTGTGAACATAACGTAAAATTAATATAAATTTAAAATAACATGTAAGGAGTGGGGGAAGTAGCACAAGTGCATAAAATAATTGTGTGTTTTGAAATTTCTTTAGTCCATTTTGAAAAATTTGAATAAATGCAAAGAATTGGAGAATAAGAGGTGATCGATCAATTGTATGAGTATCATAACTTAAAAGAAGCTCTCTAATGGAGCTAACTTACAGCACATCTAGCTTTATTAAAAATTTGTAAATTTTTCTCTTATTTGATCCAATCATATGCAGACTAAAGATGACGGATTTAATCATACTGGAAAAATCCATTGTTATGGCCAGGATTTAAACCACAGACCTTCAGCTGCTTTACTGTTATACTGATTTTTCACCATTGAATGCTTGTGTTTTTTCTTCTTTCTTTAACACAACAATAACTACAACTAAGTTCAACACTTATCTAAACATTTATAGTCTTCACTGTATATTATCATGTTTATTAAATATTACTCCTATGAGTAATTTTATTACAACAGCTTCATCACACTGATTTTAAAGTCCAAGAGCTTGGTTCTTTTCAGTCTTCATAATGTGTTGCTATTTGCTAGCAACCTCTGTTTTCAGGGGCACGTAAGTCTTTCATGCTTAACTGCAGCAGCTTTAATTTCTTCACTGACAAATTCTATATTAAAGTCCCTGTGGATATTGTCATTGCGTACATACCAAGGTGCTTTTACTATAGCCTTTTGTACCTTATACTGAATGCTTGTGATTGATTTATGTTCTACCAAACCTCCAAGTAATTCTCAACTTTGAGTATCATAGCCTCAAAGGCAAATTGCTTTTGCATACTACATTATAAAGCTTATAGTCAGATTAAATTTAAAGGAAGTCGATTAATGACACTAAACAACACTTACTTTTAAAGTTTTCCGGAACATGTTTCAGAGACTTTGCCTCCATCCTCAACCAGCCATCGACTGGCTCCCATTGGTGTAGTTGACGATACTTTGTCATAGGTCTCCTCTGGTGGCGGTTTAAGGAAACTGCTGAACAAATCTTTCTGGGGAATGTCGAAATTGAATACTTTGTTCCTATTTTTTGAAATGAAGATTTGTTCCCATGTGGATAGTTCTTGTTTTCCTGATGTATGTTTGAGTAGTTTTGGTTCTGGATTTATGTTGTGGTTTTTTTCCCAAAAATGCGTGGCAACTGCTGATTTTTCTAATTGTTTATATTTTATGTTTCTAAAGTGTTCCTTTGCTCTTGAAATTTAGAAACAAGAAATGTAACAAAAGTTTATCTAAATGCAAAATTCTTTGAAATGACCAGCATTGGGTATCCACTTTAGCAGAAGCTCTTCTTGTCAGTTTGCTAGAACTTTTAAGCAAGACCATGTGAAGTGCTTCAATGTTTTCAAGAGTGCAGATGCTAGCAGTGCACATCATTTTTACTCTAGTGAGAAGTCAGGTTCAATTTTTGGAGAAGTACTATGGTGACTGCCAATTGAAAAGTTATCTGTAGAATTTTTCACAAACCTCAGCATTTGCTCACACAGTTTGAACATCACTTCTACAGTGTTTTTGTTTTATTACAGTAATTAAATGATGTGACTTCTGTACAGCATGCTATATATATGTTACATACCTCCATGTGGTTTAAATTTCTATCTAGAACACTCCATTACAAGTAAGAGCTGTATGCCTCGCGTATTGATTTGCAAATCCATAAATGAAGGTGATTTTAGCTCACTCTTGTAAAATACCAGCCATGATAAAGTTTCATAATTCTAAGCAGTTGAAATAAAAGCAAAGATAGTTGTTTGGTAAACTATATACATAACATTTTTATATGAATATGAAATGAAGAACATTTTCTTTAGCCTGTGATAATGTTTAAAATTCTGTTAATTTTATATATTTTTTTTAAGTTTGGCAAACGTGTTGTGTTTAGGCTATAGAATCTGTGAAAATTAAAATGAGTTCCCATTAAAATATTAAAAAGAAAACAATCTGAAATGACCTTAATAATCCCCACTAAATTAAAAATAACTGTCATTGTCCTTCCACCTTAAAATAAAGAAACTGATAAATAAAATGCAATGGTCTTAATTACATTGCCTTAAATGCAAGTAAATGGAAAATTTAGAACAGTATTACCTGACTGTTAAATAGATTTTCTAGAAACATCTTGCAAACTACCTAGCTAACAAGTAATTAAAAGAAAAATAATGTCCTTTAACCAATTAGCTCATCAGAAGATGAACAAAATGGATGGAATGATGCTCAAAAAGCCTAGGGTTCATATAGCCTAAAAACAAGTGGAAATGCATTGCATGTTTAGTAATTTTAAAAAGCGTTGTTTTAAAAGCCAAACCATTTTATAAAAACTGAATACTATATTTTAATAACATTAATTTGAAAGTTTAAAATCAAAACTAAACATTTTTAAGTTGGAAATGAATAATGGTTTTAATGGAATGTGTGTTGCATGCTTATAAAATTTTAACTGAATAAAATTTACAACTTTTTATAAACATGAATTACAGGGGTATAAAAGCTTAAACTATATGCCTGAATTAATAGAATAGCATTGAACTGTGTTGCCAAATTATTTTACTGGAATTAAATGGAATAAGTGATTGGAATGATGTAAAAAGTTTAACCTTTGTGATCTGCTGCTTTGTATTTCTCACCTAGCTCAAGCATTTTTTAAAGAAAGACCATAATCCTTTAATGGTTTTAGATGAATTTATGGTTGTGGGTTTTAAATTTTCGTTTAATATATTACGCTTTACTGTTCAGACACTTTTTTAAATTAATCGATTTATCATAAACTGGAAAGCTTTGAGTTAGAATAAGTAATCCCTTAAATAACTAATTTAGCGTTGAAGTTGATACATCAAAACACAAAGTAGTGTCAACTATATCTTTGAATTAAATTTGAGTTCATTTAACACTCTGCTGGGGCAACTTAAGTGTGCTTAACTTAAACATTTTGTTCCCTAATCTACTACTTCCAGTCATGATTCTTACACTAATGCTGTAATAATTTATAGCAAATCTAATTAATGCCATTTTACTTGTGGAAGTGACAGGTTCTACTAAGAGAAATGCAGCTTCCCATTGTGTCTCTCCTATATATGTTGGGTGCTGCTATTTAATTATTAAAAATTTTTATTCAATCTTGAAACATCCAGCTGAGCAAATGGATGTGCCAATAGCCTGGCATGCACATGAAGCAAATTTATGCACCTCAATGGTGTATTTGGTGGCATGACTGCTTCGTTAACTAGAATGTGAGTTCAAATCCCAGCTGGAGTTATTTGCATGGATGCAGTGTTTATTCTGCAACTTTTCCTTATCTGGATAGAGAAATTAGAGCAACTTTCAGAACTTCAGGTTGATTTGAACATTCATTGAATATTATTGTTTCCTCTGTGTAAATCTTGTATATCTGCAAATTTTTATGCATCTTTGCTTGCATAGACCATCCCTTGTCATCAGTGCTTATCTCAGCATTGTAATCATGTCCCAAATTTATACAGAAAAGTATTACAAGATTTTGGCATGTAAGACATATCATAACTATGATAAGTGGTACCTATTTTGTGTTTGAGAAGTCTTAAATTTAGTATAATGTAATAACACATGTCATGGGACTTTAAAGGTGTGCTGATTAACTCTTTAATATTTTGTATACAGGTGAAGAAGAATCAGCTCCTGTGACTGGGAATAGTCATGTGAACCCTCCTGTAATAGCAGATAATATCGCTGACAAGCATGAAGCATCTGAGGATAAACCATCACATTCTGAAAGTCAAAAGAAGGAGAAATCTGTGCTTCAAGCTAAGTTGACAAGGCTAGCTATTCAGATTGGTTATGCAGGTAATAATTTACTCATCTGAAGTTGTTAAAATGGTTTTGGCTAACACTGTAGCAAAGAGAATTTAACTCTTTGTTCATTGTTGATACCTTGTCAGTGAGCCGTATGTAATAGGAAACCATAATCTTTCGCAACTGGAGTCAATAAAACTGGAAGTCATTTTCAGGCTTTATGCCAGAATAGATACAGTTCAATCTTCTCTGAGAAAAATTTGACCCGGCCACTGAAGATGTCCATTGCAATTGTGGATTAAATATTTTCCAGTAGACCATGGCATATAGCCCCAAAATAGCTTCCAGCTATATGTAACACTTTGGTCATACATTTTAAATTTTAAAACAGCTCATACACAACAAATACTTACTGAACTTGGTAATTCAAATTAGTGCATGTGTGTATTATGTCTTTATTCACCATAAGAAATTTTTTATAAATTCATGGCTTCGTCAATTTTTAAACAAGGAATACAGATATTGAATACTGGTTTAAACAATAACATGAATACAAATATGTATCCAGAGGCAACAGTACAATAATAAGAATGTAAGTCAAATATATAAAGGTTACAGATTAACATATAGATTTAAAATTCCACCAGGTTTTAGAGACTAATTAAGATATGTAGAGCCTAGGCATGTGCATTTCATTTAGCATAGGTTGATATCATCACCAAGACCAGATCAAAATCAGAATGAAGGGTGGGGGGTCTCACACTACAATATTGCACATATTTAATGTACAGTGCTTTATTCAGCAGGTTTATCAGCAATTTTAGCAACATAAATGCATTGCATTGTCTCAAAAAAATAAGGCCTACAAATCATATTATTTGAGCTTAGAATGTTGATTTGGCAGCAACCATTATGGAAATGCAAAGGAAAGTCAGCATTTACCTATACTTTTTTTAAAAATTCTTTTTCTTAAAGAATTTTCTATTTTTAGCAAGCAAGTAAATCTAAAGCTGTTAAAAGTGCACACTGTGGTTCAAAGTGAAGCAGGTTGTATTGAACCCTCTTCAAGTGCTACTTTTATTTTGAGTAATTTTAACAGTATTTTACCACCTTCATCTATTTAGACTAGTTGCTTTAACAGGTGTTGGCATATGCTTTGGCTCATTCAGAGCAATTTTTTTGGGCATGAAACTGGTAGCATCAAAGTTTGTTCAGGAACTGTTGAATTTCAAAACAAAACAACATTGACTAGATAATGCTCAGGAATTACTGAAGGAAGCTGATAACAATCCAGAACTTCTAAAGAAGGTTATAACTGGTAATGAAACATGATATATGGGTATGATGTTGAAATCAAGGCTTAGTCATCCCAATCAAGAGCAGAGACCAAAAGAATTAGACAAGTTTGATCACGTGTGAAGTTTCTTCTCACTGTTTTCTTCAAATGTAATGGGATAGTGCATCATGAATTGCTGTCTTATGGTCATACAGTTAATAAGGAATTCTGCCTGGAAGTTATGTGCCATTTGCATGAAGCAGTCTGCAGAAAAGCAGAATTGTGGCAGTACAACTTGCAGAAATTGCATTACAATGATGCTTCTACTCTCACCTCAATGTTTTATTTAGGATTCCTAGATTTGAAAGCAGCATTTGATTCAATACCTAGGGAAGAAATTTGGAGAGCTCTAAAGAACAAAAAAGTACCTATGAATTTTATTGATGCAATGCAATCAGTTTATCAAGAACCGAAAGGGATAATAAGATTATATGTACAAGAATCAGAACCATTTCTGATGAATAGAGGAGTTAAACAAGGAGATAGTCTCAGCCACTCTTATTTATTATTGTGATGGATGAAATATGGAAAATTTGCAAAAGAAGAACAGCAAGAACTATGATAGGATATAGAAATTTAAGACCAGTTTGGGCACAATCGTTCATATATGCTGATGACATCATATTGATAGCAAATAATAATAATAATAATTTACAATTAGCGCTAAGTGAATGGAAAGAAGAATTAACTAGAAAAGGTTTAGAATTAAACATACCCAAAAGTAAAACCATGTATATAGGAAGGAAAGAAGAAGAAGTTAAAATTAAATGTAATGATGGAATCCTAGAACAGGTAGACAGTTATGAATACCTGGGCACAATTATAAATAAGGATGGAAAAATAGAGCAGGAAATTTTGAACAGAATAAGAAAGGCCAATTCGGCCTACTATCAGATTAATAATACTATTGTGGGGAAAAAAGGAAATAACAAAAGATACAAAAATTATAGTATTTAAAACAATAATACTACCAATTCTATTATATGGAGCAGAGAGCTGGACTCTCCTACAGAAACAAGAAAGCAAAATAACAGCTATGGAAATGAGATATTTAAGACGAGCTGTGGGGAAGACAAGAAGAGATATGATTAGAAATGTAACAATAAGGGAAGAGCTGGGTACACACTCCGTTAAAGAAATATTGGAAGAAAGACAACTTAAATGGTATGGACATGTACTCCGCATGTCAGAAGAAAGAAAACCCAAACAATATTTAGAAGCAAGACCAGAAGGTAAAAGAATTGATTGTATCCCACTTAGTATTTTGCTGTTTCTCACAAGCTTGAAGTATGCATTGTGCATTCATCTTTTTCTTGCCAGTTATTCCCAACATTGTACTTACCTGTACTTATTTGGCAATAATGTAAATTCCATTTAAATAAATTTTCTCTAAGTTTTCTTCTGGAAAAAACTGCACATTTAGTTAATAAAATAACGCATACTGGGTGGAAGTTAAATAGAAATCCCCTTTTAAGCCAAAAAGAGAGATCAAGTGATACAAGGAAAAAGTTAATGACCACTATACTCCTTATTCTTCCTTTTCTTCTTATGGCACTACAGCCCTTAAAGTTTGACCTTGGCCTCTAATGATATGCCACCATTCGACTCGATCCTGTGCATTCCTTCTTGTTTTCACATAGCTCTCAAATCATCTTCTACAGCTATCTTTGTTTTGGCTCTCCAATTCTCCTCTCCTCTTATTGTCCAATCTTGTATCTAATGTGACTTCGGAGATCCTTGTGTCTGCTATAGTTATTGTTTATAGATTTATAAAATAATGTTTTGAAGAAGAGATTTTGATAAATCTGCACCTGCCTCTGCAGGTGCGTAAAATTTATTGTGCTGGAAGTAGCTCACAAGCTGATCCGGAGCAGAGCGTGTATTAAGAGTTTCTGATGCTAGCTGTAGACATGTTGCTCTTTGAGAATAATGTTAACATTGGCAGTGATATTTAATTCCTAAGAGTTATTTGATGTATTTGCAACAAGAGTTTAAATGTTTAACAAAAGCAGCTAAAGGGACGCCCTTTTTAACTTTCATGATTAGAAAATAAGCATGTAAAGAAGTTGGTATACCTTCCTAAACATAGACCAAAAAAAAAAAAAAAGGAAGATGGGTATTTTCATTTATAATTTTAATGAATACAGTAAAATAAAATAAAATAAATTACTTTATTTATACATATCGAGATTTAACAGTGGAAACTGAAGAGGACTGTACTCTACCTTTTTTGGACCTTAAAATCACAAAAAGCAATGAAAAACTATAATTTGGTATCCATAGAAAAGCAACACACACAGATAATTACATCAAAGCAAATAGTTTCAACCCAATTCCACACAAACATGCCACCATCAACAGTCTCACACACAGATTAGTAAATCTACCCCTCAGCCAGCAAGAATATCAAAACGAATACCATCAAATCTTAAAAACTGCAATTAAAAATGGATATGGAAAAAACCTTGTAGATAAAAAACTAAAATCATTCAAACTTCAAAAGAGATTAAAACAGATCACAGCTCTCACACCAATAAAACAAGAAATTAGATTTGCTAAATTTACTTACCACCCCTGGGCCACAAAAAAGTTCCAAAAAATATTCAAGAAATACAATATAACATTGGCACCAAAAAACAATTACAACATTAAAAACCTACTTCACAGTAATAATACTGATAAGATAAAACCAGAGGAAAAGTCAGGCATTTACAAGATTAAGTGTAAAGACTGTGAAAAAATTTACATAGGGAGAACAAAAAGAAACATAGGCACTAGAAAGAAAGAACACTTCAGGCACTTAAGATACAAAAATATCGATAAGTCCGCAATAGCAGCTCATTTCTGGTCTGAAAATCATGAAATTGAAGATAGCACAGAAGTACTAAAATATGTACAAAAACATAGTGAACTCGTCATATGGGAGAGAATATACATAGAAAAGCATAAAAACCAACTAATGAACTTTGAAATCCTGCCAGAAGAGAATCCCACATTTAAGTTCATCACTAAATCAACAGATGGCAGCAGCAACTCCAGAATTACCCACACCCACCACACCACTGGATCAAGCTTTAGTCGCATAAGAGCAGAAGATGCAAACGATTTGCGAAACATGTCCTCAAAATAGGTACGAAAGTGAAGCAGATGTGTAATAAATAAGACTCGTCTAAAAATTAATAATAATTATTTATACATGTTGTAAATTTGAGTAAAAGCAAGTGTTACTTTTGTTCAAATATTCCATTAAAGAAAATAAGTGATATTCACTTTTAGATAATGTGGTTCACAGAGGATATGCAAGGATAGTCCTCGGACAGGTAATTGTTGCATTCTGTGAACTTCGTAAGTTATAGTTTGTGCATAACAAAAGCTTTAAACTGTATGAAAAAAAAGCACTTATGGATGCAAGTGAATTTAACAAGAAATTAGATTAGTTGTTCTTCAACAAATCTTGCTAATCGTCCCATGTGCAACTTATGTTGCTCCTGTAACAATTTAGTTATCAAACACAAAAGAGATACTTTTACAAAACTAGATCAGCTAATCACATTTCCATTGAATCTATTAAATGTGGGATAAAAGGTGTTGCTTAATGCCATCAAGACATGCAACAGCCTCCCATATTGCACTAAAGTGTCAGTAAACTTACCCTGGTTCAAAAACAATCTCTTCATATACCTACTGAGCAATCAACTGCTAATTAACAACGGAAGATCTCTGGTGCTCACTGAAATACTTAATAGATATTAATCACACACAGAATTCATTTAAAACACATCCTTTGTATACCTACTCTTTTATACAGGCAAGTTATTTAAACCAGCAAATGCTGGGAGGTTCAATGGTACACTAAAACACGTGGTTTTCTCTGATGTCCCATGCTATCCCTTAGGGTATGTAAGTTTAACCCTAAAGTAGTCGGATGAATTTTTTTGTGCATTAATAGTTGCACGAGGTTATTTCACCCCCATTTAAATATTAACAATTGAAGACCTAACTTTCATAAGTGCACAAGTCCAGTCAACTAAGTTTGAGAATATCAACAAAAACTTCATAACTTCTGAAAATGATGTGCCAATATTATGATTTTTGTAACACATGAACTTTGGCTCATATTTGTTTTACTGTTCAGTCATTTCAGTTATTATTGGTACTTTGTTATATTTATAATGAATCGGTTGGACTAGTGCAGTTATGAAACTCATCTGGGTGTACAAGTGCATTGAAAGGACTGTATTATCAAGTGCGTGGAGGAATTAACTCTAAAGATACTAAGAATGGTGAAAATATATTATAGTATACTCATGTGTGTTGAACCACATTTTATTTGTAGCATAATAACAAAAACAGACATTACATTCATTCAGTTATCCTAATCTGAATCTCACACCTCACTTCCTGATTCTTCCCCATTTGATATCTGTTCTTGACTATATTTATCGCACAGTGTTTGAAAATACAATTGTTTTTCAGGAAGAACTGAAGCAAGATCCTTTAAAATGTTCTTGGCTTTCGCAACTTTCAGAGGAATTTATTTATCCTAAGCTTTCTTCAGTATGGTTTTAGCAAACCTTGTGTTTCCTTTGAATGTCGGTCATTAAACCGCTAGAGTTCTTGCTGGCAGTAACAATGTTTGATCTATATTCAATCTTATATGTAGTCAACTTTCCACTTCTCTTGCTTTTTGGCTGCTGGCATAGGTTCCTTCACCTTGCTGAAAGCCATCATATAGTCCTTGATCATAGACTGTTGAACATCACATACTTTAATGTCCTTGGATGAGTCCTTTATTATGCTTATGCGCACGATGCCTGTCTGAGTTGCAGAACAACACAAGTCCCTGGACTTGTGTAGCAATGAAACTCACTAACTCAAGAGCAAGTGGAAATGCCTGAAACTTGACGTTTTTAATGTCATATGATAGACGATTACGATATATATATATACCTCATAGTGCCAAAAAGTGGACTTGTGCACTTATGAAAGTCATGTCTTCAATTCGCGTATACTTGAATACCTTGTCTAAGCATTCACACTTTGTCATACTATTACGTAATTGTGATGGCTGAAAGACATTTGGAGGTGGAACAGGCAAGTTTTTGCATATATCATAAAGTGAAGAAGAAAGACATAATTGTGGAATAAAAGTCAGGAGGAAATCTTAATAATGTAGGTAATGAACACAACTTTTATCTAAAACAAGTTACAGAGTAAAATTGAGGTGGAATAATATGCATGCTAACAAATACTTAATACCACTTCATAATTACTTTCTTGGAAGTGTTGAAAACAGTGTTGTTATGATAAATTAACTTTAAAGAGAGTCGATTAAAGACACTAGACAACACTTACTTTTAAATTTTTCCGGAACTAGTTTCAGAGGCTTTGCCTCTATCATCGGCCGGCTCTCGACTGATTCTCGTTGGTGTAGCTGACGATACCTTGTCACAGGTCTCCTCTGGTGGCGGCTCAAGGAACTTGCTGAACAAATCCTTCTGGGGGATGTCGAAATTGAATACTTTGTTCCTATTTTTTGAAATGAAGATTTGTTCCCATGTGGATAGTTCTTGTTTTCCTGATGTATGTTTCAGTAGTTTTGGTTCTGGATTTATGTTGTGGTTTTTTTCCCAAAAATGTGTGGCAACTGCTGATTTTTCTAATTGTTTATATTTTATGTTTCTAAAGTGTTCCTTTGCTCTTGTTTCTAAATTTCTTTTTGTTTTTCCAATATAAATTTGACTACAGTCATTGCATTCAATTTGATATATACCAGATTTTTTGTTTGATGGAATGGCATCTTTGATGTTTGAGCAAATTAGGTTTTTTAAGGAGAAATGGTTGACTGGTGCTAGTTGAATATTTTGTTTTTTGAAGACTTTTTTGAATTTATCATAGGCCCATGGATGGTAAGTGAATTTTTTGAAAATCATATTAGTTTCTGTAGATGAGAGAGTTGTGGTTTCCTTTAGTAGCTTCTTCTTTTTTGCTAAGCTCACTTTTTTGTCCACTAATGATTTGGGAAAGTTATTTTTTTGTGCTATTTCAATTATTTTGTTGTATTCTGTTTTGTATTCTTCTGCTGTGAGAGGGATGTTTACCAGTCTGTGTGCTAAACTATTGAAGATTGCCTGTTTGTGGGATCTTGGGTTGTAGCCATTAGCTTTTATGTAGTTGTCTGTCTGTGTTGGTTTTCTGTAAATGCCAAAGTTTAGTCTGTTTTTATTCCTCATTATTTTTAGATCCAAAAATGGTAAATGCTCGTCTTTTTCTATTTCTACAGTGAATTTGATGCTTTTTTCTTGGATATTTAAAAGTTTTAGTGCATCACTGATGTGTTTTTTTGGTACTATTGCAAAGATGTCATCTACATATCGTTGCCAGAGTTTGAACATCCAAGGGAAACCTTTGTTGATCCTTATTTCTAATGCACTCATGTACAGATCGGCCAGGAAGGGTGATAGTGGGTTGCCCATTGCTAACCCTGAAGTTTGGTGATAATATTTTGTTTGAAACTGGAAGAAATTTTGTTCTATGCATAATTTGGTTAGTTCAATGTAGTCTGAAATTTCAGATGATGCCATTCCAAGTGATTTAAGCCATTTTTCTATCAACGGTGGGAGTTGATTAACTGGTATGCTGGGAAACAGTGATTTAACATCAAATGAGACTAGTGTGTCCTCTTCTTTTAGTTCAGTATCCTTAATGTGTTCTATAAGTTCATAGGTGTTTTTGATGCTTAGGCTGTCGAATTTTGGAAATGAATTGAATTTGTTTGTTAGCCACTTTGCAAGTTTGTATGTTGGTGAATTTATACTGCTAACTATAGGTCTCATTGTTATGGATGGTTTGTGTATTTTGGGTAAGCCATAAAGTCTAGGTAAGGTTGGGTTATCCGGTTTAACTGCATATTTGTTTGGTATTATGCTTGATTTTGCTATTGTTTTTTCATATGACTGTATGCAAGTTTTTAGAGGATTTTTGTTAATGGTTTCATATTCGTTGTCAGTTAGCATTTTTTCCATTTTTTCAATATAATCTGATTTTTCCATTATGACTATCTTGTTGCCTTTGTCTGCCTTTGTGTAAATAACGTTTTTCTGTTTCAAAGAATGGATAGCATTATGTTTTCTCTTCTGAAAGGATCTGTTCTCTATTTCTTCCAAAATATTTTCACAATGGCTTTTTACTGAATTTTGTATGGATACTGGTAGAATTTGTGTCGAAATGTTGATATCTGCAATGTAATCTTCAATTTTGTTTGAGAAACTGACGCATGTTTTTAATCCATTATTTAAAAGGTCCAATTCTTTTGTGGAGAAATTTTGTTTAGATAGGTTTACTACGTTTTCAAAGATTTGCGTGCTCGATTTTTCGTTTACGCAACTTATTTCACTATTGAATTTAGCGTGTGTGACGATTGCTGATCGACATAAGTTGATATTCCGGATGTTTTTAAACTTTTTCCCGGTATTTCTGTGTGAGGACATGTTGCACAGATTGGCCAATTTGTGTTTAAGAATACAAAACAGAATACAACAAAATAATTGAAATAGCACAAAAAAATAACTTTCCCAAATCATTAGTGGACAAAAAAGTGAGCTTAGCAAAAAAGAAGAAGCTACTAAAGGAAACCACAACTCTCTCATCTACAGAAACTAATATGATTTTCAAAAAATTCACTTACCATCCATGGGCCTATGATAAATTCAAAAAAGTCTTCAAAAAACAAAATATTCAACTAGCACCAGTCAACCATTTCTCCTTAAAAAACCTAATTTGCTCAAACATCAAAGATGCCATTCCATCAAACAAAAAATCTGGTATATATCAAATTGAATGCAATGACTGTAGTCAAATTTATATTGGAAAAACAAAAAGAAATTTAGAAACAAGAGCAAAGGAACACTTTAGAAACATAAAATATAAACAATTAGAAAAATCAGCAGTTGCCACACATTTTTGGGAAAAAAACCACAACATAAATCCAGAACCAAAACTACTGAAACATACATCAGGAAAACAAGAACTATCCACATGGGAACAAATCTTCATTTCAAAAAATAGGAACAAAGTATTCAATTTCGACATCCCCCAGAAGGATTTGTTCAGCAAGTTCCTTGAGCCGCCACCAGAGGAGACCTGTGACAAGGTATCGTCAGCTACACCAACGAGAATCAGTCGAGAGCCGGCCGATGATAGAGGCAAAGCCTCTGAAACTAGTTCCGGAAAAATTTAAAAGTAAGTGTTGTCTAGTGTCTTTAATCGACTCTCTTTAAAGTTAATTTAACCACTTCATAAATTTATCTTATATGGATATTTTAGAAGTGTAATTTCCTATAATATTGGAATTCTTAGCTTCTCATGTTATTACCTTTTATTCATTACTGTTCCTGAATTCAAGACACTCAACACATAGTTTTTAAGTGTAATTTACACAGCTTTAACATAAAAGCTATTGCTCTCATGTCTTCATTTCTTGA
This sequence comes from Mantis religiosa, assembly GCA_030765055.1. Lineage (NCBI taxonomy): Eukaryota > Metazoa > Arthropoda > Insecta > Mantodea > Mantidae > Mantis > Mantis religiosa. Next base: position 32,550,660 of record CM060950.1, on the reverse strand, counting down.
GCAAACACTCCATCAGGCTCCTGTGGGATTTAACATTATCTCTTCGTTTCTAATAGAATAATTTTAGGCTATTTTGGTCACTTTAGCATGAATAGACCTTGGGATATGATAGTCCAGAGCCCTCTTTGCCATTGTTAGTTTTGCTAGCTATATCCAATCTCTCTCAAAAAGTACCTGTTTTTCATTGTAGTTTGAGGGTGGTTATGTGTGAAAATAACCTGTGAATTTATACCTGCAGTGTTAGTTATTCTAAAGAATATCAATGGCCATTTTTATATTACCTTGATTTTTGCTACTGAATTAAGTTTCACACATATATGTGTTTGGAGGAATTTAGTAACAGTGACGTAAAAATTAATCTCAGAAACTAATTGTAGTTGGTTTATTAATACTCGTCACTTACTTGTTTATATTTATGAGAGACTAGTATCAAAGACATTCGTCTCCATTTTCAATCTCTTTCCAACTGGCATCTGTTGTTGTCTGCTCTCTCTCTGGTGGAACTATGAACTTCTTTGTCAAATTATCTACTGGTGGGATTTCAAAGTTCATTACGCGATCCTTATTTTTCCATATGAATATGTTCTCCCATGTTGTCAATTTATTTTGGTTTATCACTCCTTTTAATAATTTTGGATTTGGATCAATGTCATGGTTTTCATTCCAAAAGTGAAATGCTACTGCTGACTTATCTTCTTGTTTCAATCTGATGTTTCTAAAGTGCTCTTTGACTCTGGTTTTTAGATTTCTTTTAGTTTGACCTATGTAGCATTTTTCACAATTCTTACAACTTATCTGATATATTCTGGATCTGTTAACTGATGGGATTTCATCTTTTGTTTTTGAATTTAGCAATTTTAAAATTGAGTGTCTATTAGTAGGTGCCAAGGTGATATTTTGTTCCTTAAAGATCTTTTTAAATTTATTAAATGTTTTTGGGTGATATGTGAATGAACTGAATATGCTGTTGCTTTCTTTTTCTTTTGTAAATGTGGTTGCTTCCTTAATGGTTTTCTTTAGTTTAGCTTTTCTAATTTTCTTCAACACCAAACTTTTGTTGTATCCATTTTCCTATGTTATGTGTAGTATTGTTTTTTGTTCTTTGAAATATTCTTCTTTTTCCATGGGTATGTTGACTAGTCGGTGTGTAAGGCTGTTTATTATTGCATGTTTATGTGTAATTGGGTTGTGGTTATTAATTTTTATGTAATTTTCTGAATGTGTTGGTTTCCTGTATATTCCAAATTTTATTTTTGTGTCATTCCTGATGATATTTAGATCCAAGAAAGAGAGTTGTCCATTGGTTAGTTATTTATACTAACCAGTTATAGAAACCAGTTATTTATACTAAAGCAGACAAGGGAAATAAACTAGTAATTTTGGAAAAAAGAAGATTACACGAAGAGGATGGAAGATTTGTTGGAAGACAATAATTACCAAAAAGTAGAAACTAACCCTTCAAAGTACTGCATTGAAACCACAAATAAAACTCTAAAAGAAAGCAAAATAATCAACAAAAATAATTTCACAAAATTAAAGTAGATAACCCAACATTACCAAGAGTATATGGGCTGCCAAAAATTCATAAAACAGGGAAAGGCATGAGACCTATCACTAGTAGTATAAATGCCCCCACATATAATTTGGCCAAATGGTTGCTAAATAAATTTAATAGTTTCCCAAAATTCGAAAGAGCAAATTTAAAAAACTCTTTAGATTTAGTAGGGAAAATCAAAGATATACATTTGGACAAAAAAGACAGACTGGTTTCATTTGATGTCACATCTTTATTTCCAAGCATACCAACAGAAAAATTACAGACTGTATTAAAAAAGTGGCTAACTACAATAGAAATGGAAGCAATAGAAGCAGAAGAATACATTTCTCTAACTAAAATATGCATTGAACAAAACTTCTTCAGCTTTAATGGAAAACATTACAAGCAGAAAGCAGGGTTATCAATGGGCAATCCACTTTCACCTTTTTTGGCTAACTTATTTATGAGTGCATTTGAAACACAAATCAAAAAGTCCTTCCCATTGATCTTCAAAGTTTGGTATAGATATGTTGACAACATCTTTGCAATTGTACTGAATAAACATTTAGAAGATGCATTAAAATTACTCAATCTGCAAGAAAGGACTATAAAATTCTCTATAGAAAAGGAAACCAATGGACAACTCTCTTTCTTGGATCTAAATATCATCAGGAATGACACAAAAATAAAATTTGCAATATACAGGAAACCAACACATTCAGAAAATTACATAAAAAATAACCACAACCCAATTAAACATAAACATGCAATAATAAACAGCCTTACACACAGACCAGTCAACATACCCATGGAAAAAGAAGAATATTTCAAAGAACAAAAAACAATACTACACATAACATAGGAAAATGGATACAACAAAAGTTTGGTGTTGAAGAAAATTAGAAAAGCTAAACTAAAGAAAACCATTAAGGAAGCAACCACATTTACAAAAGAAAAAGAAAGCAACAGCATATTCAGTTCATTCACATATCACCCAAAAACATTTAATAAATTTAAAAAGATCTTTAAGGAACAAAATATCACCTTGGCACCTACTAATAGACACTCAATTTTAAAATTGCTAAATTCAAAAACAAAAGATGAAATCCCATCAGTTAACAGATCCAGAATATATCAGATAAGTTGTAAGAATTGTGAAAAATGCTACATAGGTCAAACTAAAAGAAATCTAAAAACCAGAGTCAAAGAGCACTTTAGAAACATCAGATTGAAACAAGAAGATAAGTCAGCAGTAGCATTTCACTTTTGGAATGAAAACCATGACATTGATCCAAATCCAAAATTATTAAAAGGAGTGATAAACCAAAATAAATTGACAACATGGGAGAACATATTCATATGGAAAGATAAGGATCGCGTAATGAACTTTGAAAACACACCAGTAGATAATTTGACAAAGAAGTTCATAGTTCCACCACCAGAGAGAGAGAGCAGACAACAGATGCCAGTTGGAAAGAGATTGAAAATGGAGGCGAATGTCTTTGAAACTAGTCTCTCATAAATATAAACAAGTGAGTGACGAGTACTAATAAACCAACTACAATTAGTTTCTGAGATTAAGTTTCACACATTTGATCAACCATTTGTGACAAAATGACATGAGGTTGTATTAAACTCACTTTATTTGTGATCAAAGCACAGTGTTAACTTATACTTATTTTCACTTTTACTAATACACAGAGCAAACCCGTAATATTTCTTTATGACTGTATTGACAACATTAACTTGTGCTGCTCACAGATACACACTTAACTACTTGCCGACACTCTGATATCAGACTACCTCACTGGCAGCCAATTCATTCAGAACTCTTTTATAGCTCATGGGTCATGGAAGACATGTTCTGGAAACTGAAAATTCTCAAATAGCCTGAATAGAATATTTTGGAAGTTATTCTTACAGATTTGACAAGATTAAATGGTCTGGAAACACCAGCACAGTACAACAAAGAGGCAATTACTTCTGGCTCTTGACGTCAGCCAGTGGCTGTCCTTTAATGCTCCATTATTGCTCCTCTTGGCAGCAAATAACAAGGTGGTGAACTGGGTTGATTCACAGTTAATCCCTTTATAGTAAGCATTCACAGCTGTTGTGACAGTATCAACACCAATTTCTTCACCATGATGCATAGGAGAGGCAAATAAAACCTTTTTCTTCTTCCTGGGAGCATACGAGACCAATGTTAAGTCTGTCCTGTTCATAATACTGTAACGGGAGCGCTGGAACACCCTGTGAAAGCAGCTGGCAGCGGAAGGCAGGGGAGGTTCGGTTAGCCACACCTCCTCCTCGTTTGTCTTATAGTGGTGACAAGGCGGCGGTTGGGAGGAAAAACATGACTGTGCCGTATGTTTCCTTACACCTGGTTCTCGATCTTTCTGTTACTAGAACAATCCTGTAAACACCAGAAGGCGGGATATTCTGATATAAAGAGGGTTACAGACAGACGGAGTTAGTTAGTCAGTTGTTGGTTTGGTCAGTGAGTGTGAGTGAGGAGACAGTCGCAGTTCTTGGTGTAAGAGTTAGTCAGTGACGTGTCAATGAACGAAAAGATTGTGCAACGGAAGACTGTACGAACTGTGTATGTGTATCGGAGTTTATGTAATCGCGAGTACAAGTGAAGTTGTAACGGACGAACTGGCAAATTGTAATTGTGTGCAGCAAGTAATTCTGTGTAATTGGCAAGTGTTAAACTGTAAGTCGGTGGAAATAAAGAACATTTTTGAGTGGTGTAATTGGACTTTTTATTTCACGAACCCACAAAGTCACACTGGTGTCAGGAAGCGGGAAGATAACATCACCGAGCATTACAACCATGGACGCGGCATTGGAGAAAATTTTGGAGAAGATGATGGAAATGAAGGCGGAACTGAAAGAAATGAAGGCCGAACTAATCTCGGAAATGAAGACGGCAAATGAAAGCCTCGCTGCAAAAATAGAAGCGGCAAACAACAACCTCATCGCTGAGTTGAAACAAATGAAGACGGCCAACGACAACATCACCGCGGAGATGGAAGAAATGAAGGCCGAGTTAACCACAGAAATGAGAGCAGCGAACGGCAGTCTGGCCACGGAAATGAAGGCGGCGAACGAGGCTCTCGCCGCAAAGTTTGAGGAACGTTTGGCCGGCGTGAGGGATGACATCGCAAACCTGGGCAAACGGAAGGGTCAAGTAGACGACCGCCTTAATGATTTAGAGGAAAAGGCCGACAACATCGCAAAACCCCTCACCCGCCTGACGGAGGAAAACCGGCCTTATGTGTGGACGGAGGACGCCGAAGACGCTTTCCAGCACCCGAAGGAGACCCTGTGCAGTGCTCCAATTTTGGGTTTCCCGCAACCGGGTGGCGCCTTCATTGTGGACACCGACGCCAGCGACCATTGCATTGGAGGTGTCCTATCGCAGATCCAGGACGGCCACGAGCGCACAAGAGTGGAAGAGGAGGAGCGTGCCGCAGCAGTCCGAGTAGTTGTGGCAGTGCCTGCTGAAGGCTGGGATAGCGCAGGCCTGAGGAGGGAGCAGCTGGCGGACGCAGACTTGGGGCCACTCTTGAGGGAAGTGGACGCAGGGACGAGACCAACCTGGGAGGACATCGCACCGAGGAGCGCCACCTATAAGTCGCACTGGGCCCAATGGGACTCGTTGAAGACCAGAGAGGGCGTGCTGTTCCGGGTATGGGAGTCACCCGATGGGAAGGCGCAGAGAGAACAGTTGGTACTTCCCCGGAGCAAGGTCCCGGAAGTCTTGGAGGAAGAACACGCCGGTACTTCAGGAGGACACCTGGGAGCGAACCGAATGATTCACAAACTATGGCAGCGCTACTTCTGGCTCAGACTCCGGGCAGATGCTGGTGGTACACCTGGACCGCCTCGCACGCTACGATGGGGCTGTTCGAGGCGAACAGCTTTGAGGAGGGAGCAGTGTAACGGGAGCGCTGGAACACCCTGTGAAAGCAGCTGGCAGCGGAAGGCAGGGGAGGTTCGGTTAGCCACACCTCCTCCTCGTTTGTCTTATAGTGGTGACAAGGCGGCGGTTGGGAGGAAAAACATGACTGTGCCGTATGTTTCCTTACACCTGGTTCTCGATCTTTCTGTTACTAGAACAATCCTGTTAACACCAGAAGGCGGGATATTCCGATATAAAGAGGGTTACAGACAGACGGAGTTAGTCAGTTGTTGGTTTGGTCAGTGAGTGTGAGTGAGGAGACAGTTGCAGTTCTTGGTGTAAGAGTTAGTCAGTGACGTGTCAATGAACGAAAAGATTGTGCAACGGAAGACTGTACGAACTGTGTATGTGTATCGGAGTTTATGTAATCGCGAGTACAAGTGAAGTTGTAACGGACGAACTGGTAAATTGTAATTGTGTGCAGCAAGTAATTCTGTGTAATTGGCAAGTGTTAAACTGTAAGTCAGTGGAAATAAAGAACATTTTTGAGTGGTGTAATTGGACTTTTTATTTCACGAACCCACAAAGTCACAATACATATTAAATCTGAAGACATTTCTGTCTTAACTGCATAACTAAATTAACAAACCTCGAAACAAGAAAAATAGTGTACTTCAGTTACTTCCACTCTTTGATGACATACGGAATAATACTATGGGGGAACTCTACGGGATGGGAAACGATCTTTAAAAGTCAAAAAAAGATAATTCGGATAATGACTCAATCAAGACCAAAAGTTTCATGCAGAAACCTGTTCAAAAACCTGAAGATATTAACCTTACCATCCCAATACCTGTATGAAATAAATAAATACGTCCATTCAAATTTTGATACAATTTATAATTCACAAATGCAACATAATCATGGAACGAGAAATAAAAATAATCTAAAACCACCCGTGCACAGATTAGCACTGTATGAAAAAAGCCCACAATATGCAGGAATAAAAATATATAATAAATTACCTGTAAGAATCCGTGAAATGAAAAACCTCAAATGCTTTAATAAAGCAATAAATAACCTACTAATGGACAAAGCCCACTACTCGATTATTGAATATATGGATGATAAAATTGAATTATAATGAAATTTTTTGTCATTTTGTAATTCTAATATTCTGACAATATTATTCCAAGGGCATGTCATAATTATAACAATATTTGTATATAGTTGTATTGATATTGTTAGTAATTATATTATTTGTATTATTAGTATTTATATTATTAGTGTTATTGTTATTTTGTGTAATTATTATTATTATTATTATTATTATTATTATTATTATTATTATTATTATTATTATTATTATTATTATTTTAAATTTTGTTGACGAGTCACCTGTTTACTGAATTTTTACTCACTATCTGTAAGCGTATGTGACAATAAAGCATCTTATCTTATCTTATCTTATCTTATCTTATTACTTTTCAAAACCCCAACACTCTGTTTCAGCAGCCCATTACAGAGACATGTGTTAGAAATCCAGTTATTGGCAATGATGTTTCTGGCTGCTTCCTGAATTGAGCTCACTAGATGCAAAACTGTCTTCTGCAGAATTCAACTGGTATTAGGGTTTCTCAGGTTGCTTACCAACCACGTATCCACAGCTTTTTTTGTAGGAAGTTCTGGCATCAGTCAGAATATATATTTTAATTCCAGATTTTGCAAATTTTCTGGACAGCTATTGATGAACTGGGCATTTGCCAAGAAATAAGAATGAGCTGCTCATCTATGTTATTTCCCCTGTTGTGTAATATTTCTCACAGTTTTCTGAAAAGGATTTCTAAAACTTCCCTTCTTTCTATGTAACCATTGATATCATCGGATTATATATATAAGTGATAGAAATATGAAACGCTGTATGCTCAGGTAGAAATGAAAATGTCCTGGAAAAGTTCATATTATTGGTCTCGAAGCTCTTGTAGATTTTGGTTGTCTGATCTTAGAGTACCAACTATAATTAGCAGACTTATGTATGCTCTTATTTCTGCTCCATTAGTTAGGTTTACATTGCACTCCTGAACAAAATTTGAAGAAACTTAGCAAGTGCATAAATCTGTGCTGAACACTATACACTTCAACATTACTAGCTTGGAATGCTTTTCACTATTCATAAAGGATATTTTGTGGTTTTAGCTGCCCTGATTGACCCTCGAAGGTCACTATCACAGCCATCCCAATTCCACTTCTTCAAAAAGTCTTAAGACATGCTCTCCTTTATTTATAAAGATAATTAGCTGCCATTATTATTTCAGAACCTCTATTGTTCTGAAAATAGTAAATAATGCAAAATATTCAGAACATTTTAACTAATTAATTCCAGTAACACACAGGAATGCAGTCAAATGATTAAGTAGACTTTCACAGCCTTTGTCCATTACTTCTTTTTTGGCTTCCAGTGTGGGCCGCATACTGCTGGCTTTCAGAATCATGCCAACATTTTGCCATAAACCATTAGGCTTCAACTGTCCAGTGAAGAAGCCTAATGTAGTTTACAGCAATACATTGACACAATTCTGAAAGCTAACAGGACGTGGCCCACACTGGAAGCCATGAAATAAAGGAATGAAGTCTAATTTCATCTCATAAGTATCAATAAATTAGATTGAAGGTTTCTCAGTACTGTTACACTATCAGTCATCTGGAGCTCAAATTAACCCCAAGACACACAAACCGGTCTGTTTTAGGAAAGAATAGCAACCACATTGTCTGTAACTACTGCAGGACTAAAATACAGTTCCAGGAAGGTAGTGAGAGAGAACTGTGACCAACAATAACAAATATCACCAAAAATATTAACAATGGTGTCCTTTTGAATCCCACATGACTACTTAAGGGTTAAATACTTTTTAGCCTGCATGTATTTATTCTGTGTAATTTGTTTACTGCCTCACTTGTGAAGTTCAGTCCCTACCTAGAGCAATATATTCAATGGGTCCTTCCCTGTATATAAATGAAAACTAGAGTGTTCAAAGACAAATGTTATTTTTTTTGTTTCTCTACAGAAAATCACCTAAGTGGATGACATCTAAACCACCTCCAATTGGTATGATGGTATTTTTTGGGTAACTTAAACTTAGCAGTCTTGATATTCATGTGCACAGATTAATTGTTCTGAATAAGAAATAAGGACAAACCTGGTGTTTATAATACTAAATAATGTCTAGAATATTATATAGCCCATAGCACATACAGATAAGTTCTAATATTTTTAAATAAACTTCAGAAATGTCATGAACATTCCAACAACATGGAGTAGAATTTTGCTATGTGTTTTCAGTGCCATATTACAGAAATTTTGGAGAACCCTTTTTAATTATATAGTATAAAAGACTTCCACAGATGCTTTTAAAACAGCAATAGCTAATGTATTTTTGCTAATATAAAAATGTTTTGTAAACAGTACTGGAAATTTTATCCATAGACCGTGAGCACAAAAGGAAACAAAATATGTATGTGATGCTGAAAAAATTGAGAGGTTTGGGTGCTTTAAGTTTCCTTTGTGCATGTGTATTTGTAATATTGTAGACAATGTGGATTATTATGGAATGTGTAAACTGTTACTTATGAGTAATACCTCTGCATTTAGAATGAGATTTCATAATGGGGAAAACTTGTAGAAATTGCTGAATATTACCATTATTTTTCAGGTTCAACCATTGCAATGTTGACAGTAGTGATATTAGTTATTCAGTTCTGTGTTAAAACATTTGTAATAGAAGGAAAACCATGGAAAAGCTCATATGCAAGTGAACTTGTGAGATACTTTATCATCGGTGTGACTGTGCTAGTTGTTGCTGTGCCAGAAGGTCTTCCATTAGCTGTTACACTATCCCTTGCGTATTCCGTAAAGGTAAGTAATAGCCTTTAAACACTATATTAATATATCGAGATTCAACTGTATTGGAACACCACAGTGAAGCGAAAAATTATTAAATTTTAGATGAGTCGCATTTTTTAACACATCTGCTTCCTTTCGTACCTATTTTGAGGACATGTTTCGCAAATCTTCGCTTGCAAGCGAAGATTTGCGAAACATGTCCTCAAAATAGGTACGAAAGGAAGCAGATGTGTTAAAAAATGCGACTCATCTAAAATTTAATAACTATATTAATATTTTGCAGTGGACCAAAATATTTTTGCATTAGACAATAGTTCAATAACATGGAATATATACACTATTTATTTAAAAGCAAATAAAGACTTCATTTCTAAAGCTGTGCCTTTCTGTTATCTTGTGTAGTACTTCGTTTTTAATATATACCTTAAAAATGATAAGATTGAGAATAATCTTGTTTCCATGTAAATAAATACACTTGCTACATTTCAACTACCCGAGTTACAGACATTTTAGATAAGTGTTCTTTACCAAACTTCCCAGGACATTGAGTAACCTTGTTTTGATAGTTTGTAGACAAGATGGAAAAGGCTTTCTTTTATTGCTGTTACAAGTGGTGTAACCTGGCTTGCTTTCTGTGAGAAATTGGAACATTTATGTGCATTCATTATGCAGAGCACCTATTATCATAGTTCATCCTAAGTAGATTGTAATGTTAAATTTATCAACTTCATTTTCCATTTTTAAAGGGTTATTGTAGCTACAAAATGAAACTTTCACAGCATACAGATACGCCAAATTGAAATTGTTGATTTATTTTCACTTCCATAACTCAATTCTGAAGCAAATTATTAATTTTATTGTGTTTTTCTTCCATTTTTCTGTTTTCCCAGCATCGTATATTAAGTAGTCACACTTTTTCTTAGTTCTGCCATAATAAACCCACTTTTTCATAATATCATTAATTTGTGACAAACGTTCCAAAGTGATAGCTTATGAAGGTGTATAAAAGGATTGGTAAATATATGTAAAAAGAAATCTATATTTTCATTAGTTGCAGTTTAAAAAAAAAAATTGTATAGAAAAACTAAGTTTTTAGGGAAACATCAGCCAAAATCCTCCAATACTATAGTACTCATCTCCTTGAATCTCATATTGCTGCATCTACTGAATTTGTTTTGGGGTGCAAAAGACTAGACTTAAAACTAGCACCCCAAAACAAATTCAGTCTGAGGAATCTGCTAAATAAACCACTAAAAAATACAATCTCCAAAAATTTGAAATCAGGAATTTATCAGATTAAATGTGAAACCTGTGAAAAAAAGCTACATAGGAAAAACTAAGAGAAACTTGTTAACCAGGCAAAAAGAACACCAGAGGAACATTAAGTTGAATCAAACAGAAAAATCTGCAGTTTCACACCATTTTTGGACAGAAAACCACAACATTGGCCACCACATTAAACTGTTAAAATCTTTTAAGTACACCCATAGAATTGGATATTTGGGAAAAAATATTCATAAACAAAAACCGTGATAAAGCTATAAATTTATTTATAAATTTTGAAATCCTGGCATTAAATGAAGTATTAAAACTTAGTATATTTATTTTCACTTTATTTATAATAAATGTGTTTGTAATTAGCATATTTTTAGCATTCCCTTTAGCATTGGTTTGAACACAGCTTCTGAGAATCAAATTTAGGCTAACCTTAGACATCAATAGTAAAACATTTTCTAACATGATTTCTATCTTGTTGCTATTTATATCATCACTATTATTACTATTATTGTAGGCATCTTTGCATGATTGAGCGAAACTAGTACTTATGTTTCCCCGGACGTGGTGATTTGAACCAGGAAGAAAGACTAAACGAATGTGAATCTGATGCGCCCCCTGAACACCATGATCTTATAACTGATTCAGAACAATCTGGAAGAAATGAGTCGGAAACTGAAAGTGATTTTCAGTCAGTGAGTTTCATATAGTGGAAAAGATAAAATAATGGTATGGTTCATTCATCCACCACACCAATGTTCGAAGACTTGGACGTAATATACTGTCTGTCCACTGCAAGAAGGCAAGCAGGAAATGAAGGGGAGAGGAGCTTGAACTGTCTGTCTGCTCTGTTAGTGGATCTATTTACTATTAAATGAATGTATGAGAGTGCGTATGAGTGCTGCCAGATGTAATGCTCATTTCAGTAACTGCAGTGATAAGTACTATGCATAGGTGAGTTATGTGACAACATTTTAGATGAACCTAGCATCCATATCTATCCAGAAAGAGCATAAACACAGCAAAAGTGATTACGTTACACATTCCTCTACCTTACCTTCTTGTGTTGGGTGGACAGTAGTTGGAACATATCCAGGCTGTAAAAGAGAAGCAAAGATGTATTTTCAGTAACAGTTGGCTGGAACTTATTCTTTCTTGAATGACTATTTTATATCTGGACTAACATATATCCAAAAAATCTGTACTAAATAAGCACAACCAAGGACTGTCCTGATACATCACTACATGTAACAACTGCTCTTAAATAGCTTCCTATTCATGGCAGATTTGTTGTTCGTATCAACATCCTGAAGTTTTGGGCTGATGATTGCACATCTCCTGAAAGTCTTTGTGCCATGATGTCAAGTCTCAGATCTATATTCTTCTCGAGGCTTGACAATTTCAGTAACATCAATAGAGCTAATAGAAAGAAAATCAATAATCTGGCTTCAATTGGAAAAACATTGAATTGGTCATCAGATGCATGAATATGAAATAGAAGGAAACAATGCTTGACAAAATGCCACATTCTACATTTCAAATCAAGAAATATATCCAGGGAAGCAACCTGAAGGTCCATAGCAAACTGATAATAAATCATTTAGTGTTGTGAATAGAGCAGCAACACTCATTTTAAATAGTGGAAGAAACATTATCATATTTATTATGCTAGCATTGTAGTTACTACAGAAAAAATCTACTATGGTTAGAACACTAAAGAAGAAGAATAAGAAGAAGAAAATGCTACAAAGTTTTGTGAATATTAAGGAGAGACCAGCTTGTATACTCTTTCTCAGACTACTTTAATCCTGTTGTAAGCAACAAGGCAGACCTGATTCCAATCACCAAGTGTTAGATGCTACATGTGTGCACATAAGTTTTACAACACTGGTATTATATAACAGTGCTAACTTAAATGTCTTAAGTCAAAAGCACTGTGAAACAATGCACAATTATTTGCCTCTCGCCATCTTTTAACAGTTTTCTGTTGTTATATTTTATTATAGCTGAAGCATGGTTCTGCACCATGATGAAAAATCTACTACTTTTAAATTGCTTACAGTGCTCTGAGGTTGTGAAGTATGCAAATGTACAGTGATAAATATCGAATTAACAGAAGTGACTCTTTACTATAAACCACATTTTAATCAATATTCACCTCAAAACCTACTTGTTATTCCAAGAAAGGTGTCTGATATAGGCTTGCAAGTTGTTCTTTATTAAAATTGGTTAGGGAACATTTTATTGGACAGTAATAAGTAGGCCTCGGACATGGTTGCGATTTGGTTGCCATATGGCTGGAAAACAGTTGCGAGCACACAGGGTTTTAGTGACCTCTCCTTCCCCTCCCCTGCCATACACGACTCAAGCTCTAGCGCACACGACTACCCCCTCTCTCCACTTTGCTGGTTTGTAAACATAAGTAGCAATGTAATAGAAGCTAGCATAACCTAAAGTCATGTCTGAGGCATAGTAATAAATAAATAGTGTCAATATATAATTTTACCTTTCTTCTGTCTAACCTATATCAATTTTTACTTTCTCTACTACATACAGTAAATAAAGTATTGCATTCCACCCAGAATTCATTACCGAGATTTCATTGTAAATACATATTTTAAGGTCCACTGAATTCCAAAAAACATTCTTAGAAAAAGGTCGTGTGTGTGGGTGAATGGGGATGTGGGCATACACACATTTTTAGGACAAATTAAATATGTATCTTGAACTGTCTGGGAATGCTCTCAGAGGATGTCTTAATTCTGGGTGAATTTTCCCATAAGACATAGACAAAATTGTACTACACAGAAAATTAGATATCCTCAAAAACACAAAATTTATATAACACATTTTTTGGTGGTGTGAATCATTTCGGAAGTATGCCTTGTTATTCATGGGAATTTTCCAATACTTCTGTACAGTATTTTCAAATAGGAAGTTGTCATTATTTTATCTTTTGGTTATGCAAAGAAAACAGAATTTCAAAGCCATCACATAACCAGTTTTTAAAGATTTGACTATCACCTAAAGAATATTTTGATATTCCCCTGTATCTAAAAGAATGTTAGCAGTAAGATGTTTACCTTGATTAACATGAAGTAGATGGAGGAATAAGCATTTGTAAGAATGGTTTATGCAAGAGGAGAGAAAGTAGCATTCCATTGGAGAAGTTTGAGCGTGTTCTGTAATTGATGTCCTGCATATGTCCCTACCCGGAGATCTGAATGGGGGACTATTTTACCTCCGGAAAATTTATCTGAAGGACTTGTCATGTTTTAAGTAGCATTTTAAGTAGCTATTCATATTTCACTCCAACACCTTCTATACAGAATAGATAAGTTCAAAAATGCTGTCACACTTTCTGATTCTAAAGCAGCATTATGTGCAATAAGTTCATATAAAATGAGGTCAATCCAAATTAAAGAATGTCGCAAAATGATCCAATAACTTAAACTACACAAAAGAATTATATTACAGTGGATACCTGCACATTGTGGAATTGCTGGAAATGATTCAGCTGATTTCCTTGCCAAAAAAGGTGCAAATTTAATTCAGAACAAAAGTAAAAACTTACCCTTTACATCCATAAAGATTAATCAAAAGCAAATATAAAAACAAACAAAACCAATCAATATCTAACAAAGCCAAAGATAAAAAATGGAACATTTTAATTAAAAATCCAGAAATTATTCCAGAAATCCCACGTAAAGCTGCAGTAGCAAATTTTAGATTACTTACGGAACATGATTATTTGGCCAAACACTTACACAGAATAGGAATTTATACAAGTCCAAATTGTCCTCTGTGCAACAAAGAAGAGGAAATGACTGAAGAACATCTTTTAAACTGTGAAGTCCTACGTGCCGGACCCACTGCACAGAAATATTGGAGAGCTAGAGAGCTAATGGCTTCATTGCCTAAGCCTAGCATTTGAAAACAACAACAAGAGTAGAGAAAGTCACGAGAGTGCAACACAACAGATTTTTATTTTTTAATATATAATCTGTTGTAAATATTCCATTCATATTGTGACTTTGTGGGTTCGTGAAATGAAAAGTCCAATTTCACCACTCAAAAATGTTCTTTATTTCCACCGACTTACAGTTAAATACTTGCCAATTACACAAAATTGCGTAATGCACACAATTACGATTCACCAGTTCGTCCGTTACCGTTCCGATGCACGTACACAATTACACAAATTCTTCCGTTGCACGGCGCTACTTCACTAGCACGTCAAGCATTAACACTGACTGTCTGTCTCTCTGAAACCCTTTTTATAGGCATCTCATCGTATTCTCGGCTTCTCTGGTTTCCAGGCGAATACTCCAGATGATAGAAGAAGGGGAGAGAAACGTCCAGGGACGGGTGACATTCCTTTAACCACCCTTCAGTTAGTGACAGAGACTAATGGGAGGCGTGGCTCAGCTCCCTCTGGTTTCCTCACAGCTGTGCCGTCATACCTTCCGCTAATTGGGTGACACTGCTCCCTCCTCAAAGCTGGTCGTCCCGAACAGCACCATCGTAGCGGGCTAGTCGATCCAGGTGTACCACCAACATCTTCCCTCGGGGAACCTTCTGGATGCGGTAGACCACGTCGTTAATCCTCTTCACCACCCGGTACGGTCCTTGCCATGGCTGCTGGAGCTTCGGGCAGCGTCCCTTGGTCCGGGTAGGACGGTACAACCAGACCAGGTCACCTTGCTGGAACCCTTGGCTGTTGGCTTGCCTATCATATCTGGTCTTCATGCGGTCGCTCGCCTTCTGGATGTTCTGGCGAGCCATCTCGTGCATGTCGTGGAGGCAGTCCACCAGGTTCTCCACATACTCGGTCACCGGCTGCTTCACCTCCGGAGGGCTTCCGAAAGCCAGGTCACAAGGGAGGCGTAACTCTCGACCAAACATTAAGCTGGCTGGCATCATCCCAGTTGTGTCGTGTGTAGACGAGCGATAGGCCAGCAAGAACAGTGGCACCTTGACGTCCCAGTCTCGCTGATGGCTGGCCACGACCTTCCTCAGGTGTTCCTCTAAGGTCTTGATGTACCTTTCGACCATGCCATCCGATTGGGGATGTAGAGGCGTAGTGCGAGTCTTGTTCACCCCAAGCCTTTGTAGTGCCTCCTTCATTAGGCTGGACTCCAAGTTGGTACCCTGGTCACTGTGTAGCTCTAACGGCACCCCAAATCGACAGAACAGTTGCTCCACGAGGCAGTCTGTGATTGTCTTTGCCTCTTGGTTTGGGATGGTATACACCTCCGGCCACTTGGTGAAGTAGTCCACGACCACCATTAGGTACTTGTTGCCTCGGTCGGAAACTGGGAACGGTACAGCAATGTCAACGGCGATCCGTTCGAATGGCGCTCCGACGTTGTACTGCTGCATGCGACCCCGGCTCCTCGTCTGGGGGCCACGACTCGCCGCGCACACGTGACACTGACGGCACCATCTCTCAGCATCTGCTCGGAGCCTCAGCCAGTAGTAACGCTGCCGTAGTTTGTCAATCGTTCGGTTCGCTCCCAGGTGTCCTCCCGAAGTACCGGCGTGCACTTCTTCCAGGACTTCCGGGACCTTACTCCGGGGAAGTACCAACTGTTCTCTCTGCGTCTTCCCATCGGGTGATTCCCATACCCGGAACAGCACGCCCTCTCTGGTCCTCAACGAGCCCCATTGGGCCCAGTACGACTTGTAGGTGGCGCTCCTCGCTGCGATGTCCTCCCAGGTTGGTCTCGTCCCTGCCTCCACTTCCCTTAAGAGCGGCGCCAAGTCTGCGTCCGCCAGCTGCTCCCTCCTCAGGCCTGCGCTATCCCAACCGTCCGCAGGCACTGCCACAACTACTCGGGACTGCTGCGGCACGCTCCTTCTCTTCCACTCTTGTGCACTGGCCGCACTCTTCTGGACAGGGTCTTCTGGACATGGCGTCTGCGTTACCGTGGCTCTTCCCTCTACGATGTTCCGAGGTGAAGTCGTACTCCTGCAGCCTCTGGACCCAACGTGCTGTCTGGCCTTCCAGGTTCTTAAAGGTCAATAGCCAGGTTAGGGCGGAATGGTCAGTCCTCAGGTGGAATGGCTGACCGTACAGGTACTTGTGGAAGTGCTCCAATGTCTTTACTACCGCCAGTAACTCCCGTCGGGTGACGCAGTAGTTCTTCTCTGCCTTGGATAGCGTCTTGCTGTAATAGGCTATCACCCGCTCATGGCCGTCCTGGATCTGCGATAGGACACCTCCAATGCAATGGTCGCTGGCGTCGGTGTCCACAATGAAGGCGCCACCCGGTTGTGGGAAACCCAAAATTGGAGCACTGCACAGGGTCTCCTTTAGGTGCTGGAAAGCGTTGTTGGCGTCCTCTGTCCACACATAAGGTCGGTGTTCCTCTGTCAGGCGGGTGAGGGGTTTTGCGATGTTGGAGAACCCCTTTATGAAGCGGCGGTAATAACTGCACAGCCCCAGGAAACTGCGCAACTCTTTCCTATCCTTTGGGCGAGGCCAATCTCTCACAGCCTGTGTCTTCTCCGGGTCTGTGGCCACTCCGGTTGCTGAGACTATGTGGCCCAAGTAGTTAACTTCCTTGCGGAAGAGCTGGCACTTCTTCGCGTTCAGCTTCAAGTTGGTCGCTTGCAGTCTCTGTAGCACCTTACTCAGATTCTCGAGGTGATCTTCAAAAGTCTTCCCGACGATGATGATGTCGTCCAGGTATAGGAGGCAGGCATCGTAAGTCAGCCCTCTCATCACTGACTCCATGAGGCGCTGGAAGGTAGCTGGTGCGTTGCAGAGGCCAAAGGGCATAACCGTGAACTGCCAGAGCCCTTGGCCCGTCGAGAATGCAGTCTTCTTGTCTCTCGGGTCTAGAGCTACCTGCCAGTAGCCCGACTTCAGGTCCAGGGTCGAGAACCACTGTGCACCAGCTAGCGTGTCCAGGGTGTCGTCAATCCGGGGTAAGGGAAAACAGTCCTTCCGGGTGACGGCGTTCAACTTTCTGTAGTCTATGCAGAAGCGCAGCTCGCCGTTCTTCTTTGTCACCAAGACTACAGGGGAACACCAAGGGCTGTCAGACTCTTCAATCACTCCCCTGGATCTCATGTCCTCCAGCATGTCTCGCACCGCCCCTTGCTTCGCCAGCGGAACGCGTCTATGTGGTTGCCGAATAGACCGGGCGTCTCCGGTGTCGATGCGGTGAAGCACTTTGTCCGTGCGGCCGTAGTCACTATCACCTTGGCTGAAGACGCGCTGATACCGTCTTAGCAGTTGTCGAACCTTCTCCAGCTGTTCTGTGGTCAGGTGGTCGGCCGCCCTCACCACCAAGCCTTCTAGCCGGGGCCCCAGGTGTTGCTTCGGCGCCGGCTCTAGTGTCTCGTCGATAGCTGTTACGCTCACCACGGGCTCGCACATTCCCAACTCCGTCCCGGCCTGGACGTCGTGATCGGCGTCCGTAGGATTTAGCAGTCTCACGGGCACCTCCTCTCGGCACGGCAGCAATGCCCTGGCTACACACAGTCCGTTTACAGGCGTCTTCTGGTCCAGCATCATGTTCCTGGTTCTCTGGCCCTCCAGTCGCGCCGTCACCACCACCTCGCTCCTCGCGGGGACAACCACGTCTTCGTCCAAGACGACCCTGCAAATTCCAAGGCGCTCTTCGGGTTGACGGAGTATAACCCCTTCTCCGTTAAGCCGCAGGACCTTCTTGCCGACGTCGACCGTCGCCTCATGGCTCCTGAGGGCATCCAGTCCCAATATCACCTCCTCAGCCACCTTCGCGACGAACACCCACAGACGCACGGCACTCCGTCCCAAGTTCAGCTCCAGCAGGGCCTCCTTCTCCACAGGCAAGGTGTCGCCCGATGCCGTGACAAGCTGGTATGGTCGGTTTGGCTTCCTTGCCGGCAAACCCTTCGCCACGTCAGGTCTGATGATGGTCACGGCCGCCCCGGTGTCCACCAGCACGCGGCACGGCTTCCCTCTTACCCAACCGTCCGCGATGAGGCTGTCATCCATACGCCGGCTGACGGCGCGCAGTGTCACTCGAGGGGATGGTGGTGATGGCGCCGACGTGCCCCTCTCCACGACGGCCCTTACTCGTTTTCCGGCTGCTCTTCCTGGTGTGGGCAGTCTCTCTGCAGGTGTCCGGGCTGTCCACACCCCCAACACAGGCCACTAGGTGTTCGCCGGCGTCCCTCAGCTGGTCTTCTGTCTCCGGCGTAGCGGACACTCCTCGTTCTCGACGACGGGATGGATGTTATTTTGGCCGCCTCCATCCTTAATGCCGCTGTCAGCGCCTCGTGGATGGTTTTATATTCCCCAAGCATTAGGCGCTGACGAATCTCCGTGTCCCGTACCCCGTCGACAAAATTGTAGGCGGCTTCCCGGGATACGAACTCCAGTGGCAGGTCAACCAAGGCCTTGCTAGCCAGCTGCTCGATCGCAATGGCGAACTCCTGCAGCGTCTCCCCCGGCTGCTGTGACCTTGCCTTTAGCTGGCTGCGGTATGCTGCGGCTAAGCGGTGGTTCCCGAAGCGATCCTCCAGGGCTTCCCAGATGTCCTTGGGCGCCGCCGTCGTCTGCACCGCGTTTAGGACTTCCGCGGCTCTTCCCTGGAGGCTGGCTATTAACTGTGTGGCCTCCTCCTCCAGTGACCATCCGTTGTGCCTGGCCACTGTGTCGAACTGGCGGCGGAAGACCTCAAACGTTGACGTGCCGTCATACTTGGGAGGTTTGACGCGCGCAGATGTTGTGTCGCGTCCCGGCGCGTCGGCCTTCAAATCCTTCAGCTTCCTGCCGACGACGTCCTCCACCATGGCGTTCAGGGACTTCACGCTGCTGTCGGCTTTCCCTTCCAGGTCGTTAACGCGGCTCGCCAGGTCCTCGACGCGCTCGTCCACTTGGCCCATCCGCTTGCCCAGCTCCGTCACGTCATCCCTCACGCCGGCCAACTGTTCTTCAAATTTGGCGGCGAGAGCCTCGTTCGCCACCTTCATTTCCGTGGTCATTTCGGCCATCTTTGAGGTCATTGTCGTGGCCAAGTTGTTGTTAGCCGTTTCCGTCTTCGCTGTTAATTCGGCCTTCATTTCTTCCATCTTCTCGGTGATGTTGTCGTTAGCCGTCTTCATTAGTTTCAGTTCTGCGGCCAGGTTGTTATTTGTAGTCTCCAGCTTCGCGGCCAGGCTGTTATTTGCCGCTTCCGTCTTCTCTGTTAACTCGTTCATCTTCGCCAAAAGCATTTCCAATGCGGATTCCATGGCTGTAATGTTCGGTGATGTTATCTTCCCGCTTCCTGACACCAGTGTGACTTTGTGGGTTCGTGAAATGAAAAGTCCAATTTCACCACTCAAAAATGTTCTTTATTTCCACCGACTTACAGTTAAATACTTGCCAATTACACAAAATTGCGTAATGCACACAATTACGATTCACCAGTTCGTCCGTTACCGTTCCGATGCACGTACACAATTACACGAATTCTTCCGTTGCACGGCGCTACTTCACTAGCACGTCAAGCACTAACACTGACTGTCTGTCTCTCTGAAACCCTTTTTATAAGCATCTCGTCGTATTCTCGGCTTCTCTGGTTTCCAGGCGAATATTCCAGATGATAGAAGAAGGGGAGAGAAACGTCCAGGGACGGGTGACATTCCTTTAACCACCCTTCAGTTAGTGACAGAGACTAATGGGAGGCGTGGCTCAGCTCCCTCTGGTTTCCTCACAGCTGTGCCGTCATACCTTCCGCTAATTGGGTGACAATATATAATTTTGAGTCGAACTAGTACTTGTATACTTGTATCATAGTCCTAACACATTGGAATTCCGTTCATATTTCATCAGCCTAGAACACACCTGTGTGGTAGGTGTCGGATACAGATAAAATGAGAACATTACTTTATAAGAATCAAAGCATTCACATACTTTTCTCACCTCGAAACTACTTAGAGCAGAGCAGTGATCAAAAAAGTACCCATAGTACTGTACCTTTAAAAGGCAGTTATGATCCCTATGCAAATAAAAGATAACCATTATCTTCCATGAACCAATCAGAAGCCTTTCTCAATATGTCTCTCACTTTCTTCCCTCCCTGTCATTTGCATTAGCATTTATGTAGCCTGAGATACAGTATAGTAGTATATGGTTTCCTCGTAATGGGGATTCTAAAGTCATATGTGCTTAAAAGAAACAAAAATGTGCTGTTTTTTTTTTTTCAATTGTGCATACTGGTGACTGTTAATAAGGAAACTGGTGACCAAAATAAACCACACAATTACCTTCAACAACACAAGAAAAGGTGAAGTCAATATTGTCAACAAACTGATATCACATTGTTCATTGGCCAATGAACAGTATTTTTGGCTGTTGAATATTGGTGCAAAACATTAACAGATAATTTATTCCACTAATACAGAGAAGAAACTGGAGCACTGAATATTTTTGAAATATTTGGATCTAGAACTTATATAGCCTAAATGGAGCATTGAATATTTTTGAAATATTTGGATCTAGAACTCATATAGCCTCATGATATTATATCTATTTCAAATTTGTCAGAATATTTGCAGGTCTCAATAAAGAAAATTATTGGCAATGAAGAGGAGAATGCAGAAACTGCTTAATGTGCCCTTGGCAAAAAACAGAAAAGCCAGGAAAAATAAATATTTATGCAATGAACATGCAAGAATACCTGTGATAATTCCTTGAGGTGCAAGTGTTGCCACCACCACCACCACCATCATAAATTGTTTTTAGGAGTGTATTGAATTTGTGCTATCTTTGGTACCAATAAGAGAAAAATGTGGTCAGTACCATACTTAAGTCAAAAGATCCATGAATAGGCTTGAACCCAAACAGGTTCCATGGCTTGGAACCAGAATGCTGTGCTACAACATACTACTGCACTCAATTTTAGGCAATTGAGTAGCTGTAGATAAAGTGCTGTGGTTTGTCACCAATATTGGATTCAACAAAACTTTATCCTTTTAGTCTTCTATTTCATGTTTTAACTTCTATCTTTTTACCTTAAAACTTATATATTTATTAAGTTTATGAGGCTTTTAAGTTTTAACTTTGGGCCCAAATAACCTTGCTGTTGATTTGCCCTTAACCTCATTCACTAAAACTCTCACATCTATGCCATAATGCAGGACGCTTTCATGAATTTGTTTTTTGAAATATTTGAAAAGGTGTTAAGATGTTGCCACATTATTTCTACTGCTTAATGAACCAACCAAAAATTTAATATGGTGTAAGCATATTTAAAACTTTGTTACTTCTGTATACACCCATTTGTTTATAATATTGTGACTGAAATCACTTTATCTAAAACTTATTAACATGAAAAGTACAGCAATATACCACAATTGCCAAACCATCAGTTTAGCAGCTATGGTGGCAGCAGAACAAGAAAAGATGAATACTCAACTGTGGTGGTGATATAAGTCATGGTATGAAAACGTATGCGAGGGAAGTAGCTCAAAAATTTTAAACAGTGTTTAGGTAACTGTGGTTATTGAGAGCAGAGGATTGCAGATCATCAAACAGATATCAATTGCTGTCAAATCTAAATACAGTAAAGATATGTCTTTGTTCCTATTTGAAGTTTCCTATTTTTAGATGGTGCATTTGGTCAAGGTTATACTATGTTTACTTGTTTTACATTTATATTTATGATGCAGCTATAGATCTGAGTTATCAGTACAATGTACCAAATCACTAGCCAGGTAATAAGAGCTCTTTTCAATATAAAAACCAGAGGCTCTATTGAGAAATAACCAGAATCTTCTGAGTTTCCTTTTTCCCCTGTCTCTCAAATATTCAAAAACTCTGAAAATTCCAGATGCCATATAAGTGAGTATTCTCCCTAGTGAGCCAGTTAATGAAATTGTATGCTGTTTTTGATGCATTATCAAGGGCAGTTCTATGAATGCATGCTTTTGGATGACATTTGTGACGTACAGTAGGTGCCGGTACTGCAAGAGCTTAGAGGCTTCTTGTGTTTGACTCCCCAACAAGTAAACTATCCAAAAAAAGAGGATGTTTTACACATATTTCATTATGCCACTATGTTGCAAAGAAATGTGATGTGGCAGAGAAAATTGCACTAAATCACATTAGTAAAGTGACAGTTGTAACTTTGAAGTGACAGTGGAAACTGGACAATATTGCTGTATATATACTGGAACTCTGATAGGGTTTTTCCTATGCTGTAACAAACATAGGAGTGTTAATTGTGCACCATTGAAAAACTGAAAATGCAGAGACACTACTTTCTTTGACACTCATATCACTGTCCATGTGGTGTCCTTTGTAAACTCAGTAGTTAATCTTCAGGAAAATTTGGCTTTACAGTACTGGATACCTAATAAGTTAGCTTGGTAGTTGTAAGACTTAAAAGCAAATGTTCCATGAATTTGCGCATGTGAACAGGAGAAAGTAGTTTTTTTTTTAAGTATACTGGGAATCAGTCACCCTTAAGTATTCAGATATAAGAGTATGTAACCTGCAGTCTTACTCATATATGGAAAATATTGACTCTTTTGCAGATGCTACCTTTTGTCACCACATCTGTTGGCTGTATTTATTTGCCCCTTGCCTAATCAGCATTAGCTGTAACATATTCTACAGATGCAAAGATGCAAAACAAAACAAAAAATAATGAAACTGAGCATAATACAGAGTGGTTTGTTATAAATAATCCTTTTATGCAATTCCAAGTGCTCATAAGGTTCACTAGTTGGAAAATTGTTATAAACATTAAAATATTTATAGTTAAAAATCTAATAGACTAATTTTAACTTCTGTCAGCTGATCTGAAGATGGCCACTTTGAAGCTTGATGGTTAATGTGTTTTCAGTTCTGCTTTACATATCTCGAAACGTCGCTCATATGCTACATAAAAGAAGTTTGAAGTCTGTATTACAAACGGCACAAGCTATTATGTACAAAAAACAAAAAAACAAAGGAGTACTTAGAATTGCGGGTCCCCTCTAGGGTAATGGTAGTGTTGCTGCCTGCAATTTATTCTTGGTATCAAATGGGGATTTTATCCCTGTTGCAGATACTGTAGAGGGTGCAATTAGGCTCATGAGATACCTTGGGAATAACTTATGATTTATTTGATGGAAAATTAGCAGCTCTGGTCCTGTAAATTGTGCATAATCTGCTGCAGGAAGCAGTCTGCTGGCCATATTCATATTCCCATTACTGTACTCTGCCCAGATGTCGTTTGTGGATGGAAACAAAGGATGAAGCAATTGTTATACTTTGGCCCACTCAGTGTGTTGCACCATGGAGTTAATTTGATGTTATGTGGGTTTGGTTCATAAGTAATGCATATTACTAATGCCAATTATATTTTGATTTAGATTTGACTTTTTCTTATTTATACAAACAATTTATTTTTCAGAAAATGATGAAAGATAATAATCTTGTAAGGCATCTTGATGCCTGTGAGACAATGGGAAATGCTACTGCCATTTGTTCAGACAAGACTGGAACACTAACAACAAACAGGTAAATTTTTCTTAAACTTTCATCTAAAACTTCAATATTATTTGAACCTTCTCTTAACTTTTCACTTGAAAGAGATTTGTAGTACACACTGAAATGTTTCTGATGAGAGAAACAATGGATACTTCTCTGTGCAATTATTTTATCAGAATTAATTGAATGTCTTAAAGTGGCCATGTATGAGCTGGGTTAATTACAGCAGCCACCGTCAATATGCCAGGAGTGAATTATAGACTGGCAATAACAATCCATATGGTTATGGAAGGTTACTACTTGGTTGGTTTTCATTTTAATGCTCCATTGGCTCTAAATTAATATCTAACTTATGATAATACTATATGTTTGTCATCGAAATCTTAAATTCATTAATTCACAGTCCATTTTTAAAAGGTCTGCTGATTCATATTGTTTTATTAGATTTGGATGAAGTTACTCTGCCTCCATTTTTAAACAGTCCTTGGTGAAATCTCCATTTGATGAACCTTGCAATAATTTTTTTTTATTGAAGAGATTCTGTAGGAGCAGTGGACAGTTAGCTCACTTTAGTTAATTGATGGAAATTAATAATTTCCTCATACTAGCCCTATATAGGTTAAGGTTTTCGATAGAATGAGTCAACATGAAAAATTCAATGCCATGGCCAGGATTTGAACCACGGATCTCCTGGTTTCCGTCCAGTCGCTCTAACCCATTGAGCTACCATGACCAACGTGCTGTCCTGACATTAAATTCTCCATTTGACTTGTATTCTTGGGATAATAGACTTGGGATAATAGAAATTAGTAATGATAATATACTTATTGTTTGTATTTATAGATCCCCTGATAGTCATTTTGAAACATTTTTATCTAAGTTGGACACAATGCTTAATAGTTTAATACAGAAAACCAGAACTGTAATATTATGTGGTGACTGGAATATAATTTAATGTGTGAAACTGCTAAACTAACTAAGCTTAAAGATTTGCTCGCTAGTTATAACTTGACTAACACAGTAAACTCGACCACTAGATCAACCTCGTTACTGGACGTAGTAATTAACAAAACAAAATTTGAACAGCAAGCTACAGTCACAAATCTAGGTTTCTCTGATCACTGGGCACAAATACTACAAATTAAGACTCTTAGTATATAAAAGAATGGATAGACCCATTACTATTTCTTTATTACTTTAGTAAAAATAGTATTGTACTGTTTAATATTTTATTGGAAAAGGAAACATGGGATAATGTCTTTGATGAAATTGATGTTAACTTAAAATGTGAGAACTTCCTAAACACATTTCTGTATTGGTTTGATATAGCTTTTCCTTTAGAAAAGAAATGCTTTAAATCACAAAAAAGGGTGGATAACAAAGGGAATAATTACATCCAGCAATATGCTACGGTTTTTGTCCAGGCTAGTAAAACATGGACAAGTAAATAATGAGACCAAAGAGTATATCAATAGGTACCGAAAGATCTATAAAACCATTATAACTGAAGCCAAAAGAAGGGAAAATGAAAGATTCATACTAAACTAACAATAAAACAAAGGCCCTTTGGACATTAGTTAACCAAGAAACTGGGAAATCTGCTCCAAAAATCAATATTAATGAATTAAATATCAATAATAATAATAATGATAATGATAATGATAATGATAATAATAATGATAATAATAATAATAATAATGATAATAATGATAATAATAATGATAATAATGATAATAATAATGATAATAATGATAATGATGATGATAATAATGATAATGATGATGATAATTAATGATAATAATAATTAATAATATCACAAATCCAGAGGATATTGCAGAGTCTTTTAATGCTTATTTCACAGACATTGCAGAAAACTTAGTAGCTCAAAATATTAACCATATAGGGTGTCAGGAGAATGGTGACAACATAAAGCAATGCAGTCAATCAATTTTTGTATTGCCTGTTACGGAATTGGAATTAGAAGGTATAGTCCAGGGAATGAAGGCCAAATATTCATCTGGAGTTGATGAAGCACCAGATGTTATCATTAAAAAAGTTATACATCCAATAGCTAAGCCACTAGTCAGTCTCTATAATGCATCATTGCAATCGGGTATATTTCCAGATAAGTTAAAAGTATCATAAATTATGCCACTTCATAAAAAAGGGGAGAAGAATAAAAGAAAATTACAGACCAGTATCAACTGCATCATCATTTTCTAAAATAATTGAAAAACTGGTTCATAATAGAATGATATCATTCATCTCAAAATACAATATTCTTTCTGAGGCCCAAAGCGGATTTAGAAAAAACAGATCTACCATAACAGCCATGGACAGTTTAATAAATAAAATTCAAGAAGCTATTAATAAAAAATTAGTAGTTGTGGGTTTATTTTTAGACTTAACGCAAGCATACAATGTTTTAGATCATGAAATACTACTCAGGAAATTAAATATGGTTTTAGGGGTATTATGAATAATTGGGTTAAATCCTATTTAAGCGATAGAAAACAGTTTGTAGAACTTTAGTTTGAAAATGTAGAACTTAAGTTTGAAAATAAAGGAAAATTAAATACAGTTCAGTCCAAAGTGAGAGAAGTTAGGCGAGAAGTTCCACAAAGATCAGTCCTGGGACCCTTGTTATTTTTGTTGTATATAAATGATTTGCCAATTGCCATTAATTTCACAGATGTTATTTTATTTGCAGATGACACTAACATCCTAATAAAAGGAAACAATCAAGAAAGTGTACAAACCAAACTCAATGATACTCTATGTAAACTGCACACATGGTTTCAGACGAATAAACTAATTATAAATAAGGATAAGACTATTGCCATTTCATTCCATACTTGCCAAAATAGAAATGTGGTCAAACCTCCAATAGTATTTGATAAAATAGCCATTAGCTACAATAATGAAACATTTTTGGGATTACATATGAATGAGAACATAAAATGGACCACACACATTCAACATTTAATAAATAAACTGAGTTCCATTTGTTATTTGCTTAAGCATTTGAAAAGCTTAATAAATTTAGCAGCATTGAGAAATATATATTATGGTTACTTTCACAGTCAGTTACAGATAGTGTTCTGGGGGGAAAAGGCAGATAGTCTTTAAACTTCAGAAAAGAGCAATAAGGATACTAAGTGGGGTGGATAACAGAACATCTTGCAGGCCATTATTCAAAATACATCAAATATTACCTCTAGCATGTATGTATATTTTGGAATTAGTGAACATGTAAAACAAAATAAACTACAAATACAAAATTACAAAAATGCCGATATTCACAAATACAATACACTTCAGAAAGATGAGTTTCACATTCAAAGTTGTAGAACGGAAATCTTCAGGTCTAGTGCTATCAATAAAGGTATAAGATTATACAGCAGACTACCAGAAAATATTAAACAAATGAAGAGCCTTATACATTTTTAAAAGGGAGTAAAACTCTTTTTCCTGCAACATTCATTTTATTCTGTAAATGAGTTTTTAAATGTTAATTAGTTTTAAGTGATTGTAAATAATGACAATAGCCATTAATGTAATTTTTATACTATTACGTGTCTGATATCAATCGAAAGGACAAAATAAATTGAATTGAATTAAATGATGAAGTAGAGTAAACTCCACATTTGTGAACAATTATATAAATAACATTTCTCTATGGTCTTTATATAGTTTATATTTATTTGCTTTTTCTACTTCAGACTTTTGTTGGATCCTGTATCTGTTACAGTTTTTAGTCTTATGTAACTTTTTATATTTATCTTTGTATCTTGAACTGACGTGTCCTATAACTTATGTATTATGCTCCAAAGGATGAAATAAATACAATACAACATATTTCCCCAGTAAACCACTAGAGGCTCTCACATTCGAGATACACCGTTTGTGGCAACCTACTATCATAAGTACTTGGGTCCCAGGCTTAATCATTTAACTCTTGGCCATGGTAGCTCAATGGGTTGGAGCGACTGGATGGAAACCAGGAGATACGTGGTTCAAATCCCGGCCATGGCACTGAATTTTTCATGTTGACTCAATCTATCAAAAACCTTAGCCTATATGGGCTAGTATGAGGAAATTATTAATTTCCATCAATTAACTAAAATAAAATAAGTTAAATGATGAAGCCTTGGACTCAAATACTGCCACAAACGGTGTATCTCAAATGTGAGAGCCCCTAGTGGTTTACCGGGGAAACATAGGAGTCAAATGGAAAATTTAATGTCAGGACGACACGTTGGCCATGGTAGCTCAATGGTTTAGAGCAAATGGACGGAAACCAGGAGATCCGTGGTTCAAATCCCGGCCATGGCATTGAATTTTTCATGTTGACTCAATCTATCTAGCTAACTCATTGTTTATTTTTACAATTTCATTATCCTGAAAGTAAAAACAATGATGTAAACTTAACTCCCTCTCTTTAGATAATTTTTATATAAGTAATTATAGGTTTTAAGTTTTTTTTGTAGTATAGATATTATATAATATAAAATCATCTGGCAGTGTGATTCAACAGAATGATAACATAATTGCTGTATATTTAGTTTTGACATTTATTAATTGGCTAATATAATTAGGCACTAATTAAGCATGGATACTGAAATATGTGAGTAAAATACTACCTCTTGCTGATTATTTCCTCCTTTAGTCAGTTGATTTCTACTAAACATTAATTTTTATAGTGAACATAATCCGTAACATAAATTATATAGTGCCATTTTATGTTAAATCTTATCAAATGGACCAAGGTTTTATGACAAATTAAACATTTTACCAACTATTTAGCTTCCATAATTAAGGTAATATATCTCATTCATTTCAAAACAGCAACAAAGTTGAGAGCCTCCACTTCAAACCACCTGCAGTAAGCTTCATTATATTAAGGATACCTTAACAGATGCAACCTACAGTCATACAGTACGCTTGAGCAGAGTAGGCAGTGACCTCGCACACCTATGCCAAAGCAATATGACTATTATCCTATGCTTCTTGCCAGTTTCTCCCTCTCTGCACATTGCTGCTTTAAAGAATGGTATACAAAGAAATCATCATACTTTTTATATGAAATCTACCATAAGGTTTGAGAATCATGTTATTATAAAAAGGTATTACGAAACAAAACAACTACCAGTTTTAAGTGCAAAGGTCTGAAGTAATGTCAAACTTCATTTAAATTTCTTATAGATGTGAGGCGAGGCTTCTTCACACTAAAGAACTCCACTAGAACTCCTAGTGGTTTAGCGGGAGAAACACGAGTCAGAGGGAGAATTTAATGTCATGTTGGCATGTTGGCATGTTGGCCATAGTAGCTCAAATGGTTAGAGCGGCTGGACGGAAACCAGAAGATCCGTGGTTCAAATTCTGGCTATGGCATTGAATTTTTCATTCTGGCTCTACCCTTTTATTTTTTAAATGTTTGATATTTTAGTATCCTACACATCTAACACCTGATTTTCATGTGTAAATAATCCTCCTTCACTCTAAAAACCTATTTAATCAAATAAAATTTTGACACAATAACATTTACATAACATTTACATTGATACAATAACATTCGAATGTTGGATGTTTATAATAGTTTTCTATTTCTTAAAGTTTGTATAATGTTTCAAAGTGCCTTAATACATGAAAAAGAATATGTTAAACAAGTTGTTCACATGGTTCAGCAGCTTATTGTGTATGGGAAAGTTGTTCCTTTATAGGTGAAAAGGAAAAATGGAGTAAACAGGGTAATAATTTTATGTTCATATACCATAAGGTACAAAATTATTTGTTACAGAATGACAGTAGTCCAGTCCTACATTTGTGAGAAGCTCAGTAAAACTACACCAAAATTTAGTGACATACCACCTCATGTAGGAAGTACTATGATCCAGGCTATTGCCATCAACTCTGCATATACGTCTCGAATCATGGTAAGTATTTTACCGAAACTTATGAAAAAGTGCTTGCTTGGAAACATAATAAATGTTAAATATCCAAAATGTTGTTGTAATGTATGTTAAGTCAAATTATTGCATAACTTGTTTCGCTGTAAAACAAAGGGAGGGAGAAATGATCTATGCTTTTGAAATTAATATTACTCTTGAATGTACATCCTCATCAAGGCATAATAGGTTTCTTTGAGCATCATCCGCTGGGATTCTTCTCCTTTTTTGTCACCTTCACATTTTCCCAGGTGTTTCATGTGCAACTGCAGCAAACCTCTTCATTAATTGAAAAACTATTTGTAGTTGGTTTTTTGATACTTTGTCATTTACATTTTTATATTTTTGAGAGACTAGTTTTGGAGGCTATCGCCTCCATTATCAACCTCTTTCCAGCTTTGTGTTGCTGTCTGTTCTCCACTCTCTGGCAGCGTGTCTGCCTCACATTCAAGAGGTCTAGAGTTCGTATCTCCGTCAGGGCAAGTTACCGGGATAAGGTTTTTTCCAGAGTTTTTTCTTATCCTTCAAGATGAATGTCGGGTAACTCTTAAGCTCCATGGATCCTGGACACACTTGAGCATCATTTGACCCAATTCATTCACCCTCCAATATGACTCAACGTTGGAGGACGTAAATTACAACAACCAAAAAAAAAAAGCCCCTCTGGTGGTGGAACTATGAGCTTATTTGTCAAACTATCTACTAGCAGGATTTCAAAGTTCCTTATTCAGTACTTTTCCATATGAATATGTTCTCTCATTCAACATGTTCTCTCATTCAACATGTTCTCTCATGTTTTCAGTTTATTTTGGTTTATCACTCCTTTTAGTAATTTTGGATTTGGATCAATGTCATGGTTTTCGTTCCAAAAATGAAATGCTACTGTTGACTTAACTTGTTTCATTTTGATGTTTCTAAAGTGCTCTTTGACTCTGGTTTCTAGGTTTCTTTGAGTTTGACCTATGTAGCATTTTAACAAACTCTTAAAACTTATTTAGTATATTCCAGATCTATTAATTGATGGGATTTCATCTTTTGTTTTTGAATTCGGCAATTTTAAAACTGAATATCTATTAGTAGGTACCAAGATGATAATTTGTTACTTAAAGATGTTTTTGGATGGTATGTGAATGCATTGAATATGCTGTTTTCTTTTTCTTTTGTAAATGAGGTTGCATTTCATAATCTCCAGAAAGACTAATTCATTGTCATATCAGTGTTCTAATTTAATTAAAGCATCTCTGTAGTGTGATTTATCATAGTTCTCAAAATAGCTGTTTACTACATCAATGACCTTCTCATTGCCGTGAAATCTTCATCCTACAAGAAATTTTTTGAGGTTCGGGAACAGATGGTAGTCACTGGGTGCTAGATCTGGTGAATAGTGTGGATATTCAAGCAATTCAAACTTTAATTCATACATTTTTCCCATTGCAATGACTGAACGATAGGCCAGAGCATTTTCATGAAGAAACAAGATTCTTTTCTTTGTCAAATGAGGTCTTTTTCTTTTCACCTCCTCCCTCAAATGTTGCAGTAAGTTTACGTAGTAGTCACCAGTGGTACTTCTATTCTTTTCCAGGTAATCAATAAAAATAATTCCCTGTGCATCCCAAAAAACACTTGCCATAACCTTGCTAGCTGACAAAATTGACTTCATCTTTTTTGGAGTTGGTTCACCTGGCTCAATCCACTGCTTTGACTAATTTACTTTCTGGACTGTAGTGATATATCCAAATGTCATCCATGGTAATAAGCGTCTAATAAATTCACTGGGATTTTTTTTATGGTAGCATTCCAAATTCTTAACAGAAACAATTTTTCTTTGAACTTTTGTCGGCAAATGCGGCACCCATCTTGCAGAGACCTTGTGAAAGCCCAAAACGTTACTTAAAACATTATCTGCACATTATTTTAATATGTTTACAGCCTCTGCTATCTCAAGCAACTTTAATCTGCAGTCTTTCAGTACTAAACAATGAATTTTTTCAATGATATCTAGAATTGTGACTTTCACAGGGCATCCAGAGTGAGGCTCATTACTAGTGCTCGTACATCCCATTTTAAACTCTGCAACTCACCTTTTAATCATTCTTTTATGAAGTATATTCTTCCAATGTACTGTCCATTTCCTCCTTGATTTCTTTAGGCGTTAAGCCTTTCAATTGGATGTATATAATTCCTGCCCGTTTTGCCCGTTTTTCCAAATCCTCCATTTTCGTGAAACCTCTACACTTGTCTTTTTTAAAATGCTGTCATTCAAAAACTAAACAAGGTATTGACCTGTAACTATGGATAAAAGCTAGTCTAGAGTTAAACTACATGATGCTACCCATCAGACTGGCCTGTGGTGCAATCTGTTAGGCCCAGGACTTAACAGCCAATCCTTGTGCGCGTGTGCATGTGCCTGTTTGCACGCAATATATAAATTTTTTAATTAACAAGGAAAAGAAAGAAATATATCCATTGAATTCACAAGGAAAGGAAAGAAAAAAGAATCTGTGTGCACTTGCACAACTATCGCTTCTTACTCTTGTCAAGATATCCTTCAAAATACTTATTCTCCTGTGTACTCTAAGTTGATAGTCAGATATTGTACAAATGGTCTTATTACACATTTTCTTATAGGTACAATAGGAATAGAGTACAGTAGGTTTAAGTTATAGTCAGATCTTTTAAGAATTGGTCACCATGTGAAAGCTCTGAAACTATTTTCTTTGCTTACCCAGGATATAAAAAAAAAAAAAAAAAAAAAAAAAAACCTTCCTGTTTGAGAAAAGTATAAGTATTGAAAAATGCAATCAAATAACACAGAATGTCTCAAACAGTTCACTCCAAAAAGAAAAGTGTATTTAGCATATACTAAGATCTACATTGTTTTAGTAGTGATATGTCCATTTCTTATGGTGTACCAGTTATGCTAAAATCATTCAGAATGAAGGGAATTTCTAAGGGCATTCCAAGAAAGTACAAGATATGCGTTCCATTTGTTATGTAAATATTTTAAGCATACAGTAATTTAATCAAAATTGATAAGAGCCAATTCGTATAAACTTAGTTTTCTTAATTGTTCATGTAAAGGTAGACTGGAATAAGGGGATTTTCTTGAAAATCTTCATGTTGTCATTAGAAGATGAAATTAAAAGTGAAAAGTACGTTAAATACCAAACCTGGTACCAAGTTGTGCTGTACGCTTGATTGCTCTTAAATGCTTTTTTTGTACAGGAGACCATGAAATGTGTACTTTCAGTGAAATTTATGTATCAAATTTTGGGTGGAATGCAATACCTTCTCTACCCACTATGTACATAGAGAAAGTAAGAAGTATTAATGAAATAGCATACAGATGTATTATTTTATCTTGATAGAAATCATGCACGATAGGGATGAGTAGCAACTGTGGTGGGGATAGTACACCTATCGCCACAATGCGTCACACGTGTAAGATTACGAGAGGGGAGTGCAGTGCATAAGGTGTCTAAAAGCAAATCTCACTCTCGAAGCCAGTATTGCAGCTCTTATAAATTAATTTGTAATTCTTATTATGGTAGTAATCTCCATGCTTTTGTTGGATCTTAAATAGTACATAGGCATTTGGAACAAAACCCTGTTCTCCTCCAGCAGGCATAATAACCAACTGTCGGCCTTTTGACATTGCTGCAGAATCTCTAATGAATTTCACTCCAGGCATATGGCCTAGTATGTGCTGAATTAAGTTTCATCCATATAAACTATATAATCTTCACTGTGATATCTCTGAATATTTCATAAACACTTAAGCCTTTTTGCGCGTATGGTATGATGTTTGATTAAAATTTGTCAGCCACGCTTGTTTTTTTTTTTTTTTTCCCTTATAAATCCTAGCTTCAAAAGAACTGTTCTTCATGTTCAGAAACTGCCTTGGAAGTCAGTAGAATTTTGAAGCTTCATAAGACTTTCTTCAGAGTTAGTGTTTGTTTTTCTGTGTTTTAAAAATTATTTGGAGTTCGCCGAACTACATCTGAATTAAAACATCCAAATTATATTCTGTGCATGTTCTTAATCTTGGTTTACTAGGCATGGAGAAGGACCTTGTTGCACTAGCATCAATGGCCTTTTTTCCTTAATAACTCGCCTAAACTGCTTTCAGACACAACTGTTGCCTCAGATGCCCTTTCTCAGATTGTTCCTTTTTTATAAAAGTATAGAAATTGGTTATTACTTCCTGCATTTTTAAATGTACCACTTCATTTCCTAATATGCTGCTACGAGGTGCCATTTCTAAATGCTCTCTTGGAACCAGGAGAGACGCACATTTTGAAACAAGCTGTAGTATTACCGAGTAGCTCTGCATGTGTTTACTTGCTCGCAACTGATACACAACTGACCCGCGCGCCCCTCCAGTTGCAACCGTTCTGAAGTGGACTCGTCCAGATACCACTGCGCATTGCTCTCCATCTGTCAAGATATAAAAATACATCTGTACTTTGCCAGCTATAGTTCTGGCAATAAAATACTGTGTACACTTTACCATCCTTAAAGGCACAAAATCCTTTTATTGAGCAAAAAAAGAATTGAGCTTTCACAGTGGGATAAGAAACAACAGAAGTTAGCTGTGTGTATGAGCAATCCACTCTTACCGATTTTGCCAGATTATTTATGAGCTCACTTGAAATGCAAATAAAAAGTGTAATTTCCATGGATTTTCAAGGTTTGATACTACTATTTTTATTTCTTTGCAATAGTTCCAAATAAGACATTTTAAGACTGCTACAAACTACTTGACCTATAAGGGGAAAAAAAAACCATAAAATTCATGATGGAAAAAAAATAAGACAGTGGAAATACTCCGTTCTAGGCATAAAAATGTGCAGGAATTTTAAAATTTATAGGAAACCAACCTAATAATACAATTACATTAACAATGACAACTATAACCCAGTAACCCATAAATATGCAATAATAAGAGGTTTGCATACAGACCCATGGCTCAAGCTGAATTCAACACTAATGACTTCATTGTCAACCATTGGGTATTAGAAAACATTGCAGAAGAAAATAAATACAATAAGTTTCTTGTATACAAAAAGATAAAGTAAAGCAAAGGAAAGTCATAAAAGAAGTAATAACCCTCACCATAGAAAAAGATATTAGAGTAGTCACAAAATAAGAATGAACATGGGTAGAGCCAATATGGTTACCCCACTGCCTTGATGTTGCCAGTTCCACAGCAAGTGGGAGACAGAGATAGATATACCTTTGTCTCAACCTAGCAAGTATCATACAAATGCTGAAATGTACAGTGATACAATGCTGACAGAAGTTCGTTTAATATTTCAGCATGTGTGTGAGAACATATACAATGATTATCACACAGTCTGAACCTTAAAACCTTGAACTGGAGAACAGTTCGCTTACATAGCTGTCATTCATATGCACACAAAACAAAATGATTCAAATTAGATGCATTCTAAAAAATAATGTGTTTGCAACAGTGAAACAAAATAGTGACAGTTCAATGATTTGTGAATATAATTTCTATTTTAATGATGTCATATTTGTATACTGTCTGTAATGGACTTAAACTAATTTTTGTTTCATTAGGATACTTAATAAATACGAAAGATGTGAATGTGTATTTATGAAGCATTTTTACACCATGAATCTCATGTACTAATGTTATGCATTGTGCGCAGAAATCTTAGTCTTGCAGCAACAATATTGCTTCTTTCAAATAGAAATTTGCGACCATCATTGGTTCTCCTATATTTGAACCCAAAAGATTTTAGAATATTAGGCATAAAAGATACAGAATCCGTATACTCAGTTTTCCCCCTCACTAAATTGGTCAGCCTTTTGGCAGTATGATTTTCACCCTTGTCATATAACTCATAAGTTGTTCTACGTGAAACACTTTTCTGAAAATTGTCTAAGTTGGTAGCACGCTTTTTAGCTGCCATATGTTTCCCTGGAGATTTAAATATGAAAACTTATCCTAATTTGGTAAACTGTTTCCCTTCTTTAACAATTTTTGTCACAGAATTAGCACTCGCATGACAAGCTTGTAACATTAATTCTCGACTCTGAGCAAAATTTGTACTTTCGAAAACGTCTTTAATTGACATCTGTTTGAAAAGGGAATACACATTAACAAGAATATTTCTAGCCTGCTTATGTAAAATCTAATGAATTGTTTCGCAGCTACTACTAGGCGCACCAGTACTGGACTTGCTAAGCAGTATATTTACTAACTTGGAAAAGCATGTGTACGCTCTTAAAAGATCATTGCTTTACTGAATGCAGGGTACAAAATGCAACTGTAGCATAGTGCGTGTGCACTTTTCTTCACTGACAGTTAATAATGCTTTTCTTTCCATATCTCCGAAACCAGATATGCTACAAACATGGAGTTTGGACAGTAATCCTCAGAAAAAATAGCTCTGTAACATGGGAAAAACAAAATAATTCTTTAATTGGTAGCTTTAGAGCGCGCAAAGAAATTAGCCTCGTGCTTCAGCAAAGCGAGCCAGTATGTGTGCTAAACTGTACAACATTGTATGTACCGCATTGGCCAATAGCCATAGAACAGCCACGCCTAGCCCCACCTTACGTTCATTCCTATTTTGTAGCTACCATAACAACACATTCAGAAGAATTCAGAAAGATCTTTATAGAGTACAGAATGTCATCAAGGCTGCAATAAATCAGGTACTCAGTAGTTAAGATATTAAATGAGAAAACAAAGATGAGCTCTCAGCAAAAATAGATACAGAATATATCAAATCAACTGTATGGCATATGAAAATTATACATAGAAAAAAACCAAAACACTTCTAAAAACCAGAATCAAAGAAAGCTCTAAGAATATTAAGTTTAAAACAAGAACAGTTAGCAGTAGGATTTCACTTTTGGAATGAAAACCATAATCTGGATCCAACTCCAAAACCAAGTATTACTGTGCTGCTTAAAAGGTTACGCTGGCTTTATTTTTGTTAGTACAAACATCTTGAATAACACACTGATTATTCTTGGAAAAGTGAGTGGAATACTGCCGTGCTTCTTGGATGTGTGCTAAGCACCAATGAACTCATTTCATACATTGGAATGCACAGCAATCACAAATGAAAGATGTTATGTCCATGTGGAGTAATCAGTGCATTATCTGATAGGTTTCTATTAACAAATCCTTTCATGGAAGTGTTGAAAACAGTGTTGTATAACAAAGTTAAAGCTAGGGTAACCTTTTGAATAGTAGGATAATACTAAAAATCCTGACAGGCAACATGAACTCGCAACATGAGAGAACATTACACAGAAAATGAAGCTATTCACAGTAGAGTAACAAACACTACACAAATAAAATATTTAGTAAATATTCTCCACTTATCTTAAGAAGCCGATGACAATACTTCTATTATGTTTTTGCGGAAAAAAAAATACATAATTATGTTTTTTTAAATAATTTTTATAATTATAATTATAACTATGGAGAATATTTACTAAATATTTTTATTTGTGTAATGAGAGAACATGCCCACCAGTTGGCACCTTACAAGGTAGGTGTTTCAACTATATGAGTCTTATTCTGGTTCTACTGGTATAATTTTGAGTCGAACTAGTACTCAATGCTTCATTTATTGCTTAGTGTTTACCTAGAACACGTTTTGTTAGGACCTTCCTAACATCAGCTGATGTCAACTACTGGTTGTTGGTTTGGTGAACTCCTTGGAGGCGATAAGGGCATCTCTGTTGGTATCTGATGAACTTGAAGTTTGGGTTTTCTTCAAAGGTGGTTTTGAAATTGAACAATTTTCTTTCATATTTATTTATGAATATTTTTTCCCACATTGTTAATGCAGCTGGACCCAGGACACTTTTTAATAAGTGGATTTCTCATTCTATATTGTGATTATCCTTCCAAAAATGGTATGCTACTGCTGATTTATCCATTTCATTGTTCCTGATGTTCCTAAAATGCTCTTTAAGCGTAATTTTCAAATTCCTTTTAGTTTCTCCTATGTAAAAGTTGTCACAGCCTTTGCAGTTTACCTGGTACACACCTGATGTTTTCACTGCGGGTATCTCCTTTGTATTATGTGATTTCAAAAAGTGTTGTACACTGAATTTGTTCTGTGGGGCCAAAGTAATGTTGCGCTCTTGAACACTTTTTGGAAAAGGTGTGTAGCTCTGGGATGACATGTGAATTTTCTGTATGAAGTTTTATTGCTGATTGGGTAAAGAGTAGCTACTTGTTTGCATGTTTGTTGTCTTTTGAATTTATCAATTTTCTTTTTAACCAATTCAGCACTGAATCCATTGTATTCTGCAATGTGAATTATATTATTGTCCTCTTTGATATATTCTATCTAGTTTAAAGGTACATTAACCAGCCTGTAAGCTACTGTTGATAACCAGATATTCCACCATATATTTAATTATTGTATCACCTAACCAAAGAGATACTGGTATTAAACATAGTTTGCTGTGTTGCCAAAAATTTAGTCTTCATATTAGCTCGTAGAAAGTAATAGGCCTTGTTACAGAGGAATTGTGTAAGAACACACTTTCATTTCTATGTTATCAGGTGAAAACAAATTGAAATTGTTTTTTAATGCATTAAATATGTTTACTCATTCGCAGTAAACTCCTTTTTGATAAATTACCACTAGTACTACAAACAAAACCTGCTTTATTTTTTGAGTGCTAATCAGTAATGACCAATACAGTTGTGCATAACACAGCCCACCTATTACAACTACCACTACTGTGTTGCGCTTCAAGCATATTTTGGTCAGGCTTCTTATAACTTGAGACGTCTCTTCACATTGACATGGTGCAACTAGTGATTATGGATAAGCATTTAATATTTTTGAGTTTTAATGTTAAATAAATAAATAAATAAATATTGTTGGAAAAAGTTCAGCAGTTTTTATTTGATAGCCTGCAGATGAACCAGGAGAGCTGCCAAAACAAGTTGGTAACAAAACTGAGTGTGCATTGTTGGGATTTGTCCAAGCACTTGGGAAAAACTACCAAACCATTAGAGATGATCAGCCAGAGGAGACGTTTACACGTGTATATACATTCAATTCTGTCAGAAAGTCAATGAGCACAGTTGTACCAAGAGAAGGTGGAGGATATAGGCTGTTCTGCAAAGGTGCTTCAGAAATTTTGTTGAAAAAGTAAGTAATTTAATACCTTTATTTGCTGTTAAACAAAAATGCATACGTTGAGTGGATTAAGGGAGCTGCTTATTAGGGAGAATAACTCTTTTGAGAACAAGCTTATTTCTTTATATTTACACAGGTCAATAAGCCATGATAACTTAGATGAATTAATGTCTGGAGTGAGGAATCGTACTTGTTTTTCTTGAGTTCCCTTAAAACAGGAGAAAAAGTAAGAAACAAGCCTGTTTCTCTTAGACCTAAAATGAAAACATTTATACATATGTTAAAGTTAAAACATACATATTAATTTTTTATTTAAAGTGACAATTTCATATCTTGTGTAGTTAAGATCCTAAATTTTCATTTTTCAAAGACATATGGCCTTACTATGCCAGCATAAATTGTTACTTAATTAGGTCTTTTACCCTAATACTTGCAGAAGATTAAGTTCTTGTTGGATAATTTATTTTATCAAAGTTGGTTTCTAGTAATTTTGAATGGTTTTCATAGAGAGAATCTTGAAACAAAGGAGGCTTTAACATTGCTATGAAAGATTTCACAAGAAATAAAGTAACTGGTTCGAATCATTAATGGAATGTAGGTTCCCTTATGGGTGAATTTGGTTGCAATTAGTAGATATTTTAATATGTAAGATTGCAAATGTGTTTGCCATTTTACCCTGACTATTGGTTAAGAATGACTACATTAGAGAGTAAGAAAGGCATATAAAGAAGGAAATAATTAGCATTATTTAATTAGCGCTAGGAAGTAGCTTAAGAAATTTATAAAGCCTAAACATCTTCCCATAATAACCCACTCAGTATTGACGTTGCCATTTCTTATAGATGAAGAAACATTGAATAGACATGAACTCAGAAGGATGATGATGATGATACTTTATTGATCATTTGGTAATTACAATAGTGCTACGTAATTTAACTCAATTATTTGACTGAACAGATTTTAGAAATCTATTGCACATTGTCAATTATGTTCTATAGGTATACAAGAATACATATGCACTAGTCATTAACAAATTCCCTCTTGGATTAAATGCATTATTTACCAAAACTGTTCAACCCTTTTTAAAATGTATTTACACTGTTAACTGAATAAATTTCTTTTAGAAATTTACTGTACAGTATAACTCCTTTAAACGTTGGCCTCCTTTTAAATGTTGAAGCATTGTACTGTAGCCATTCATTTCTAGCATTAGTCATGATTTTCAGAGTTTAATTTATTGCACAAAATTAATAACATAATTTGAGCTGAAGAAGTACACTATGCTTTGTTCGTTCTTGGGTCTTACTTCAAACATATTGTATGAGATATTCCTCACATCAGTTGGTGTCAACTAACAGATGCAGATCTAAGATGCCTTTGGTGATGATCCAACATGTAAGTATAGTGTGTTTGTTATATTTAAATCAAATTACATTGTTCCATTTCTTTTTTATGATAACTGGAAAGGATGATAATTATCAATTTATAATGGCTAACTGGCTAGCCAATTATTTTTCTGAAGTAAATATATTTGCAAACCCATGAACCACATGCAAGATGTAATTATGATATGAATCATTATGGAATGTATTA
This sequence comes from Mantis religiosa, assembly GCA_030765055.1. Lineage (NCBI taxonomy): Eukaryota > Metazoa > Arthropoda > Insecta > Mantodea > Mantidae > Mantis > Mantis religiosa. Next base: position 32,509,894 of record CM060950.1, on the reverse strand, counting down.
ATTTTAAATTCCATATATTAATTAAGTGCTATAGTTTCAAATCTTAACTTATGCATTGTGTTCTTTCATTTCCATAATCTTGTTTCAGACAAATATGGTTAAGGTTTGATAAATAATTTATTATTTGAAGATTGTATTGAAATTCTTCAAATGGTGAATTCAGATAATGAAATGGGTGGTTAAAGATATGATGGTTAGTGTTTTTAGCTCTTAATATTAATCTTTTCTCAAGTACATTAAATTTCCATAAAGTGCTGTGCAGGACTTTGTTTCTTCTCCAACTGTGGAGATCCCATTTTTGGAATTTCTGCCAGCACAGTCCTATAGTTCAGTCTTGTATTAATAATAAATCCAGGACTTTATGGAAGACTGCATAGTCTACAAATATTGTTTTCATCAAATATGTTGCCATTTAATTCAATATTACTTAAGTGATGTCCAAGCTCCACATTTGTGCAGCTCTAAGACACTTTCAGTATTTTATCATATCAATGCAGCTCATTACTTTTGATAAATAACACATTTGTAGAACATTTTGTCAATTATAAAACTAATAAATACATAGTCTTTTGGTTAATTGCTTAATATCTTACTTTAGATATCTGATAAGCCTCTATATAGAATTCAACAATGCTGTTTTCATTTGTCATTAGACTGAAGCTTTCCAGCAAAGTATCGAGATTTAACTGTATTGGAACACCACAGTGAAGCGAAATAATTATTAATTTATAGATGAGTCGTATTTATTATACATCTGCTTCACTTATGTAAGTGAAGCAGATGTATAATAAATATGATTCATCTATACATTAATAATTTCCAGCAAAGGTTTGTCAGAGTTATACAGCTTTATGTTGCTCTGATCTAAAGAGCTATGAATAGATTTATCAGCGAATGAACCACTTTGGAACAAGAAAATACATTTTTAATATTCAAATTAATTTAATAGAACAGTATTTACAGTTGATAGTAATTGGATCCAAATTTATTATTTTCAACTTCAGTGATATAATCAACTACTTCTGTTAGTTGTGATATTTATGTCTGTATTGTGTTAATATGAAAAACTGAAATATATGCATTTTCAGTAGTATAAATCAGTTGAATGCAAAATTGCTAAGTCTTAATAATGTAATGAGCAGGGAAACTTAAAATTCCATCAACATTTTTGATCTAATATAAAAATATGCACCATAAAAATCAAAGTAGTGAGATACAGGAGGCTACATAGAACTGCAAACTAGAAGCTAGTAAAATACAATCTTGCACATTGGTATTTTTCCTGAATAGCTTCTATTAGTACCGTACATGTAAATATTACTAATTTACTCTGATCATGCAAAAGTGCTACTTATCTGTATTTAGTAATTAGGAAATATTGTTCCAATCACCAACAGTGTACATTTGCGGCAGTATGCCAGTTGATAGGAAACTGTCACAGAGGGCATTGGATACACTGTATAAATGTCAAGAAAATGTGGAAACAGATGCAAGAGAAACAGAATTTACATTCTTAAGTGGAATGTTTAAATTGTGGGATACATTGTTCTCTTTATTTCTACAGGTAGATGCAGTTCTTAATATCTAGCAGCATATTTTGCACAGGAAGCAAAATACTACAAAATAATTAGGTAATAAAGTAAAAGTTTAGGAGGAAAAAAGCAAAATCAAATGTGTGTTTGGAGGAATTTAGTAACAGTGACGTCAAAATCAATCGCAAAAACTATTTGTTGTTGGTTTATTGATACTTGTCACTTACTTTTTTATATTAATGAGAGACTAGTTTCAAAGGCAATCGCCTCCATTTTCAATCTCTCTTCAACTGACATCTGTTGTCTGCTCTCTGTCTCTGGTGGTGGAACTACGAACTTTTTTGTCAAGTTATCTATGGGTGGAATTTCAAAGTTCATTACACGATCCTTATTTTTCCATATGAATATGTTCTCCCATGTTGTCAATTTATTTTGGTTTATCACTCCTTTTAGTAATTTTGGATTTGGATCAATGTCATGATTTTCATTCCAAAAGTGAAATGCTACTGCTGACTTACCTTCTTGTTTCAATCTGATGTTTCTAAAGTGCTCTTTGACTCTGGTTTTTAGATTTCTTTTAGTTTGACCTATGTAGCATTTTTCACAATTCTTACAACTTATCTGATATATTCTGGATCTGCTAACTGATGGTATTTCATCTTTTGTTTTTGAATTTAGCAATTTTAAAATTGAGCGTCTATTAGTAGGTGCCAAGATGATATTTTGTTCCTTGAAGATCTCTTTACTAAAATGCAATCTCTTTATTAAAAGAGATCTTCAAGGAACAAAATATCATCTTGGCACCCACTAATAGACACTCAATTTTAAAATTGCTAAATTCAAAAATAAAAGATGAAATACGATCAGTTAACAGATCCGGAATATACCAAATAAGTTGTAAGAATTGTGAAAAATGCTACATAGGTCAAACTAAAAGAAATCTAAAAGCCATAGTCAAAGAGCACTTTAGAAACATCAGATTGAAACAAGAAGGTATGTCAGCAGTAGCATTTCATTTTTGGAATGAAAATCATGACATTGATCAAAATCCAAAATTATTAAAAGGAGCGATAAACCAAAATAAATTAACATAGGAGAACATATTCATATGGAAAAATAAGGATCGCGTAATGAACTTTGAAATCCCACCAGTAGATAATTTGACAAAGAAGTTCATAGTTTCCCCCCCAGGGGCCTACTTCGGTAGGTACGGGTTTGGCGCACCCGGGGTCCTGAGCCAACAGTCTCCCTCGTGTGGGCTCCTCTTCGTGGTTGAGGGAGACGGTCAACAGGCCCACCCATGTTTATGCCGTGCATGGAGACCCGTGGAGAAGGTTTTTAGATTCTTGTCTAGTTTAGAGTTTAGGATTTAGTGAACGAAATTTTTATTAGTTTTTTATTGATCTTTTTATGTACGTGTATTTTTAATAGGTTTTGTTACACTTGTATAATTTTTAGAAAGTTTTATATCTGGCTTTTGTCATGACTAGTTTCATAAAGGGCGCTGATGACCGCCGTAGTTGAACACCCTTATATATCTATCTATCTATCTATCTAGTTCATAGTTTCACCTCCAGAGAGAGAGAGAGAGAGAGAGAGAGAGAGAGAGAGAGAGAGAGAGAGAGAGAACAACAGTTGCCAGTTGGAAAGAGATTGAAAATAGAGGTGATTGCCTTTGAAACTAGTCTCTCATTAATATAAAAAAGTGACGAGTATCAATAAACCAAATACAAATAGTTTTTGTGATTAAAATCAAACTTGTTTACTAAATGCATACTTACACAGATAGAATTACATATTTTAACTCTAGCTGGGTATGAAAACAAAGTGTTGACATGTATATACGTCTACTCTGATATCAATATTCTGTTTTCTTCTGCAATTAAACATCATGATATGTCTTTAAAATATACCAATGTGGACATGTTCATTTTTGTATCAACTACTTCAAACATAGTCAAGTAAGAGTTCTGCAACTTAAATTACATACAAGAATGTGAGTGTTCATTAAGAGGACTGGACATCAATAACAGTAAGTGCCAAAAACAAAAAAACAAAAAGTTGAGTTAGACCTGAAAAACTGTAAGTGCCATCGCCAACAACCTACCAAGCGGGCTAACTGCCAATTAAAACCTGTTGTGATTATGCCTTCAATTTGTTGTTGTTTGTTTTTGATAGTAGATTGTAACGATGGAATTAAACAGTAAAATCAGTAAAAAGAAGTAAGGGAGAATCAATTCAGAAGGAAATGTAGAAGTGAAGGGAAACTTTGTCAACAGTTAACTTCATTGGCCAGAATAAAAGTAAAATGATGGGATTTCTTTGGATTTATTTTACGATTATGGGCAGGAATGAAAAAATAAACCAGGTTTCTGGTCTCTGGCCACTTAAATGTTTGTCATGTGACAAGGATTTTGCCCAGTCCAAGAAATGTAAAAGGGTTGAATTGTCAAGATCCTAAGGACCTGGTAAAACTGATGGCGAGTGCAAATCCAAACAATCCCTTTACAGTTGCTATGCTCCATCCTTAAGATTTCTTTGATATCAAACAAGCAGCCAATTCATACTTCAACACGATTAAACTAAATATTTCCAAATGCAGTTGGATTAGAGTTGAAAAAGCTGCACTTGGAATCGTCAAGACAAGAACAATGTTTAATGAACTTGAAGCATGAAGCACCTCCAAGGTTCTCAAGAAAGGGGTTACCACTAATATTAATATCATAAAGGATTTGGTTATACCATCACAACTGTGTCAAAACTATTTGCCACCTGAAAAGAAGAGTTATGTACTGACCAATGCTGCCATATTTGAAAGAAGAAAATGGATAGTTCTTTGAAGAATTAATAAATTGAAAGAGCTTTGTATTCTTTAAAAGTAAACATTAGGATTCAAAACTGTTAAATACATGACGATGTATGTATATAATGTTTCTTTTAAACTACAGTAATAAATGGCTAAAATTACCAGCAAACCCTGTGATGTCTTTCATTGGTACTTACCTTATTTTTGTGAGTAAATATATAGCACTTACCATGTCCTACATTTTTCTGACTAAATTTTTTTTTCAACGTAATGGGAAAGAAATTTAAAAACTTTTACAATTAGTAATATAAATCTTACCCTAGATAATAACTAAACAATTTGATTCAGGTTTTTATATCAAAAGTTTTTTTGACAAAACACGAAACATTGAATAACTCAATCAACTTTTTGACACTTAGCCCATTATTGATATCCAGTCTTTGAGCAGGTTATCTCAGAAAATAAATGGTAGAATACCTTGTCGTCCACCAGATAAAGTCCTTTTGGGGAATCCAGTGTCCTGCTGGCATATTAAGTTAGCTCAGTTGGTTAGAGCAATTGAGTTACAGTTGCCTGAAGATAATTTAAATTCTGGCAATGACATATTTTTCAGTTTAATTCTACCTTTCCATCTTAAGGCTACACTGCATGTATGAAAGAATGTTTATTATAAACTGAGTCGAAAATTGGACACATTCAAGTCTTCCATTTATAAAGGCAATCGGCAATAGAAGATTGCCTAACATACAAATTGTACATAGGTAAACTTCAGAAGGTTAGAATCAGAACTGAAAAATTTAATGCCATAACTGCAATTTGAACCCTGGATCTTCCGCTCTTCATGGTTGCTCTACCATTGAGCTGCAATAAAGACATTCAAAAGTTTGGGAATTTAGTACTTAAGGATTATGTCACCATTGGAATAAGTTATCTCAAATTGAGATTTTTCTCGTTGGTCTGCCGGGAAGACATTAATCAGCTGAAGAATTTAAAGTCATTCCAGCATGTTGCCATGGTAGCTAAGTGGTAGAGCAGTTACGCATAGAGCAGAAGATATGTGGTTCAAATCCTGGCTATGGCTTATAATTTTTCACTTCTGATTCTATCCTTCTAAATATTCAGGTCTCTCTGTATTTCCCAAATTTTTGTATCACATCCTTTTTAAATTTTGGAAGTATTAGCATTTGTGCGTCGAGTAAACTGCTGTAAATTTGTAATCATTGGGTTTAGAATGTATATTTAGAGTCAAATACCTACTGTGTGCCTACTCATGCCTCCATGCTTGTTTTTCTATAGCACAATACTTGATATGGGTTAAGGTAACCAAAGCTGTACAGAGATGTTTTCTTCTTGTGAAATGTATTCATACAATTTCATTATCATTTGCTGCTCTGCTTGCTAAAAATAATTACACATTTCAATTTGGTAGTGATAGAATTGAAAAATCAGTTCTGGTCTGTATTCCAATAGAAGCAATGAGCATGTTCATATGTATGTGGTAGAAGTTGCTCTTTCAGCATTACAGGATGATGCCTAGAAATAGAAACAACAGTTTTCTTGATTGGAAATGCTTCTTCATTTAAAATCTCTTTAGACACACAGTGAAAGATTAAAGAGTAATGAAACTACCTGGTTTTCAAATTGCTAGTATCAACACATTTGTTTCTGTTCATAATAGTAAAGACATGTATATTTTTCTTTTCTTTCTTATATTTGGGAGGAAGAAAAGAAATCAATTGAAACTTGGAATTTATATTATGAATATTAAATTTACAGATGTGCTTTCATACATGGACGAGATGGCCATTTGGAAAAATTCACACGTGAAATGCAGGAGAGGCTTGTCAACCAAGTTATTGAGCCTATGGCTTCCAATGGACTTCGCACTATTTCTATTGCATATCGAGATTTCGTAACTGATAAAGCTGAAATCAATCAAGTACATATTGAAGGTGAACCAAATTGGGATGACGAAGAAAATATAAACAATAATTTAACCTGCCTAGGCTTGGTGGGAATTGAAGATCCTGTGCGACCAGAGGTAACAACATTTTGTGAAGGATAGACTTTTATTTAGTTTTAAGCATCTTCATTTCCATTAACATGATTAGATTTAAACTGCTGGATACCCTGAATAAAAAATACTGAATCGCCTAAAACTTGCACTACCAATATTTCTGAAATGGAAAGTGCTATTGATGTGCAGTTTTCACATAATTGTTTGGTAGTTAGGGACTCGTTGTTTTAGCTTATAAATAGATTTTAATAACCCTTAGAAGATGTATTTTTGGAGCAAACGTACACTTTTATAAATGGAACAAAGCCTAATTACATAGAAAAATAATAAGTACGGCAAATTAGAATGGTACCAGTATTTTCCGCAAAATGCTAGTGCCAGTAGTTCATGGGATATCTAATTTTGACATTTTTACTACCTGTGGTGGTGCAAACTAAAGAAAAACAAAAGGGAATGCACAGCCTCTGTGGATCCTGACAGACGAATTTGACCTTAATGCTCGTGTTCAAAATGGCCATCTGCAGCATCAGTACAAGCTTCCAGTCTTCTGTGGTAAGACTGCCACACACGATCAATCATTTCAGCAGAAATTTCAGAGCAGGCAACAGTAATATGTTGTTCCATATCTGGTGTAGTTGGTATGTCCTTGTAGACTGTGTCTTTCAGTTTTATCCATAGAAAAAGTCTAACGGAGTCAACTCTGGTTAATGGGTAGGCCAAGGTACAGGTCTCCCTCATCCAATCCATCAATTTGGAAATAATCCGTGAAGACCAGCTGTAGTAACTTTTGCACAATAGGCTGGACAGCCATCATGCTGGAACCACTGGTTCCTCCTAGTCTGCAGAGGAATGTCTTCTAGCAGCTTGGAAGATGGTCTGTTAGGAGGCTGAGATTCTTGTGCAAGTTTAGTGTACCTTCTATTAAAAAAAGGGCCTATGAGCTGATGGTTAACTATCTCACACCACACTTTTATCTCAATGGATGCTGACATTCCACCTGACGAAGCCAATGGGGATTGTCAGCTGACCAATAATACATGTTTGTGTGGTTTACCTGGCCATGATAAGTAAATGTTGCTTCATCACTAAACAAAATACATGATAAATCTGGAGTAGCATTTCTTAATGCTCATGTACAGAAGTTAACACGATTCTCAAAATCGTTTCCATGGAGAGAGATGTGATAGTAATGGAACCTATGTCAATGGAGAATGCAAAGTACACTTGCCTGACCCTTTCCACTTCACATGTGCCTGCCTCGGTAGCGTAGATGGTAGCGTGTCTGCCTCACGTTCAAGAGGTCCTGAGTTCGAATCTCGGTCAGGGTGAGTTACCTGGATAAGGTTTTTTCCGGGGTTTTCCCTTATCCTTACAGATGAATGTCAGGTAGCTCCATGGACCCTGGACACATTTGAGCATCATTTCACCCATTTCATTCACCATCCAATATGACTTAACGTTGGAGGACATAAAATTTAAAAAAAAAAAAAAAAAAAAAAAAAAAAAAACTTTCACATGTAAATGTGTGGGAACTAATTTGTGGGTCTACTACAACAGCAGTCGCCAAAACATTAATTTCTCATACACCTCCAATCACCTGTTTGTTTATGTTATGCTTTCTTGATGTTACACTACCACTTTCATCTAAGTGGTTGAATAGGTTGATGAATAATTGCCGAGATGGCTGACGTCTATTGGGATATCTTTCCGTATACACCATACAAGAATGAACTGCGTTCTTCCTACAGTCCCCATAGACCATGAGCATGTCGGCTTTTTCTGCATTGGTAAATCCCATCTTCATTCACAACGTACTATTTGAACTATCACTGACTAGAACATCACAATGCACAAATGTACCACAAGCACATGTAAACAAACCATAACTTCAGCAGGTGTAAACAAACCATAACATCATATCTAGCCGGGCCCAAATGACCTTGTTGTCGACGGGCCCTAAAACACCACACACTCACTCATATCTAGCAACTAAGCAGGTTGAATGGAGCACATAATTTTGATGTGTAAAAGTTTCAAAGTAAGATATCTCTTGATCTACTGGCACTAGAATCGAGCAGAGAATACCATTTAACATTCTAATTTTTGTACTTTTGATTTTTTTTTATAATTAGGCATTGTTCCATCTAAAAAAGTGTTTGCCCCAAAAATACATCTGAGTGTTGTTAAAAATCTATTTATAGGCTAAAACTACGTGCACCTAACTACCAAACAGTGCTGTGTAAACCTTGCATCAATAGCATTTCTTGTTTCAGAAATATTGGCGGTGCAAGTTTTAGGTGATTCACTCTGTATATCATATCGTAAATAATATATTTTTAAATCGCAAAATAAAACAGAAGGGTGGCCGAGAGATCACTAATAATAGTAGCTAGGCATTATCAGAGTGTAGAACAAAGAGTAATTTGTAATTTATTTCTCATCTTTCCTTTTAAATCCTCAAATGGAAATAGAAAATCAAGATTACAATTATAAAATCCATACTGGAAAACACCAATTCCTAAATCCTGAAAATCCTACGATGTTGCTTGCCATTGAATAATAATTCGGTTCCCATACACCTAACTCTAGGTTTTTGTGTATTGGAAACCCTCCATGCCATTTTACACATTTTGCCATTTTACCTATCCTAATCTACATTTTTCTCTTAATTGTTCTTAGCCATTTCTCTTTAACTTTCCCTAAATAATTCCCTATATTTCTCCTGTTCTTGTCTCCTTATATTGACAAACTTTTTATAATTACTACTACGCCCCCCCCCCCCCCCCCCCCAATTTGTCCCATTTACGTAGCCAGACCTGCTCTCTCCGTATCTTTGTTTGACCACAATATAATATACAATGGAAGTCTGATTCTCTTCTCCACACAATGGACATTTATCTAGCTCCCTATCTTGACCTATAGCTTTCAAGTTTTTCACTCCTATTCTCGCCCAAGCAAAGACAAAGATTATAAAGGATTAATTTAGCTGATGATATTTGGTTTGAATTCTGGTTAAATTTTTAAAATGTGATTAACCTTATGCAGTAAATGCAAATTAATATCTTGGGATATTACAGACTTAACAATACTTGTTTCTATGGAACTCATTTTTATTTAAAATAGTTATACACATTGTAGTGCAAGTGCAATATAAAACGGTTTCCTAAATGGCCAGTAACACCTGATGTCAATGTACATTTCTTTAATTCAAGCACATGCACAAATACAATCCATTTTAGTTAATTGATGGAAATTAATTATTTGATATGCAGTCAACATGAAAAATTCAATGCCACGGCCCGGATTTGAACCACGGATCTTCTGGTTTCTGTCCAGTTGCTCTTACCCATTAAGCTACCATGGCTAACTTGCCATTATGACATTAAATTCTCCATTTGACTCATATATTTCCCTGGTAAACCAGTAGGGCCTCTTGCATTCGAGATACACCGTTTGTGGTGACTTATTATCGTAAGTACTTGAGGCAGGGTAGCCATGGTAGCTCAATGGGTAAGAGCAACTGGACGGAAACCAGAAGATCCATGGTTCAAATCCCGGCTGTGGCATTGTATTTTTCATGTTAACTCTATGTATCAAAAACCTTAGCCTATATATGGCTAGTGTGAAGAAATGATTAATTTCAATCAATTAACTAAAATAATAAGAGTTAAATGATGAAGCCTGGGACTCAAGTACTTATGATAGTAAGTCGCCACAAACGGTGTATCTAGAATGCGAGAGCCCCTATTGGTTTCCTGAGGAAATATACGAGTCAAATGGAGAATTTAATGTTGTGACGGCAAATTAGCCATGGTAGATCAATGGGCAAGAGCAACTGGACAGAAACCAGAAGATCCGTGGTTCAAATCCCGGCCATGGCATTGAATTTTTCATATTGACTATGTAACAAATGTCCAAATTTGAGATATTTACAGAACAAACATTGATGAATTATCCTGAATCTGTGTTTGCAGGCAGTTTGAACATCTCAACAAATTGCAATTTGTGGAATCCTTAAGCCAAGTGAAACTCACTTTAAAAATTGTAGAACAAAATAATCTTACAGCACATGAGTGTGAAATGCGGCATGTTTAATGCCTGCTTTTACTACTTGCCGCACCACAGGTGGTGACACGGATGATACACGAGATGAAGATGGAGCAGCGGTGGAATCAGATAGTGGGGAAAATCAGAGATCCCAGAAAAAATCCGTCCCAGTGCCGTGTCGTCCACCACAAATCTCACTTCGTGGTCGCCTGGGATCGAACCTGGGCTGCCTTAGTGAGAGCCGAGTGATCTAACCACTCAGTCACAGTGCGGCCGTACAGCACATGAGTGTGGTGACAATCTTACAAATTGAACTTAATATAATAAGCACATTCTAATTGAATGGTTCTGTTGTTTTAAACTGTATATTACAAAACTTTTTAGTTTCTTGTCTTCTAAATGCATACATTTTGTGCAAGTAAGAAGCGCACACATGTACATATGTGTTGCTTTATGGAAAAAAAGGGCATGTTTGTCATGCCACAGCACAGTCCAATAGACAGTAATCACATTTAATGCCACTTTTCTCAATATCTGTATAGGAAATGGAACTTGGATATTCATTTTCTCATACAACTCAATTGTTGATGTATGCCAGAAATTAAATTTGAGAGTACATTAAGTACAGTTCCTGTTGATTCACAGCTTTCAACTTGGGTAATAAAATTCAGAAGTGCCAGTTTACATGAATAAAGCAAGACTCTTTTTAATTAATAATTTATATTTTGCTAGCTGTTTATTAAATGGAATATTTAGATGACAGTTTTAAAGTGATATAAGGGTAATTGATAGTAGTAATTGAAGAATAAGTAATGTGTAAATAAATGAATAAAATATAAAAATTCCATTCAACTGGACAGTAATGCACAAATCAAACTTCCATGAGTAATGAAGCTGAAAGGGGATATAGTGTGAAAGAGTATTTTCCATTGTACTGAAAATGGACACTGTACAACATTAACGCATGAATACAGAGGGATTGTGTGAACTATGCTGGCAATCAGTGTTTTCAGATTCAGTTCAATTCGTTTTCTTTATTGCTCATATAACTTGTGTTACAAGCCTGGAACATTGTCAAAAGCTAATACATGTAAAATACAAGACATTAACAATTAAAAATAGAAAAACAAAGGCAAGCCTTCTAGTCTATGTACAAGTATTCCTAGTCTATATACAACTTATTTTAGTTTAATAGCTCTTCTAGTCCATATGGGCACTTTTCAGTTAAATACTTTAGTTGTTTAACAAAAGTTTTATCCGTACTGATCTTTCATACATTTTGGTAGGATGTTATATAGTATCTTTCCCATTATGCTTTGATCCCTTATTTATTTGTGTTCTATGATAATAAATATCAGTACTTTGAAGTTTGTTTTAAGTAAATATAATTACTTTATATACATAAATGGCAATAATTGTCAGAATTTTATTCTTTTTAAAATTTGGCTTACGTGTGTTTAATAGTTTTTAGTTGATAAATGCAATGTATACATCTTTTCTGCAACAATTATTTTGAAAAAGCTGAAGCTCCTGACAGTGAAGCAATACAAATATTACAGTAACTTACAACAATTGTGACAAATTTCTCTTGTCTGTTTGAAAAATTACAAATGCTTCAAACAGATAGTCAAGTTTGTCAGAATTGCTATAATTTATTGTAATAGTAAACCTATTTAATTTTATCACACCACTCCCTCCCAAAACTTTAATGCCATACTCCATGTCATATTATTCCATATGTGGATCTAAGTTATGCGTGATTGGAGGAATTTAGTAACAGTGACATATAAATTAATTGAAAAGACTATTTGTAGTCGGTTTTTAACATTTCATCACTTACATTTCTATATTATTGAGGGACTAGTTTCAGAAGCCATTGCATCCATTATCAACTTCTGTCCCAACAATCGTCTGTTGTTTGCTCTCTTCTCTCTAGTGGTGAGAAGAGAGCAAACTCATTAAGGTAGTTTGCAAATTCTTTTAGAAGATATGTTAGACATACTGGGATATTACTACTTTGAAATAAATTATCCAACTTGAGCTATTTACCTTGTACTTTAGGACAAATTTTTGGGTTGTTACAGCATATAAGACATTTGGGCTTGTAATTCACATCTCCATTTCAATTTTTTGTGCACTAGCAATGCTAATGAAGTTTCCACAGTATACAGGCCTTAACAAATGGAAAAAAGTGAAAACCATGATATAAATGAAGCATAGGTATTTTTAAGTACTTCACAGGAAGAAAAACAAAATCTTCATCAGCTTTTTCTAAAAGAATTGGATTTTTACTATTGAAGGAGGATAAGTAGCAGCAAATTGCCACAAGATTCTACTGAGATGAAGGAATGAAGTGTAAGCCAAGTTTAGATAAACTAGTACTGATAGCTATCGTTCTGACTTCAAACAAAACATGTTAAAATTCAATTGCTTAAGATAGTGACTCTAGAGCATAAAATATGAGAATACTGTAAAACAAAAAAACTGCAAACAAATAAATCTGTCAAAGTATAAACTTGAAAAAAGCATAGAGATGTGTGCCAAATAAATATGTACTTATTATTTTGTTATTAGGCTTCATAAGAGTGGCAGTGAGGTGTGAGTGCACACCTAGCACACTTAGTTGGTAGGACTGGTGTACCTAGAAGTTTTTATTTAAAGATGTTTAACGTCCTTTTAACAACGGGGTTGGGTATATCTGACAACAAATGAAAAATGGTTGAAATGATGCTCATTTATGAGGGTGATCCAGAAAGTCCCAGATGTTTTGGAATTAACAGTTAACAAAATATCAGCGTTTATTATCCACATTTGAAAGATACACTCTTAAGCTATTTTTTTACATAATCATTCAAATTGAGGCATCTGTCATATTGTGGTACAAGTTTTTCAATACCCTCTCTGTAGAAATCTGCCACCTGCGATTTCAACCACAAGTTTACACGGGCATGCTGTTCAGTGTCAGTATAAAAGTATTGTGTGCTGAGCCATTTCTTCGTCACTGGGAAGAGGTGAGAGTCGATCAGTGCCAAATCCAGACTGTATGGTGGATGGTCAAACAACTCCCATCCAACAGTATTCTGGTACGATTGGCCATGTGTAGGTGTTCATTGTCGCCTAACACTGCGATCCTCTTCGTGAACATTGGTAGGGCTATTTTTAAAATCAATGCACCATTGCCTGACTCTGCTTTCAGTCATTCCCTGACCATAAACATCACAAAGTTGATGATAAATTTCAGTTGGTTTGTTCTTTTTAGCTAACAAAAACCTGATCACATACCTTACCTTACAAGTAGTGGGATTTTCTATTGCAGTGCACATTTTAACAACTTGCAGAGGACACAGTAAGGAAGGCACAGGCCTTACACTACCACAGCTGAATGTGTACTGAATGTAGGAACGTTCCAACTCCAAGATGGCAGCTCTAGCCCTACTCAATGCCACGATTGGCCAAACGTCTGGGACTTTATGAACTGTCCTCTTATATGATGCATATGTACACCACTGATAGTAGTGCCTATTTTACAATGCATATCAGCTGGCATTAAATGCCATCAACAATGCCAATGCATAACTAACCACATCCCTCAGACTCGGCATCTTAGCTAACTTTCTCAAGCAAATATTGAGCTACCATGTAATTTACAAACAGCTACCAAGCAAGATATCAACATAGGTACTTGCATAGGTACCTTAATGTTTCCACAAGTATAAACTAAATCTACCACAGCTTTTTCTAATCAGTGGATATCGCCACCAATCAAAACGCATGGAAGGCAGAATAAAGCTTTTTTGCTTAACATCCAAGAATCATTAGAGCCCTGAATGAAGACCAAGAAGCTGCGAAAAGCTTAAATAAGTGACGGTTTTTCATGGCATGTAATATTAGCAAGATGATAAACAAATGCTTTCCCAAAGAGCGATGTAGAACATGTGGCAAATGACCAAGTGGGTTATGTTCCTAGTACATGGTGATGCAAAGGTTAAGTTCGAAACATCATATTGTTTTTTTCTTGCTTAAAGTCTTTAATGTCTATATTTTAGTTACTAATATATTTATTGCTGCTATTGTTTATCTTGTGAGCCAAAGACACAAGAATGACAATTTGATAATTAGGGATTATGCTTAGCTTTGTGAACCTTTATAATCTGTACCGTATCTGGTGTTGTAAACCATGTTGCGCAGTTAGCCTTCATTTATTAGGAGCATGTCAATGACATTAAATTTAATAGTTTTTGTGTCATGCTTAAATCTTATGTTTCACTTATTCTACTGACAAAGGAGTTGTGAACATGTTATGTTCTTGGTGAAACAGAAAAATTGTCAAGAGTGTGGATTTCCTGTGAATGCAGTAAATGTTCAAACTGTTTCAAAATACAGAATACCTAAATAATAAAGCATTTGTTCATGCCAAGCATTGATACACGTGCAAATGACTAAAACCACTTTGCAAAATTGTAAAATGTTTGAAACTTGGTTGATTGGGTCAAGCACAATACCGACTATAGTAAGGTTCGAGATTGGTCTGGAAAGTAACCTCCATTTGGAAATAAAAATTGAACCAATTTAAGTATAAAAATTTCGTTAGTATATCTGAAAACTAAAAATTTTTTCTATTTTGCCACATATTCTCTGAACAAATTCAAGCATTTTTCATACCTTAAGTCTTTGGAATACCCTCTGCATAAAACTCTGCCGCTAGTGAACGTAGCTAACCCGTCACGGCGTGATGAAGCTTTTCGTCATTGGCAAAGTGCTGAGATGCAAGCAACTGTTTCATATATGGGAACAAATGAAAATCACTGGGAGCCAATTCTGGGCTGGAGGGTAGGGGGGAAATGGTAAAAAATGTCCCATTTGAAACTAGCCAAAAGTTAATTTGTTCTTTGTACTGTGTGTGGACGAGCATTGTCATGCAGAAACACAACTCCAGATGTCAGAAGACCATGACGCTTGATTTGGATAGCCATTCTTAGTCTTTTCGAAGTTTCACAGTAGGCTTCAGAACTGAGTGGTGCCACATTCCATAAAATCAACAAGTAAAATGCCTTGGCATTCCAGAAAACTGAAGCCGTGACTTTCTTCGCAGACCAAGTTTGACAAGCTTTCCTTGGCTTGCTTGGAGAAGCAGTAGATCCTGATTGCATTGACTGCCGTTTTGTCTCAATATTGGCGTAGGCCACCAAAGTCTTATTGCCGGTAACAGTTCTGTTCAAAAATGCTTCTTTCAGTGTCCTACAGAGAAAGAAAGTTTACAGCAAAACTCCTTCTTTGGTTTTGTGGTCGTCAGTCAGCAGTTTTGGTATCTGAGCACAAAACTTGCCTTAGCCCAGGTGTATGGCCACTACGTTACACAAAAGACTCCGAGAAATTTCGGGAAAATGATTGGAAAGTTTCATTATTGTGAATGGATGGTTCTCACGTATTTTTTCATTCACTTTGTTCATCAGGACATCTTTGACAAGAGTAGAGTTATGGCTCCTGTTTTCTTCATGAATGCTTGTTCCTTCATTTTAAAAAAAATCCTACCCATTGACGGAACCCTTTACTCATAGTGTTAGGACCATATACTGCACACAATTCACAATACATTTTGGCCATTGAATGAAGTTTTGCCAAAAGAAATTTATAACACCACGCACCTCACACTTGGCAGGATTTTCTGTTGGTACTTTTAACTGCTCATGCTGATGTGTAGATTACGGCGCTACCCTCACAAATTCTTACGCTATGCACCAATGGCAGTTACTTTCTGGGCCGCCGTCGTATATACTACAAACTACAAAGTTATATCTGCCTGCCAGTGGAAAAATTGTGAGTATTGTATTTTATAAACATGTATACTCTTAAAGATGTTACTTGTATCATATCAAATTATAGGCCACAAGAGGTAAAATAAAAGGTAATTAAATTTCTGAGCTGAACATGAAAGATTTGAACCCTACTTGAAATGGCAGAGTGGTGAAGTACTTTGTATAATACCATTTAGCAGTGTTTAGAGCTCGTTTTGGTAGTTTTAATGCAAATAAAAAAAAAAAACACATCTGCATGAGCTTAAAACTGCCATAATTTGTGACAAATGAAAACAATCTACCTCATTCTTAGTATTTTTTGACATGGCTGTAAAATGAAAACACGTGCTGGTTGAAGGTTTAAATCCAATTGGTCCCACTGTGTAGATCTGTCATTTGTGTTCCAATGTTATTGTCAACTGATGCATGTGATAGGTTGTTCCTTCAGGGACTTAAAGGTGTACATGTGCATTAATGAATAACAGTTTTCAAATTTGTCTAAAATGCTACTGAAACTCTCTGTCTGGGTATGATGTTTTTGGAATTGACATACATAGTGGTTGCTTTCTGTCCCATACAACACTTATACATTGAGTTATCTATCCCTCTGTTATAATCTCTATCTATAATCTGTTCTGCAAATCATCTATTAGAAGATATTCAAGAAAGGCATAAGTCACATGTCACTCAGCACTTTGCATAACTTCAAAAATAAATAGGGGCAAATGACTCACCAGATATTTATGTGTAGATCGGAGTATGTCTTCCCATGTATTTTAATTTTACCTAGTCTTCTATGATAATGTAGAAAGTGTGTTATTTAGTAAAACAAATTACTTTATTTGTGTTAAGTTAACTAAATAAATATCATGTCGCAGTATTGATAGTTCTCAGTTTTCCCAGCAAAAGCAAACTTTTCTTTTAATTGTGTGCTGTATAATACAGGCAGCATTATAAAACGAAGATTAATTTAATTTTAAGTTTGAACAAGAGAAAATATAAATGTGATAGAATGGGGGGGGGGGGGGTAAGTTAAAAAATAAAATTCTGCTTAACTTTTATATTGCACTTTCTGCTTAACTTTTATATTGCACTTTTTTACACTTATTGACAAGTGCCTTGTGTCATTTCTGAATTAAGCATATTAGTCTTTGTGCAAGTATCATTGGTACTACTGATTGGAGGTTGTGCCATCATTAGCTGAGCTGTACCAGGAACTAAGTTGACACAAAAGTTTCCTATCCCTTTGCCATACCACACCCCACTAAGTCCCAGAGTCATTATGGAGAAAGATCCCGTATGAAATTTGAATTATCATGAATTCATAGAACACTAACATGATAGTGTTGCAAACTAACAAATTATGGCTTTCTTCAGTTTCAATGGTTTTCTGTTAGCAAGACATTTGCTTGCATCTTGAACAAGATGACTGCACTAAGAGTATTTAAATAACTTAGTTGTAGCAGTGCCATGGCACACAGGCACTAACCTTGAAATACAATGAAAATTAAAACTTCAGAAAAAAAACAGGTTAGTTCAGTAATTAGAAGGCACAATAGGTACTATCTTACAAGAAAGTAATGTACACTTTCGGCGGGTCAGTATCACTCAGGCGTTCCATGACTAGATGGTATGAAAACTAAATCGGCCATGTTCATAGATGTATAGTATCGTGGTCGCCATTTTAACCTGTTACTCAAAGATTTCTAAGGCTATATTAACCTAGTATAACAAAAGATTGATTATATATATCATAAAGTAAGTAATAATTATCTTGCACCTGAGTTATTAACTACATGGCATTGGAAAATGTGCAAGAAAATGGAAAACACGTGGAATTATGATTTTAACAGAACTAATATCTATAGTGTATATAAAGCAAGCTTCCTTAAGTGCTCACGTAGCTCAATGACAGAGAGCACGCTCTCTGATAAACATTATGAGGGTTCATGGTTCGAGTACCATCCTGTGGATATGTTTTTTATTCCAGATTTTTAATTTTTTAGATTAAGTAACGAACCAATTTACAGCTGTTCTCTTGGGGTAAGCTGTTACTAATGGCATTGGAGAATTAGCAAGAAGACGAATGCCAGGAAGAATGGTGGTTTAATAGAGCCAACATCTTGTTATATATAACCTACGACAAGCACATGTTATCTTAGCTCAGTGGCAAAATACATGCTGTTACTGAGCCAAGGATTCATGGTTCGAAACCTAGTATGCAATCATAATTTTTATTCCAATGTTTTTACTTTGTAAGACACTGTAATTATACTTTCTCTCTTGCGACTAAGTTAACATGTTTTTGAAAAGAATGCCAGAAGTTTCCAGAAGGTTGAATGATAATTTTAATGGAGCCAACTCCTAAACGCTGTATACCACCCATCTGTTCTAACAATAAGCTAATATATAAAATAACAAGAAATTGAATAATTCTCATCTTGAGAAAAACAAACTTAGAGCTTCAATATAACTGTATAATCCAGTGGAGTATAAGACATAAAACTGAAAAGGTATTCTGTGTAACCGTAGTTACAAATAGCCATTATTAGGAATTACAAAAAGATGATATCCAAAGATAATGTTGCTTAGGAAACAGAGTAAAAAGCTGTCGTTTCTTCATGAAGCCAACATCATACATTAACAAATGAAATAAATTATGAAACATTTGAGATTTATAGAAAACATATTTTTGCTAGAATAATCAATGGTTTGTGGAAACAAAGAATGAAAAAAGGAAATGAAATCTTGTGACTTAGAACCTGGTGTAATTGCCCCCAGCTATGAATACATCTATTAATCTTTCATGCATGTTTGCAACCAATACAGAACACCGGTTTGGATTCTGCTGATAATGTTGCCATAGCTCCATCATGTGAGCAACCAAATTTTCTTGAACCCTGTCTGGTCAACGTTCTTCCCATTCTTTCACCATGAAGGCCCATATATGTTCAATGGGGTTTAGATCGGGAGACTTTGGTGGCCAGTCCATGCAGATTATTTCTGGATGCCTCGTTAGCCAATCCTGGGTGATATTTGCAGTATGCACAGCACTGTTGTCGTGCATAAATATATACTCTTCTTGTTCTGGAAACCTAGTACGAAGGGATGGTAGCAAAGTGTTTTCGAGAATGTCTACATAGACTGCACTCGTCATTCTCTCTGGCACTTGAATTAACTCCCCTGTATCTGATGCTGTCATGTAGGCCCAGAACTGTGCTGAAATTATTCCCGAATATGCTGCTCCGTGTTGAGGTTTGTATCTAGTTCCTCGTGTACTGATATAGCGTCCCTTGCTGGTCGGATCGAAATACCTTCTCGTCACTCCAGATTACCAGGTCCCAATAAGCCTGTGCCCATTGTAATCATCAAGCTTTGTGTGCCTCTGTAAGAAAAAGCTTAGTGGCAAGACGATGTGATGCAATACCAGCATCCTTTAATCGTTGGCATATGGTTTCATATGAGCAACCATATTACTGCTTTATCTAGAAAGATGGACCTGTGTCTTAAAGGCTGGTTCCTTACATCTGCTACGGGTTTCATCTTGATCAAGCGTTGTTGCATGAGGCCTACCTGAACGCCTGCGTGATTTGGCCCATTCAACTTCTCCCTCGTGATACCTGTCCAGCCACTGCTTCACTGTTCTTCGGTCGCAACTCAGTTCTCTGGCAATTTGTGAAGCATTTTCACCATGAGAAGCACCGCCTATAATTTCACCCTTTTGAGCTGCAGTCAGCTCCACACAACCTCGTGGACATGGCATACTATTTCACTATGATGAAGTCTTAGTGAAAGATACAAATGCAGTGCATTACTTCCAGCAATATTTTGCACATGTGCAAGAAATACAAGGGGGGGGGGGGGAAGTATTACATGTTGAGAGTTCGAACCGCAAATCATCAGTTTACTTGACAGAGCGTGTGTTTTACCACTGAGCTATGCCAACAGATGTGATAGCACTGGTTATATACAATATATAACTTTTGGTTCTATTAAAATCGCCATTCCACGTGTTTTCCAATTTCTTTGGTATTCTGCAATGCCATTTAATAACAGCTTAGCTACAAGAGAACAGTTGTTAATTAGTTCGTTACTGCATCCAACAAACTAAGCTCACGTGTTAGGGTTCGAACCTTGGAAGCATGGTCTCGCTTATCTCAGTCCACGTTTTGCCCCTGAGCTACAAGAGCAGTTAAGATAGCTTGTCTTATATAGCACATATATATTGGTTCTGTTAAAATCATAATTCCATGTGTTTTCCGTTTTCTTGCACATTTTCCAATGCCATGTAGTTAATAGCTCAGCTGCAAGATAATTATTACCTTGTGATAAATACTCAATCTTTTGTTATACTGGGTTAGTATAGCCTTAGAAATCTTCGAAGGGAGTAACAGGTTAAAATGGCGACCATGACGCTATACATCTACGAGCATGGCCGATTTAGTTTTCATACCACCTAGTCACGGAACGCCTGAGTGATACTGACCTGCAGAAAGTGTACATTTACTTTCTTGAAAGATAGTACAAGTTGTTTGGCTGCAAAAGAAAGTCTGTTGGAGTTGTAGTGCATATAAATTGCTCTTTCATAACTCCATTTCAATCATGAAAAGAAGCACTACAACACAAATAGCAATTGACAGCAATGCATGTTGCAATGCATGTTAAAAAAAATTACTAATAATGCTTTCAAAGAACTAAACAGTAATTAAAAAAACAAATGTTAAGTAAAAAACAATTTTAGCAGACAGAGAATGAGGAAGTGTTGAATTGGCAAATGCTGGGAACCCTAAACTCAGCTGATGACTAGTTTAGCAATATTTATTAACTGTATAGAATAAAAAGAAGTATTTCAGAAAGTGGAGTGCCATTGTTACTAAAATTAGGCAAGTGAGTCAACCTTGTATATACTTTTCTCCACTTACAAGTATTTTATGAAGACTAGTTTCTGGGGACTTCTCCCCTATCGTCAGTTCTGTGGTTGACTGATGATGCATCCGGTGTCTGCATCTGGCTTGGTGTCGTGCTGCCATCTAATGTCCTGGTAAGTTTGATGATGTCATCTACCGCGGGAATTTCAAAATTCATCAAGAGGTCCTGTTTCTTCGTAATAAAAATGTTTTCCCAAATCTGTAGTTCCAGAGGTTTCTTTGCCTGTTTGATCAGTTCTATTTCTTGTTTTATGTTGTGATTCTCAGACCAAAAGTGATGTGCTACGGCCGACTTGTCCATTTGTTTGAATTTAATATTTCTGAAGTGTTCTTTCATTCTTGTTCCGAGATTCCTTTTGGTCTTACCAATGTATAACTTGTCACAATCCTGGCAACTCATTTGGTAAATGCCTGATAATTGAGTTTTCGGTGTGCTATTTTTTAGAGGGTGGTTTAGTAAGTTGCGGATGTTGTGTTTGTTTTGAGGGGCTAATTTTATGTTGAAGCTCTTAAATATCTTTTCAAATTTTTTGAAGTATTTTGGAAAATGTAAATTTTCCATATCTGGTGTTTGGGTTTTCTAGTTTTTTTAACTTAGTAATGTCCCTTAAGTTTTTGTTTCTTTTGTGTCTGTAGATCAGTTTTTTGATGAAATTTGTGTTATAGTTGTTCAGTTCGGCAACCTGGTGTATGTGAGCGTACTCCTGTTCATATTCTGTTTTTGTTAGCGGAATGTTGATTAATCTGTGAACTAAACTATGGAATACTGCATATTGATGTTGTATTGGGTTGAATGGGTTGCATTTAATGTAATTGTCAACATGTGTTGCTTTTCGGTATATTCCAAATTGTAATCCTGTTGGTGTTCTAATGATTTTCAAATCTAGAAAAGGTAGCCATTCATCCTGCTCTACTTCAATGGTGAAAACTATGGATTTTTCTTGTAGGTTTAGCAACTTTATAGCATCCTCGGTTAGTCTTCTAGGGACTATAGCAAACACAGCCTCCCTCCATGTGCCTTAATAGTGAAATGTATGAGAAATGCTAACAAAGTTTACAACTTTTCAATTTACTTGATTACTTCCTTGTATCATTTTCAGTAATGAATTCTACAATTGCTATATTGGTGTGATGTACTTTGCTATAGCCATGCTGTGTTATACAGTGAAAATTTGTTCATAGAAAACCATAATGCTATAAATTATGTAAATGGACATATGGACTCATTTTTCAAATAACTTTAAAAGAAGTATAATATAAAAAACTGTGGAATAAACTGCATATAAATAGGACAGATATGAGTAAGAATTACACAAGAGTTCAACAATTTCATCTAACATTGTTAAGAGCAGTGTAACTGATTAAGTAAAATGCATATTGAAGATTAACAATACTAAGATAATTGTAAACTTGTTTATTTGTTTAAAATTGGTTTAAAATTGGTACTGCAGCTCTAAGTCTGATTATGATGTTTTAGGAACACATGCACACGCACACGCACACGCACATGCACACACGCGCGCGCACATGCACACACGCGCGCGCGCGCACACACACACACACACACACACGCACGCACGCACGCGCGATTGCTTTCTGTCCCATATAACACTCGTGCACTGAGCTGTCTACCCTTCCCACAAACTGCGCTTTGAACACATTCAATAGGTGACTCACCTCGTATATATATTACATAATTTAATTTTATCATACAAAATGATTTGAACGCTTCCACCTTTGTTGTTACTGTTTAAAATGGGGTCTTCATGAGCTGTAATAGAGCAGTAAACGGTGGTGAAATAAGATTTACTAATACATGCAAACCAGATAAGGGACGTAAATTAACAGCTTGAATCTCTCTGGATAAGAAACCTACGGCGAAAGAGATGCATGCTTCAGCACAGCACAGAAAAATGGTGCCAACGCTCTTGTGGCTACTGATTCTAAAATGATGGGAAGACAGTGTTGATTGATGTGACAGAATTAGGTGGTTACATCCATCAGAGGCAGCAAAGTTTGGGTCTGCACATTCTTCTGGTCTACCAGTGTATTGCATAGTTATGACATTGGTTCTCCACCAAACTAAGAACATTTATTCGACTTTGGTGTTACCTTATTAAGTTAATTACCATAACCGATCAGGATGGCTCAGGCGGTTTCAACTATGGCTTGCATTCAGGAGGTCTGGTTTCGATTCCAGTGTCTGACCTGAACTATTGCTTTTTTCAGAGGTTTCCTGGGTTGCCAGACGAATATTGGGTAGGTTAATTACATCCCTCGAGTTGCCTGCGCCTCTATTTCATCTCCGTTATTTCATATCATCTCATCTGGAGGTCTCTTGCAGGGTGGAAGTGTTGGCAGGTGTCTTGGCATTCCATGGCAGAATGATATGCTCTTGGTAAAACTTCCTCCTCTGGTAGGACGGTTGCCAGTCTTCAAACCTGGTCTGGTGGGGCCATTTCCGGACCACAACAGGGTGGGATGCCGGTTGCACTGGCCTGTCGGGAAATTTCCAACTGGAAAAGTGTAGGAACTTGCCCTCTGCACTGTTGTGGCTCCTGGGATGGCTGCCCTCTGTCTCCTCTTGTCTCATCCTTCCTCCCGGTAATGCCGCAATTGGGGGCATAGATACAGTTTGGACCTCTGTGCTAAATTCCCTCTGTGGCACAGTCCAGTCCAGTCCAGTTAATTACCATATATTTCCCAAATAAAATACAGAACAGACCTGGTCCAAAATATATTTCCCTTCCATATTTTCTATATTCGTGGATTTACCTATGTGTTCATACATGAATATATTTTTGGTTATCAATGATTAGTGTGTATCTCTAACAAAATACTCCAAGTAGAGATTACTTGTGTAATAAGAAAAGTTGGTGGTTGGTGGCTTTATCTTCCCAGTTTTCATAGTGAAATTCCTTTGTCCCTTGCAATATTATAACATTCTCAGAACTGCTCTAACAAAGCAAAGTTAATTATATGAAATAGCATTTAGTCATTGCAACTAAAACTCTGTGGTTGAGCAAACTTGCTGACACTTGAGGAGCAGTGTAAATCTCTTCTCAAGCTCCAGTGGTTTTTAATTTCTCTCCAATGTACTTACAGTATGTAAAGGAAGTATTATAAGCCACTAAAAAATTTGACACTACGATTTCATTGAGAATACACAAAAAAGGTGTCTGTGTCTTTGAACACAGTAACTAAAAAATGTCAAGAGTTCAACATCTTCTAAGGATGCGAGTCAGATTCTCAAGAAAATCTTCCCCACTCCAGACTAACCATTATATGGACAATTTATCGAAGATTATGTCTTTCTTTAAAATGGCTCTAAATGATTTTGATTCAAATACCATAAATTAAAACGTTTTCATAACTAAATCTCTGCCTTAAATTTTCTGAGAATAGCCTCTGAAATTCTCTTTATTTTGAATTACTTCGGCTTCACTCGTAAATCATAAGAGATATCATATTACTGTATAATAAAAAGGATGTGGATCTCATTGAGTCATACACTTTGTCAAATTGTTCAACATTAATATTTCCACTATATTCTTTAGTATTAGTTTTAATCTTCAAATACACTTTCCTCAAGAGGATAATCAATTATTTTTATTTGGTCCATGCAAACAGAATAGAATTTCAGATTGTCACAAAGTGACCTGCTCTCAAAAGATCTGACTATTGTTTAAAGCCTACTGTATTCCCCTAATACCCTTGTATTTACAAGGAAATATGTATTAACTCAATTAACAGAGTAAATGGAAGAATAAGCTTTTGAATTAGTTTGTTGTGTGGGTAGAGAAAGTCATGTAAATATAATACTTAGGATTTTCATTACACATTCTTCAAACTCTGTAAATTAAGAATAGGATGCAATTATAATGACGTACTGAAAATGCAACTTCATCAAATCGGTCATATTCTCTCTTTAAGAATAGCCGGTGCTATAGAAATTTGTACTGCTGATTATAATCAGCCATGTTAAATATTAACTAATGTACTGGCTGTTGAGCTGTTTTTCTTACAACTTGTAATTTCTTATCCTTCTTACATTCAGCTGCAAATTTACAAGGCATACTCTCTGCCCCTTCATTAGTTACTCAGTTAATCATAGAAGCTTGTAGTTAAATATGAATTGGCCATAATAAAGTTTATGAATTTTGATTTCTTGTTCTGTGATGATCAGAACAAGTTCAGTGAACATTAAGCAGAATTTTGTTTTTCAAGTCTTTTTAAAACAGAATTTAAAAGTAGAATTATTAAAGAAGGATTGAGAGTATGCACTATGTTTACATCCTATCCTTATTTATACAGATTATGAATTACGTATATGACTCATATACTATGTATTCAAATGTATAATTTTCAAATTTCTGGTATATAATATATGGGAGCTTCAGTATCATTTTTTTGTACAGCGAAAGCAATTTTAACCTTTAGGAGTCCTTGTCACATTGATGACTGAGCTGGAATTTTTTTAGTGAAAGTAATTGAAAAATAAAAAATCCATCCTCCTTTCTATCTTGGAGGCACCCATTACTCGAAATTTAACTGTATTGGAACACCACAGTGAAGCGATATATAGGTACGTAAGTGAAGCTGATGTGTAATAAATACGACTCATCTATAATTTAATAACTTTTCCTATTGGTGATTTCCTCTTTGCTACATGTAGTTCTGTTTACAAGTTATCTTTATTGTGATCTTATGCACAGATAGTTGTAGCCTTATTATCCCATCCCAGACAGCTGATCATTGAACAGAAAATAGACCTAAATGGCACAATTATAATGATTTAATTGTAGCAACCTCAGGTCTTATGCCTGCTTTTGTATCTCTATTTTTTGGGAAACCAATGATTTCTACAACTGTGCACCCTATAGTATAAATGTTACTGTTACAGACCTAAGTTAGCCATTTCAAATTAAAAATTTTCGCAGCAAATGGGCGAAAAAGCCAAAACACAGTATTTTTGTTTTTAATATATTTTCACTATAAAACATTGCAACTTAATATGAGACATCAATGTGAAAATGGCCCCTAGTTAGTCATTACTACTGATATTTGTTTGTTCAAATGCAATTCCCATTGCATTGTGTGAGGAGTGAAAGTATATGATTAGAATAACCCTAATCAAGTAGCTCCATTACCAAAAGGGAATGAGACAAATTCTGAATGTGGATGTTTTTAAATAAAAAACTGTTTCAAAAGTTTTAGCATAAGACATGTACCTTTTGGTCATTCTGTTACCACTAATTTCATGCCATATATGGTAACAGGAATAATCATAGCACTTCATATCCTGAGGAGTTACAAAATATGTGGAAACACGCAAAAATAAAACTAATATCTAGACTAAGATTGCTGTTCAGTAATAATGTCCTTCATGGTTCAGTATTTAGAAACAAAATATGCTAAAAATATTTTAAAACTGTTGCAGGTACCTGATGCAATTAGAAAATGCCAAAGAGCTGGAATTACAGTTAGAATGGTTACAGGAGACAACATAAACACTGCCAGATCCATCGCAATTAAATGTGGAATTATAAAACCAGGAGATGATTTTCTTATCTTAGAAGGAAAGGAGTTCAATCGAAGAATACGAGACAGCAATGGGGAAGTAAGACATACAATTACCTCTTTGCAAACAAATTATTTACTGCATAAAGCTGCATTTGATTTGATAGGAAGTAATAACCAGAGTCATACTAGAGAACAACTCTCAATATCTGATCCAGCAACTATGGATAACTTCACCAGTGAAGTTAAAATTATTAGGTTATGTAAATCATAAAATTTATTATAAGTTTAAATTAGTGACAAACTATAATTATGAATTTTATTTCTGTAAATATTGGGATTTTATGATAACCTATTTAAAACATTTGCATAGAATTATTTAGATACCAAATGAGGTGCTAACCTTCAGCAGAGTCTTTCTCTATGTCTTTCTCTGCATTATTCTAAGAACTGCACTGTGGGGTTGGAAAAGTGTGGTAGCACAGTAGCTGCAAAACTGCCGGGAGGCTAATGCCCGTCAGGAAGTTAATAGCAGGGTAGGGTATGGCCATGCAGGCAAGTGGAGCAAATCAAAGGCATGAAGAGTCGGGAAACAAAATGCAGCTGATATTGGGATTGCCATGACTTTGAATATTTTGAGGACTAGACTGGCTCAGATTGACCTAACTGATAATCATATTAATCCTAGAGATTCTTTAAAATTTTAATTAAATGCATTTAGCCACCAGGCAGGCTGCACTGGGCTTCTGCACTGTATTCAGCCCTAAATGTCACTGTTTAGCATCACAGAATATTGGTGGCAAAATGTCTTAAGTTGATAATAAATAATAAAAGATTTAAGAAAAGGTAATTGTTGCTCAAATTTGCATCATTGCTTAAAGTTTGTGATTGTGGATTGTGTGACCTTAGTTGTGATTAAATAATAGTCTTTATTCATTACTGTTTCTCTTTTTTTCATCATCCTCATAATAGGATACCAACAATACTGATCACTATTTGTTGAGGTACTTCTGGCTTGTGACAGTGGGCATTACATAGTTCAGAAGAGCACACTTAAGTACTTGAAATGGTGAAAAGTACATTGTTCTGAGAATTGAAAGAGGCATATCATAAGCTGCCAGGATGTGAATGTAGGAATAACCAATTATGTAATGCAATGGAATTCTACTCACAGTTGGATGAAAATATAAGCAGCAGCAGTCGTCATTATGCTGTGCAGCTGACTTTTAAAACCATACATTTAATTTCTGCAAAGAACATAAACTTCTAAAGCCAGTAAAACACCTGAAGATCCTACATGAATAGAATGCAACTAGATTCTTCAAATGTACTTTGGCACACAAGCTTACAGTTGCAGTGTATACAGCTAGAATATTCTAAATGAGTTGCATAAAAGTATTGAATACTTCAAAGCTTTCCCTGGATTCATCAAAACTGTAAAAATGTGATTAAAGGTTATTTCCAGAATTACCTTAAAATTCAGGATGAACATCAGGATAGTAAGCACTTAAATCAAACCTTAATGTTCTTGGATAACAAAACAAAATAATAATAAAGATTGGAGCACACAAGTTGTGCATAGTGTTGTTAGTATAGTAGACTTGTTATGTGGATTGTTACTTAGCACTTCCACGAAAGTTCACATTGGATGTTGCCTGATTTTTATGAAGTAATAAAACAGTATCTTTTCTGCAGCTGTATGAAGCTATGTGACTGGTTTGGGCAACCCATTATAAATAAATAAATAAATAAGCAATACATTATAATAAATAAATCAATACATCGCTTTAGGGCAAAAGCCTCTTGCTGGTGCAGGGAATTGCTGCTTGAGGTTCATTAGGGTAACAAAACATTCAAGGAGCAAAACAAAAAATTGTTTCTTAAACCTACTTTACTGATTCATCTGTGCTAGCTATAAATGTAAATAAGATGGCTAAATAAATGTACCTAGAAGTGTATTCTTTATACTGCATCAGTACACTCATGTTTAATTGATCGAAGAGGAGTTAAAAATAAATTATCAAAGCGTGTAGAAAAGGTCAATTGACTGAAGAGAAAAATAAAAATATATTATCTGCGCACACAGAAATGGATACTTGATTGAAGAGGAAGTTCAAGGTAATACATTAACTGAACATGCAGAAAAGAACAATCATAACAGAAAAACAGTCTTTGTTGATACACTATGTAATCAAGTATACTAAAAACATTCTCATCTAATGACAAGAAATAAAATTGAAACAAAAATGTTGAAATACAATTAGAAAAAGGTATAATCATGAATCAGGAACTTTAAATGGATTTTTTAATTGTGAAGACAGATGTGAGAGAAGTGACCTTAATTACTAGTTTAAAAAATGATGATAATTCCTGCTTTTTTATTTTGTAAAGGATTGGTGAATTCCAGCATAATTCAAAATTCTGTGTCATAAAATGCAATACTATACTCCATAAGAGCCGAAGATGCAAACGATGATTTGCGAAACATGTCCTCAAAATAGGTACGAAAGTGAAGCAGATGTGTAATAAATACGACTCATCTAAAAATTAATAACAATACTATACTATTACATGGAATAGTGTTTCTATCACATCATACTATCCCATATGCCATTCATAACTAAAAGCTTGTTAAAGTGATTGCATACATATATATGCTTCTCACTTGTTAAAATGTGTATTGAAATCATCTTATTTAGTTTCAAAAACTATATATATGGAGGTTTAATGCAAGCCAGAAAGGAACAAATGCTATGCTAAACAATGTAAATTTCCAATGCACTCGCCTGAAGATGTTTAAATGAGATATAATTCTTGCAAATTATCTTGAAGCATGGAAATTATGGAAGTTATTATGGCAGTTTGATTCTTAAATATTGGTTTCCCAAAATCAAGAAGTGTGAAAATGAAGGAATTTTTAAACTAGTGCAATATATTCCAAATGTATGAAGATTGTAGCGTAACAAGAGCACAGTAATGTGATTGGACATGACACAAAATGAATATTGTTCAACAAGAATATATACATCATATAATTCATTAATTAAATAATTATATCAACAGTATGTGGAATGTATAAACGATACTAAAAATAATATACATGTTTATGTGCAAAATGATTTTAAGTACTGGTTTATAAAGTCAAGTGTTATATTTTGACATTCATTATTTATGTACAGTGATATTGAGTCGCTAAGTGCAGTGCATTGTGCAGCAATTTTCATTTCCACGTTGAAAATTGTGATCTGAGATATAATGCAGCATAAGTATCTCAAGAAAATCTTTTGGATTAAAGAATAAATGTGTAGTGAAGTTTCCAAGTTAAATATATCTGACCATTACTATCATGGGATCCACAGAAAACTAAATTAATTAGCTCTGGACTTTCTGAGAATATAATTTTATTACAGTACTAGTCTGCAAACTATGAATATTAAAATACATTACTAGTTTCCATACTGTTTATAATCAAACATGAAGATTGTTATGCATGATTGGAGGAATTTAATAACAGTGACATTGGACCTTTGAGGTTGAAAAGGGACACAACCGCTTCCAAAAGTAGTCCCTCAATAATATAAAAATTAAAATGATGAGGTGTTAAAAACAGACTACAAGTATTTTTCCAAAGCAGATTGTTGCCGATTGTGCCAAGAAGAACAAAAGCAAGGATACATCTTCTATTCATGGGGAGAGAGAGAAAAAAAAACATATGTATGACTACGAGCCTTGTAGAATGATTTAAATTTGACTTGGTAAACAATATTATGATAACAAATACCGTAAAATGCAGATAAATACATGGAAAAAATTCTTAAGAAGTGCAATTGCTTCAGTGAAGTTGTTTAAAAGTTTATCAGTATTAATTAGATAATGTGTTTTATCTGATTATCATGCACAGTGATGCCAAATAAACATTGGCTCATAGCTGAAGTAATTGATTATATGTTTCTGGGACCATGTAAATGAATTATATAAGTGCCACGTTTAGTATTCTGCAAGTATATTAGATTATTTACATCATGTCATCATGTCAAGTCTAAAAATACTGGACCAATAAACGAACTATATTGAATCAAATAAAAATAAAGAGCTTTCATTGAAATCCAAGCTTGACAACCATACATAAGAATGCTAGCTGTGAACACACTGAGAAGAGATGTACAACATTACATTCACAAATATGCAGTGCACATAGCCTGAGCTTAATTAGCTATAATAATGCATTAATGCAAGTATTCGGGTTTTATGAAACATTTCGTAGAAAACATTCTACATTTTTGGATGGTTAACCGAGGAAGACAATTTGTTTTAGTAAAACAGCTGTTTTGCATGATAAAAGGTTATCTGTAAGGAATGCAAATTTTGTTTGAGAGGATAATTGAAACACAAGGCCATTTGGAAATAGCTACTACAAAGCAAAAACAATAAACAAATCAGGAACAACAAATGGTGAGTACAGCTTCACCCATGGTAAGGGTATGTGTTTGGGTATACCTGTTATTAAATTTATACTTTGGTTACAAATGAAGTTTAAATATCCAGTCTTAGTTCTGCCTTATTTGTCACAAATATATTAAGAGTCTAAACTGTATAAATATGCTGCACTTGCCTGAAGGATGGGAAGGGATTAGCTCAAACTTTTAAGGGCTCTACGGAACTGTAATGTTAACAAGAAATACTGTGCTACTAAATTTTCACTTTTTCCACCTCATTGTATTTCAGTGCCTGTTGTTGAAAAAATATACTAAGTCATTACCTCAAAATGACAAATAAGAAAATTAATTAGGTTATCTCAAACAATGTTAAGACAGTGCTTCAAAATGTACTTTGCCTGCAAACCAAGGAGTGCTTTGAAAGTAGTGGTTAATGTGTAAGCTAATGCTGCTTAGCCTCTGCATTGTATTGAAACAATATAAAGGCAGTTGTGGGATCTTCTCAGAAAGTGAGGCCTTTTGGATGAATAGCTCCCCAATAATTCAGTAGAGTATTCCAACAAAGTCAAATGGCAGCACAGTATTTTTTGAGATGATCCCTGACTGTTCTTTCAAAATAAAGAAGACTTGAATGCACAGAAGCATGTATATCAAAACATTGTTTATGAATGTTGCTTAGTGCATTCAATTGTTTTAGCATCAGTACAACTTCTGTGCATCATGTGCTTTAAATGTGCTGCAAATTTGTACATCTGTAGAGAAAATGCAGAGTCACAGTTATGCTAGATCTATGGAAGCAGTCAGAAGGAAACTGGCAGAGTAAGGTAAACAGCAGCATTCTATTTGTTGTAATTTTCCTTTGATGATGTGCAGACATGTATGTTTCTGGTTAATGCTTCTTAGTACAGATTGAGGTTAAATATTTATGAATAAAAGCATTGTTTAAAGTGAATTCATATTAAAAGACTTATTAATAAGTTGCCAGTCAGTTGAGGATGGGTCTGGGATGATTCCAAAATGATCCTGTTTTAATAGTTTTAATAAAGTGACAACAATAGAGCACTGTTATAAGGGTTCTATGTAACCAGTTCTTGCTTTATACAACTTGAAGTTTTAGAAGACATATTATCTTACATACTTTCAAATTACTTTTAAATTGGGTGTGCTGTGTATTTAATTTAATGCTGACTGAAAAAGTACACTACAGCAATGAATATTTATGTATATACTTAGGTCAACAGATTCATGCCAATAATTGTGTATGCAATTTATAGACACATTCTTTGACATTTGACCTCCAAATAGGGGTACAATTGGAGGTACATTGTTAAGATTTAAAGAAACAGGTTCACTGAACTCTAAAATTCATAGGCTGAAATCTAGGGTTCTAAGAGAAGAAAAGCTGGATGATGTTGCTTTATTAGTTGAATGTTTACTAGTAAATATTTAAGTAATGTAGCACAAAAGGCAGGCATTTCAAAAACTTCAGTCCATATAACTATTACATTTTTAAAATTGAAATCTTAACAATTTATGCGTGATTGGAGGAATTTAGTAACAGTGACATCAAAATTAATTGGAAAAACTATTTGTAGTCGGTTTATTGACACTTCATCACTTACATTTTTATATTATCAAGGGACTAGTTTCAGAAGCCATTGCCTCCATTTTCAACCTCTCAAGTCATTTTCAACTGATTACAGTTTTTCTTACTAAGTTACTACAATCCAAGAATTATGGCCAGTGGCAACTTACATAGAGTAAATTTCTGCAATTGAGTTTTAGAGAAACTTCATGTGGATATTGTTGATCCACATATAACAAGCTTCATTTATCACATTTTCATTGTGATTACCTGGTTACATATGTTCACAGAACAATAGGTTCTTGTGCAAAGAAATTGCACAAATAATTCACAAAATTCCCCTGCATGAAAGATGGGTAGTATAAGGTACATAACGGCACATTGAATGAAAAATAGGATCTATATTTTTTTATAATTACTGTAAATTTGGAGAGGTTTTATATGCATATACTTGCATATTATTTTTGAGAAATTAATTGATCACAAGAGACAACATGAATATTTTCTGTAAGGTTTTGCCACAGCCCATACTGTCTGTCATTCTTTGGAGGTTGTAAAGGAGATTTTTTAAGTCAGAATTATTTATTTCTAAAGGAATGGCTGTATGTTCCCCAGATCTTATGGGTGCTATTATCTGCAAAGAACTCTAAAAATTAGGCTGTATAAACATGACTTGTACAGTGTAGAGACTGAAGAACAATATAAATGCAGAAATTAGAAAGATTAGAGAAGAAATTTGCACATGAATGCAAATTTCATCAAAAGATGTCAGGAATGTGTGAATGCTGAAGGACATCATTTTCAGTAGTACTATAACAAGTTAGGGAAATAAAACAATGACTATGTGCATGGCATAGACTAATGAACATTTAAGGAGTACTCAGGAAATTATGTATCTGGAATGGTGCTGTTTTCCTTGCTTCCTATTAGCCTTTCTCGCTCACTTTCTTGGCACATACTCTCTGTAGATTACAAGCAAACTAAACTCATTGTAACATTTATTTGTGCTCATAGAAAGTGTTTTACTACAGCCTTTTCAGATGACTGTCAGAAAACAGATAACTTCAGTATTAGAAAGATTCAGGCCTTTCTTTGAGTATCGGCAATAAGTTATGGAAATATTCAAAAGATAATGTGAAGGGGCCATAAGTTGTTTTTTTTTTTTGACATGCAAGTTTGAACAAGAATTAAGGTCCTTTCTTTATATGAGAATAGTAGAATTATTTTATAAACATTGAGACAAGTATAATCATCTATAATTTGATAAATGATTTAATATTGGATGCAAAATCATAAATATATACATAAAGTGCTGTATAATGTCAAGACATAGTTTAGCATTACCAGCTTCATTCTATTTTATTGTCCAAATTATTCAGTCCTCAACCTCTTAGCTTTGAAGACTACAAAACGATAAATGATTTAACCAAGTCTTATTAATCAATAAACATAGATAAATTATCACCTTAAGCTGAGTTAGTATAACCTACTGCTGTGTATTCACTGCAGTATATTACTGTCTGTCGGCAGTGAATACCTAACCTACAGGAACTAAGTGTGACTCACCCCATTCTACCATTTCTGTTGTCTGCTGCTGGGAGGAACAAAAAAAGTGGAATATTCAAGGACAGCCACTGGTTAACATCATGAGCTGGAAATATGTGCCTCATTGTTGTACCATACTGATGTTTTCCGGAGCATTCTATTTTGGCAGACTTTGACAAATGTTCCATTACTTTGGTTCAGAAGATTTAGGTTTCCAGAACATTTCTTCCATGACCGGCAGACTATATGAAATGGGGTACAAAAGTCAACCTCAGAGTTGCTAGTTATGATTTCACCAGTATCACAGTTATTGTGAATGAGTTGGCCATGGCAGTTTGTGTAGTTGAGTGAGTTAGCCAGCCACAGCAGTGAACAGCAAAGTTTGTTGAATGCAGGCAGAGCAGTGGAAAAGTGAGTATTGGTCTGCAAGCAGTTAATGTTGAAGTTTTGAGCAGTCCAATTTGCTGCGTGCAACAGAACAGAGAAACTTAAGACATACTTGTGAAACAGGAAACATGTGATATCTAGTGACTGTAATGTTAACGAGTAGCTGATGATATGGATAAAATGTCCACGAAATTGCGATCCGAATCAATTTATAAGAAAACACCCATCATTTCTTATCTTATAACGGAAGTTTTTAAGTTACAAATTATTATATTTGTATATTAATATAATTTTGAGTCAAACTATCACTCAATGCTCCACTTATTACTAGTATTTACCTAGAACACGTTTTGTTAGGATCTTCTTAACATCATCAGCTGTTGTCGACTAATGGATGTCGGTTTGGTGAACTCACTGGAGGCGATAGGTATGTCTCTGTCGGTATCTTGATGAACTTGAAGTTTGGGTTTTCTTCAAAGGTAGTGTCAAAATTAAACAAATGTTCTTTCATATTTCTTTATGAAGATCTTTTCCACGTGGTTAATGTAGATGGACCTTGCACACTTCTTAATAAGTGGATTTGTCATTCTATATCATGATTCTAACTACAAACTATCCAAATGGCTAAACAAAAAATTTAAGGAGCAACCAAAATTTGAAAGCCGCAGTATTAAAAATTTGTTGGAATTCATCAACAAAACTAAAAATCTACAATTTTCTCCCACCGACCGAATGGTATCTTTGGATGTAATCTCTTTGTTCCCAAGTGTGCCAAGAGACAAACTCATGGAGTACATGCAAATATGGCTTCAGTACCTACAATTAGACCAAAACATCATAGAGGAATACCTTCACTTAACAAATATTTGCATTGAACAGTCCTTTTTTTACATTCAATAAAAAAATGTTCAAACAAAAATCAGGGCTATCTATGGGCAGCCTATTGTCCCCATTTTTGGCAGACCTCTTCATGAGCTTTTTGGAAACCCATATCACAAAGGCATTTCCACTAATTTTCAAACATTGGTATAGATATGTGGATGACAATTGGGGAATAGTAAATGAGAAGCAAGTGGATGATGCATTAAAACTACTTAATTTACAAAATCCTGCAATTAAGTTTTCTATAGAAAAAGAGACAAACTGAAATCCCTTTCTTAGATTTGAAACTTACCAGAAAACATAATTTGGCGTACATAGGAAGGAAACACACAGAAAATCTCATAAAATCAAATGGAAATAACCCAAGACAACACAAGCATGTTGTTATCAACAGTTTAACTTAACAGGCTGGTTAATGTACCTTTAAACAAGATGGAATATATCAAAGAGTACAATAATATAATTCACATTGCAGAATACAATGGATTCAGTGCTGAATTGGTCAAAAAGAAAATTGATAAATTCAAAAGACAACAAAGATGCAAACAAGTAACTACTCTTTACCCAATCAGCAATGAAACTTCATACAGAAAATTTACATATCATCCCAGAGCTACACACCTTTTCCAAAAAGCCTTCAAAGAGCACAATATTACTTTGGCCCCACAGAACAAATTTAGTGTACAATACCTTTTGAAATCACATTATACAAAGGAGATACCCACAGACAAAATCAGGTGTGTACCGGATAAACTGCAAAGGCTGTGGCAACGTTTACATTGGCAAAACTAAAGAGAACTTGAACATTAGGTTTAAAGAGCATTTTAGGAACATCAGGAACAAAGAAATAGATAAAAAGTGGTAGCTTACCATTTTTTGGAAGGAGAATCATGATATAGCACGAGAAATCCACTTATTAAAAATTGTCCAAAGTCCAGCTGCATTAACCACGTGGGAAAAATCTTCATAAAGAAATATGAAAGAAAATTTTTTAATTTCGACACTACCTTTGAAGAAAACCCAAACTTCAAGTTCATCAAGATACCTGCAGAGATACACCTATCGCCTCCAATGAGTTCACCAAACCGACATCCATTAGTCGACAACAGCTGATGTTAGGAAGAGCCTAACGAAACGTGTTCTAGGTAAATACTAGCAATAAGTGGAGCAGTGAGTACTAATTTGACTCAAAATTATATTAATTGTGTGCTTCATTGTATCATAGTCCTTACACATTGGAATATTTGTATATACCTGTTTTCCCTGTTTTTTTCCTATGTAGCCATGTAAAGATAAAATTATTAAGTTAGCACTAAACTAATGAATCTAGTGTGAAATAAACACAAGTTCAGAACAACTTTGTGTTTCCATTTTTGTCACAACACTGAGAGCCTTACATTACCACAGTGAGCACAAAGAGAATTAATTTCATGGGATCAATATTACCTTCTCTGACCTAAGTCATATCTACCTCTAAGGGATTTTATCTTGCATCAATTGGTCATGGCTTTCTTCCCAAGTGTAGATCCTTCACTGCAAACCCAGTCTTTTCCTACTCTTTCCTCATTGTTTTCAAATATGAACCTGACTTTGCATATCTTCTCCAAAAGTTTCCTTTCCCGCTAAGACTCCTTCCAGTGAATATAGTACTTTGTTCTTATATTTCTTTTCTTCCTGAACAGTTTCAGGATTTTTATGACTCCATGTTTCCTTCATCTGTCAATTTTCGCCTTCTCCATGTACACATTTGAAATGTTTCCGATAGTTTTGTATTGCTTATGTTCAATTTTCTGAAATACAAATTTACATACTCTACACATAGCACTTCACTAGTGTCTTGTGCAATATTTTATCAACATCCATAGAAAATATTAAAAGGTTCCTTATCTATTGCGATCATCTGCTTGAATTTTCGGTAACAGTTTGTTACTATTTATGATATGTCTATTTTATTTATTTATTTTCAGTTCAGTATAGTGTTTAATACACAAAAGAACCACGTCATATGAATTTATACAGCTTAAGAACACAGCTATACAGGTTGTGTGATATAAATCGAATACTAACTTGCTTTAATAAATCCATACACATTAACAATAATGATGATTATGATGATGATAATCTTTATAAAAATAAAGTTCTAACTAGTATTAATAAACTCATCCACACTATAATAGGCTTTGTATGTACCTAATGCCACCCATTTATTCTACCAGTAAATATTGCACATTCTCAAGACCACACCTTCCTTATTTTGGAAGCCATTCTTTGCTAATTCTCAATGCAGATATTGAACAAAATGAATGATAAGAGCCCTCTCTGATGCATGTAACCCCCAAATCTGCTTTTCTTTTAATATATGTGACAAGATTTCCATGATACAATTTCATTTTTCAATGAAAGCAGTGGGTTCACATTTCTTTCTGCACATCTCTCTCATTTCTACACCATAATGATCCTGAAGAATTTGAGTGTAGGTGAATAGAATGCCTTATTAGCCACTGCTTTCCCATACTTTCCATTATTTTTTTTAAAGTTTCACAAAAAATATATGGGTCAGAAAATAACTGGCTGTTAGTTAAATTATATTACCATTAATTTCTGATTTTCTTTGCAAGTATGTAAAACGTCCAGTTAATATGTAATTAAAACATATTTTAGCCATTGTAAATTGTTTGTAATTTGATCATTACTCTGAGAACTAAAAGCTACAATCTTAAGTACAGCCTGGAATTTTGCAAACATAAAAGAATAGCTTACAGTAATATTAATTATGCTATACAGTAGCAAGTTCTTTGTAGTGCTGATAAACTAAATTGCACCTCTTAGGGTGCTGAAATAAGCATAAAAATTGTAAAATTTACACAATTTACACACTATCCTGCTTAATATTTAAAATGTTGCAATTTTTGCTTATAGAAATGAAATTGTGTTATACAAAATTAAGAGAAGTGGAGATATATACTGATAAAGTATAAAGAATCTTCTGAAATTCATGTTAAAAACTTCTAGGGCTGGCAGAGGGAACTGAGTAAACAATATTTTGTATAGCAACCCATGTCCAGAACCAAACTGTTTCCGTGCTACAAACTTTACAATGTGTTGGATGTGCTGGCATTTTGCAACCGGATAGGCAGTAAAATGACGTCAGAAGAGTCTCACGTCAAATGTGGTGGGACGTTAGGTACAGATTTAAATGACATTTGACTCATTACATAGAACAGTTGAAAGAAAAAGACTACATTGATCACAATAACACTTGTCAACAGTACGGGGGGGGGGGGGGGGGGGGGGGGGGGGAGGCATTTTTTTGTCTTTGCTACAGATGTGTCCCATACAGTCCGAAACTGTTCACTACAACAGAGGCTTGATGTGATCGTCATTGCACATATTGTACCGATGAATTGGGTTCCGGTACACTGGTTCCATCACTCCTGTTGTCCCACTAATCTCTTGTGCAGCGGCCATATCTTATGCGCGCAGTTCTTCCTGGGGCTCTACAGGAGTCTTGTGCACCATACTCCTCATGCGATCCCATAGGAAATAGTCCAATAGTGTTAAATCCGGCAACTGTTGGGGCCATGCATTAGGACCATCCTGGTCTATCCATCTTTGCCCGAACTTTCAATCAAGATGCTGCCAAACACGAAATGTGAAGGGTGGCGATACACCATTGTGCTGAAACCACAGTTCCTACCTTAGATTCAAAGGCATGTCATCCAAAAACAGAGGCAATACGTTCCATAGGAAGATAGAAACACCCGCTAACCTTGCAGGAAAAATTCTGTCCAATCGCACGACCGTCTAAAATACCTGCCCAGACATTGATGGGAAATATTTGTTTTAATCCCCTGACATGTCACCCACAGATTTTTGTCTGCCCAGACATGGCTGAATCGAGAATACAGTCCCTCGAGAATTTACATCAGTGAACAAAATTGTTCTTGGAAATTGGGTCTCATCAATGCACCAGTGTAGAAACCACATGCAGAAGTTAACACATGGTACAAAATCTCTGGGTTGCAACACCTGTACCCTTTGCAGGTGGTAAGGGTATAGTTGTTGCTTGCAAAGAACCTTCCACACCATGCTAGAAGTATCCATCGCATGCGCAATTGTTTGCGTACTTGTTGACAGGTTCTCTTCAACGTAATGTAGTGCAGCTTCTTCAAATTCGGGGATGCGGCATCTTTTTGGAGCACCACAGTCGTGCCTATTGTCAGAGAAGTTTTGTCGTTCTCAGAGCCATTGCTCCTTTCTGGCAAAGAAAGGTATGTGATGGAGTAGTGTTTTGTGGATAACGCTTTTGATACAACTGACAAGCTGTTCTTCCGTTCCCTTCTGCGGCGCCGTACATTATCATGTCCATGTATTCTTCAAATGAATATTGAACCATGCTTATCGGAGATGGACAGGCACGATTGGGACTCCAGGCATGATACTACAGTAGCGTAAATATCACGTGCCATCAGGCAATCGCCTGACGTCATGTACCTACTGTCTATCTGGTTGCATAACAAGATTGGCGAATCCGATCGTTATAATGGTTGTAGCATGATATTTGGACCGAAAGGAGGAAATAGACCTGAATTTCTACAACACACCAGCCATGATGGATGACAACTGGACCATAGAATACAGAAACCAGAGACATGTGACAGGACTTTCAGTACATGGCTTTCACCATAAGATATGTATTACCAAAAACTTTCACAAACCAAATGTGGATTGTAAATGAGTGTTATGTGGTCAACAATGCAAAAAAAAAAAATAGAATGTAAAGAAAGAACAAAATCTAACACTATAGGAAGGACTAAAATACTTGTATATCAATGCTTGTATGCTTGTATATTAATGCTCAATCTAAGCGCACTTTTCTCATTATTGTTATAATGGTAGCATGGAAACAGTGTGGTTCCGTACATGTGTTATTATTCAAAATATTGTCTACTCAGTTTCCCCTACTAGCCGTAGAAGTTTGTAGCATGAATTTCAGAACACCCGGTATTTCATTCATGTGGAGCCCTGCAAGCAACCAAGATGTTTTCATTTTATCTATTACATACATTGAATTAAACTGCAGTAATAACAATGAATTTCAACATGTCAAATGATAGAGATCATATTTAACCTAATGACATGGGTAGACAATTCCATTAACACATGGATCAATTCTCGTGAGGACCATCCTCAAACAATTTTTTTCAGTTTTTTTACAGTCCTTAACTAACTATTGATAAATATGGCAAATAAAACTAAATGTATATAAATGCTTTTCTGATAGTTCTACTAGAAAAATAGGTATCAGGGTAATGCTATTTATGAGAGTACTGGAGCACTTGGATATTATTTCTTATGGGTAAATCTGCTTTCTGCATTACTCCATGTGCTGCAAGCTTCCACATACTAAAATATGGAATAGTATTAAGGATGAATACCAACAGGATGAAGAATGTAGTCTACAAGTTTGGAGAATTCACATGAGAGACTGAAATAAATATTTAATTTCACTTTTTCTTTGAGGAATTGCTTTTAAGTGCTTTTGCCTTTTTAGTTAACATAACTTTGAAAACTTTTCATAGTAAAAATTTTGTAATTTGTGAATTAGTCCCCTTTTCTCCTTTGACTTTTACTTAAAAGTTAAGTCATGAGTTCAAGTTCAATTTATTTCATCCTGAAAACAATTACATGTTGTGGATTTGTTAAAAATACAAGATAATCTGGTTTCTTAAACTATTTACAAGAATTATTTAAGCTAATATAAAAAATTCCAGGATTATTTTCAGTAATTTCCTGTAGCTCCAGTTGTCCTAGCTACCAAATTCTATTATACCAGGTGATAGGAAGGATAAAGTAAGACTATGTACATGAACACCTTTGCCAGTATAGTTTCCTGGAAATGCAAAATTAATGCTCAATTTGGGTGTAGTTGCGCACAAAGAATCAACCATCTTGTTGGGTTCTCATTAAAAAGTCAAATATTTCAAATGTTTGAATAGTAAACATTTTGATTCATGGTTCTGAAGGAGGTTAAGAAATGTCTTGGAATAGTACAGTTATTTTTAATGAAATCATGATGCAAAACTTTATTTTTATACTTCTCTAAAGTTTACTTTTGTAAAACAATATCTTTTGGAGTTGTTTGCTTCATGTACAACTACATTCAGGTAATAAAATGTACAATTGTCCTTTGGACTTTACAACACATTTGTCTCTTTTGGTTAATAGCATAACTTCAAAGATTCAAAACTATACTCTCATGAGCAAAATCTGTTAAGCAATTTAATTCAATTAAGCAGATAGGAAGCATGGAAAAGCCAAAATCAAGTTAATTACACCTGTATGCATATTCACATGGAAGAACTCTGGAGAACATGTATGCCATATTGCAACTTGACTCATACTTGATGACACATACATATACTGAGTTTAGAGTTCGGCTAGACTGATTGTGCTGTGACAGTCAACAACTTATATATGTACTGTTGGAATTATATATAAATATCTGACAATTCATGGTTGACATGTCAGGGTTTGTCTGAAAGTAGTGCTTCCTATTTTTATATTTACTTTTTTAATCTTTTAATTTTGACAAAATTAAACACAAATTACATGGCATGATTGCCAAAATACTGAGGCTTAATTTATCATTTTTTAATGTAATGTCCATTTTTTCTGCTTTTTAGTTCACATTGAAACAAGGGCATATATTCCAGTGCAGTAAAAATGATTGTCCTTCTTCCTTAGCCATTGGCAATGGACATTTTCAAGGATTCCTTTCCAAAATGATTGCCACATGTGCTTTCTTTAGTGGCTCAAACAAATGGAAATATGATTAGTGCCAGGTCAGAGAGTATAGTGCATGGAGCAAGACTTGCCATTCAGTTTGTGCAGTCTTTGAGAGTGCTGATATACTTGATAGAATTTACTCTGCACCATTGAGTCAAAGTTTCAACTATAATGACACCCTTCTTAGTACCAAAATATTGTGATCATAATGTTCCGTGCTGGTTATACAGCATTGTACCTACTTGTGCTCACTAAGGATGTTAGATGCCATTCCATTGACTGCACCTCTGCTTCAGGTTCAAAAATTGAACCCAAGTCTCCTTTTCAATCATGAGTTTCTTCAATAGCATCTCTCCCACCATATTTCAGTGCTACAAAAACGTTGGAGGCTATTGATTTTCTTTTTTCTTCATTATGGTTGGTTAATATTCTTGGTACCCATTATACACAAACTTTATACTCAAGTTATTAAATCTTCATGACACTGCCTTTATAAGGGGAGAATATAATAGAATCTTTGTCACATAACGCTTACATTGTGAGCCTAAGCTGGTAAACTGGTGAATGAGACCCAATTCATCTGTTGTTGCTGATGTCACATAATCACTGCAGTTGCTGGTCTGCTCATTCTTTTCATCAACTGGAAATCTCTGCCCTTCAGCATCTCCAGTGATGAAACCATCGTTTAACAGTCCTATTTACTGTTGCATTCCCATAAACATTTTTCAGCCTTTAATGAATGCAAATGGGTGTCTCACCATTGACATTCAAGAATTCTATTGTAAAACACTGCTTATATGTATTTCAATGCCAGCCATTTTATAATAGAATGCAGTGCTGTCAACTGTTGATATCGGGACCTGTTGTTTTACTGGATTGAAGAAGGTATTTTGAGAAATCAAGGCAAGTGGAATTTCTTATATAAACAATTTAAGCATAAAAAGCATTGGAGGCATTGCTATCTAACCCTAACTGAAATTCTTGCAAGAAACTGCATAACATACATAGTTTACTGGCCATTATTACAAGGAGTTGAAAATAATTTTGATTGTGAAAACTGATGTTATATTTTGATTTTTTTCCAGGCTTAATTTTCATGTAAAAATAATTTAAAAAAAAAAAAAAGCATTTTATGCTGTGCTTTTACCATAGGATAAGAATAGCTGCTGTGCTAGAAATTGTAACATCTGTAAAATTGCAATGAACTTTTAAGCATAAATTTCTTGCCAGAAGTATTTCATTTACAACTGTGTAAAAGAATATGTAGTTAATTATGTAGTTAATTATGTGGTAGAATATATTGATCCTAATACAGCAAGTAAAATTAATAACAAATTGAGTTTATTACAACAGATATGTGGATATATATGATATATAAGCTTATATATATATGATATATAAGCTTATATATATATGATATATAAGCTTATATATATGATATATAAGCTATTATCAAGAAAAGTACAAAAAGAAAACTCCTTAAATTGTATAAAGTGTTAGTAGAACCAATGCTGTTATGAGTCAGTGAAAAAGCTCTCAAAAGAACAGAGGTAGCTTATACGAGATTTTTAAGATAGAGATGCTGCCTCATAAGTAATGTTGTATTTCAAGAAAAACAATTATTTGAAATAGTGTTCTGACAAACATATTGACTAATTTTCAAAGTATAGACTGTTAGATTCTAGGGTCTTGAACCATCGTTCAACGAGGTTTATTATCCCACAGTGGTACCAGTCTCTATGTGAAGAATTCTGTAATGCCCATTTGCATAAAGATCTGCATGAATCGTCTGCACGTTTGTAACAATGGTATTACGGATAAGCTGATGACAGATATCCACTTTATGTTCAGCTTGTTGATGTCAGTTCATGTGGTATAGATCTACAGCTTCTTTGATTTTCCAAGTGTCTTAATGGGCTCTTGATGTACCAAGTTTTTCTGAAAGCAGATTTTCTCGCAAAACTTGGCATGTATCATGTTTTAGGTCTTCCAGGACATGGTAAATCTTTATTGTTTTCATCTCCATTGTTGAAGCATTGGAACCACCATTGTACCACACAACCTCCTTCCATTTCACATATTCTTCAAGCTACAGCAGCAGCTTTATAATCTTGTTTCCAGTAGTGTTTTAGAAGGACTTTTAAATTCAAACTGTATCTCCATTTTGTGATAGTTTATTAACAGCTGAAGATTGATACATGTTCGCAATGTACGCAGCACTAGCCATTGCATCCTGTAAATAGCATTGCCAAACCAAAGAAACCTAATAAGTTTTATTTATGAGACCACTTAACATGTAATAGTGTATACTTTATTGGATAAAAAGAAACTCAAGAAACTCAAGAAGCTCAAGGATAAAAAGAAAATCAGAAACTCAAAGTTGATTAAAAATGTTTGCTATAATGAGCAAGATTGAAAATTATTGAACAAATTGGTATGAACATGCATTAAGAGTGGAAACACAACATATACTTCTGAATATTTTAAAGTATAAAACAAAAGGCAAAGGA
Source organism: Mantis religiosa (assembly GCA_030765055.1). NCBI lineage: Eukaryota > Metazoa > Arthropoda > Insecta > Mantodea > Mantidae > Mantis > Mantis religiosa. The sequence continues at coordinate 32,465,115 of CM060950.1, read as the reverse complement.
ATTTGTTACAAACCTATTAAGAGACTGACTTAAATGGAGCTAGAATAGACTGATCTAGTCCAACCTGTAAAGGATGATGTTGACAGCAGTAGTTAGGATCATCATAATGAATAATCTATCACCAACCTACATCATTCTTTTCCTTTTAATGAGCAAATAAAAGGATGCAGCTTTCAACTTAACTGATAAATGCACCGGCTGTTTGCGGTTAGCTTGAAAATGATACTAACGGTTGATGCCGCATCTTATCACCCATTCCAAAGCTTCTGTGCATTCAATCTAGTCTTAAATCTGTCTTCACTGTAATATTACCATTTCCAAAATGTTTTAATGTGTCATAGTAAACAGTATTACCACTTCTAACCCTTTCACTGATATGGACATATTATAATGTCCATGATAAAGTGCAGGAGAAATAATATGCACATCTATAGATATCTTGTGCGTACATGTATTTAATACTTAACATATTTACTCAAAAATAGAACCTCCTCAATTATAAGACCCATCAAGTTTTGCAAGTAAATTATAAAAAACAAAAAAATTATGTATGCAAATGTTAGATTTGGTCTGTTAATTTGGGAAAGGCTGTAATTTAAAGAAAACCTGTTCTTCAGAATTTCTTTGATAATGTACATACAATTATTGGTAGACGTCTACCCTTTCACTTGTTTGTGAAGAAAGGAGCACATAGCTGGGGGGAGTGGGCAAGACTCTGGCTTTCACATAGCAGCATCTTCCAAATTACCCAAAGTACGCAGAGATTACTTCACACTTCTTACCATTTTATTAAAAATGAGATCTTTGGTTAAAAATGCAGCAGCTTTATTTAGTGAGTTTCTCTTGTGTTTTGTCTGTTATTGGTAAAATGAATTCGTGAAAACGTTTCACTGTAGGTATTAAGCTAGATGCTTCAGTATTCACTGAAAAAAAAGTGTATGAGAGCAGGTCAAGAGTATTCGGTACAACCAAACCTGATTCGTTACTGGCAAAACCAGAGTGATAAACTTAAAGATAACAAAAGAGCAACTTGATCTTTTGTGGCCTGAAGTATGTGATGTAAGACCCTTTCGATTTTGCGGCTAAAATTTGGTTTAAAACAGGGGGTCTTATTTTTTAATAAATATGGTATTTAATGCTAATTATTTTAAAGTTTCCCTTTTATAATGTATATAAAGTCTGTAAGAGAAATTGCTCTAAATTGCCTTTAGAGGTCAGGTTTTCCTTCATTCTACTTACATATATATATATAGTTTCTGTAGCAATGAGACACTAAGATAGCAGAAGAAACAGTTTGTGAAAGTGTCAGTTGGTTGGCTGTGGTGGTACACCAGAAGCTATGCTCATGAAAATGTCTATTTGTGTTGAAGTTATTTTGACCACCCCACCTGAAGGAAGTAGGTCATTTTCTTCCTCACTGCTACCTATATTCTTAACTCCTCCCTCAACCTGAAAACTCATCACCAGTATCCAAATCACTGTCAGACAACAAAGTCCTCCACATTTTCTGAAGTGACACCAGAAGCCCACACACTTTCCTAATTTATTTGCTACATTTCTAGAATAGGCTATAGTTAGCACTGAAATTTATCATTTCAAATGTGCTACTCAGTTAATTCCTGATAACTAAAAAATCCCTTTGAACTCTGAGAGTCTAAATAACTAAATTACTGTGTGAAAACAGCTACATAAGAATACTATAAACTTCAGTTGTGATATATTCTAAGATGTACATACAGATGCTGACAGATTTCTTTCTTTAAAGATGTTTATGACACAACATATTGTGACTTTGTGGGTTCGTGAAATGAAAAGTTCAATTTCACCACTCAAAAATGTTCTTTATTTCCACCGACTTACAGTTTAACACTTGCCAATTACACAGTATTACGTGCTGCACACAATTACAATTCACCAGTTCGTCCGTTACAATCTCACTTGTACTCGCGACTACGTAAACTCCGATGCACGTACACAGTCTCGTTCGTTAACACGGCGCTCCTTTCCACGCACGTCACTAACACTGACTGCCTGTCTCTCTGAAACCCTTTTTATAGGAATGTCACCGTCCTTCTAGAAGTCTCTGGTTTCCCCCACGAAAGTTCCGGAGGGCAGAAGAAGGGGAGAGAAGCGCCTAGGGACAAGCGACTTTTCCCTAACCACCCCTCAGTTAGTGACAGAGACTAATGGGAGGCGTGGCTGGTTTCCTCACAGCTGTGGGCCTCATGCCTACCGCTAATTGGGTGACAATATACATTGATTATAGCATGGTAGCATAACCTGAAACATAAAACCTTGAACTGCAGAACACTTCACTTATGCAGCTATACATACATATCGTTCATATGCACATGAAACAAAATGACCATAAATTAGATGCATTCGGTGCAAAGATTGGCTTTTGCTACAATGAAACAAAATAGTGAAATTTCAATGATTTGTGAATATAGCCTCTATTTTAATGATACCATAGTTGTATACTGTCTTTAATGATCTTTAAACCAGTTTTTGTTTCAGTAAAATAACTTAAATACAGATTATACAAATTTGTATTTATGAATCATTTTTAGCACATTTAACAATTTAAATATCTTGTGCTGTTCATTTAGTATCCATTCCCAGCTGATACAGGGTTTAAGTGACCATCACTGAAATGGTTAAATGTGCTGCTATTGAAAGCTATGGTGTACTGTATTTTGTCATCTTCTGGAACAGTTAATTGGAATTACTTTAGTGACTAATGTGACAATAAAAAAGTTTATATATTGCTAGTGTTCTCTCTGGAGATATCTGATCATCATGCACAAAGAGACACCAGAATAAAATAGTTGCTTGTAAAACAAAAAATGGGTTAAATTAAAGCACAATCAATGCTTTCTTTTTCTTTTTCTTTTTGCTGCTGCTGCTGATGATGATATATATATGTAAGGGCGCTCAACTACGGCGGTCATCAGCGCCCTTTAAAAGACTAGTCGTGGCAAAAGCCAGATATAGAACTTTCTAAAAACTATACAAGTGTAACAAAGTTCTTTTTGCTGGTTTCCTCTTCATTACCTGAGAAGGTCAAAAGCATACTTTCTAGACTTATTTATAACTTGAAGTATGGAGTTACAGAAAGTACATTGCCATGTTTTTAATGCTTGAAGTAAATTGAATAACTAAGAAATGTTGTCAACCTGTGCAACTTTTCTCAATGAGCTACATTCTGTAAGCATATTCATTAAGATGTTAAGGGATACCCTGTTATTGTACTTTTAACTCTTCTAAGCTCAGAGTGTATGCTCAGTTATGAAAGGAGCCTCTTAGGATTTGCAGAATACATATAAGGGTTAACATACACAAAGGAAAAATGTTAGGGAAAAAAGAAAACCTATTGCAAGTCCCTTAGAAGCTCTTTGATTACATTGGTTTAATTTCCATCTGTTCTCTCTACGGTCATAAAAATGTGATGATGCATTTGTTGGCTTAACTAACTTCATGAGAGAACCAACAATCACTAGGGAAATAATGCAGGCAGAGGCACACTTAAATATTTATCTCTCAAACAGGCAGCATATTTAAATTGTTTCATTAAAAAAAGGTTCCTATTATTTTTCTACCACTTATTGCACACCACAATTTTCAGGTCACACTGAATAATTTCCTGCAATAGCACAGGTTTTTCTGAAGTCCAGTATTGCTGTTTACGCTAATTTATTGGGCTAGTTTGTTTAGCAGTTTTCAAGATCAGTCTATATTCCACCAATTTCATATTGTTTATTTTCTGTGAAAAATGATACAGAAATTGTTGATGAGTATGGTCTATGATACAATGAAGCACAAAATTAATATAATTTTGAGTTGAACTAGTACTCCATGCTCTGTATATTGCAAGTGTGTACCAAGAACATGTTTCATTAAGATGCAAAAAATCCTAATTAGGTAAATATTAGCAATGTATGGTGCACGGAGTACTAGCTTGGCTCAAAATTATATTAATGATACAGAATGTTTATCTAACACTGAATGCTTAAAATTGATTATGATAAATGCTTCATGATGACTTTAAAATTGTAATGTGGTGTCCAATAAGTGTTAGAAGAAGAAGAAAAAGAATAAGAAGAAGAATTTCTTGGATCAGTGAAGCAGCAAGAGATATACTGCTTGTTTGAAAGGTACGGATTATAGTGGGCCGCTGCCAGCCTATTTTCCTTAGACTCTCAGGTCTCTTGTGCAGTGGAGAGAGGTTGCAAATGTATTACTATATATTAGAACGACCTATATATAGCAAATTATGATTGGTAACTGGATAGAAATTGTGTGAGATTTTCATTCACTTGTGTCAAGAGGAATTTTAATTGATTAATTGAACTTTCCTGCTTCTGCATAAATATATATTATGCTATTTTGCTATTACAGACTACTGTTGTGTTTATTAATCAAGTTTATTTTAGGAATGTGTTGCAAAATGTAAGTAGATATAATAAAATTACTTGGACAGAATATCTCTTTCATAATAAGATTATTTAAACACATGTGCTGCTGTGTCTTAAAATAAGAATACAGTAACAGTTACATATTTGAAATTCTTACTAGTTTCAGTATAATGAAAGTGGCTCATATATGAATAGCCTCTGTAGTACCTATGCAAAAGGTTGCATAAACATGTTATTTTCATTAAATTTAAAGGGAGTCAATTAATGACACTAAACAACACTTACTTTTAAATTTTTCCGGAACTTGTTTCAGAGACTTTGCCTCTATCCTCAACCGCCCATCGACTGGTTCTCATTGGTGTAGTTGATATTTTGTCATAGGTCTCCTCTGGTGGCGGTTCAAGGAACTTTCTGAAAAAATCTTTCTGGGGGATGTCGAAATTGAATACTTTGTTCCTATTTTTGAAATGAAGATTTGTTCCCATGTGGATAGTTCTTTATTAAAGACCTTTAACTTACCTAGAGAAGGCTTGTTTATTAGGTAATTTTTCGCTTATTGTCAGTCGGATACATTTAGTCTGTTACTGAATGAGTCATTTGTCATACTGAAAACCAACACTTTTAATTGTTAATCATAGTAATATAAAGCCATAAGAAGTATTCTGAATTATGAATTTTATTCTGGAAATATTTTTAAAAGGGTTTTTATTTGTTTCTAGGTTCATTACTTCATATGCTTGAGCTTATAAAACTTTCTATGGTATGCTTTTTAGTATACTGAGGGTTTAATTTAGTATACACAATCTTTTAACATTTTAACATTATTATCATATTTGGCTCTCTGTAGCATATAAAAAGGAGGTGTAAGCTTTCCATTATTTTCATAATGACTGAGATGTTAAGTGTTCAAGTGTCCATGACTCACACGCCTCGATAGTGTAGATGGTAGCATGTCTACCTCACATTCAAGAGGTCCCTAGTTCGAATCTTGGTCAGGGTGAGATACCTGGATAGGGTTTTTCCTTATCCTAAGATGAATATCGGGTAACTCTTAAGCTCTATGGACCCTAGGCTCATTTGAGCATCATTTCACCCATTCCACTCATCGTCCGATATGACTTAGTGTTGGACGTAAACTAAAAAAAAAAAAAAAAAAAAAAAAAAAAAAAAAAAAAAAAAAAAAAATCCACAACTCGAAAGCTACTGAAATCCAAGTAAAACTTGAGCATAATGGCTTACCCGAATCTTTTGGATATATTATGTAAATGTAGTAAATTATTCTTAAATATTATCTTCTTAATGGAAATATTTAGAGTATCGTATATTCTTGCCTTTAGTCAGTGGATAAAGTTATTTGTGTTTTCCTGTAGCTGGCAGAAGAGCTACTATTGAAAAACTGCAAATAACATTTTACTTGTATAAGTGACATTCAACCATGTGTATGTTTATGTAAATGTGTATGTATATTTGTAAAAACTCAAGCTACTGACAGTGAAGTAATCAAAGTATTATGAATAAACTACAAAACTAAGCAACACACTTTACTAATATCACTCATCTGTACGAAACCAGTCCCAGAGGATTTTTACATGCAGATAACAGATATAGTGAAGTGTGTTGCTTAGTTTCATAGTTTATTCATTGTATATGTATATGTTTGTTTACATAAAACTATCACAATTTTCTAAAAGCACATCTGCTCTACCAAAGCAAAATTAATTTCCTATGTGTGCATTAAAACTATTTTAAAACAAATTTTTCATCTTATTTATCATTGCATTATCTTAACTTCCTCCAATACTTGATAACTTTTGCATAAAAGTAACAAACAAAAAATTCATAAGCTCTGTGTAATGAAGTGAAGCGAAGATGTGTGAAATATGTAATAATAAAAATGTTACAGAATGTATAGGTACTTCCAAAACCCTTTCCACCAGTTTATCTTGAAAATAACACATTTGTTGGATAAAGAAAAGTTTGAATTGAAGAAAAAAGAAAAGCTGTTTTATATGAAGAGTTAACGTGGAAAGAGAAGCATAATTATTTTTAATGAAGTGAAGTTAAAGTGAATGGTCTTTTTTTCCTTTCTTTACCCCTCATTCTTTAAATATAAACCTCCATTTTTTTCTAGACATTATTGTGACTATTTACAAAAAAACAAAACAAAAAAAAATTGTGATTTCATCTGAAATTAGTCCCTGTAGTGGTTAAAGTATCCAAAATGTAGGCATAAAGAATACTGCTAATATGTGGCATGAAAAATAAAACCAGAAAAGTTTCTATGTTGCATTGCCGTGTAATTATTATTTTATTTATTTGCTAATTTGTTTAATTATTTGTGTACTATTTATTTATTTCTCAATTTTATTGTAGTTCCTAAGAAGAAAGGTTTACTTATTTGAGAGGTATTTCAGTATTGCTAGTCTAATACAATGTGCATTTTCCATGAAAATAATTCTTTTTCCTTAAAATAACTTTTGTATTAGCCTCTAGTAAATTAAAAATAATTAGTGGTATTGTTTTTCCTCCTTTAAAAGAAGAAACTGGAATTCAAAATTAAGAAGAAAAAGTGTAACATAGTTTTAAAGGTGTACAGATTTCGTATAAAATGTGATATAATAACTTTTAACATCAAAAATGTATTTGAGGATTGTCATTTTTTAACTATCCTTTCTTGGGAGAGGCAAATGTTATAAATTAAGGTACTCCAATTGCAGCTCTCATCATTAACTTCTCTATCTGAACCATCTGGCTTTGAAGTTACATTTATATGTATTTACTAAAGTAGCTTTAGGTATATTATCTAAATGGACATTAAATTCAGTTTGAGACAATTAGATAATTGCTTTATATACATAGTTCATCACATTTTCATCCACTTTGAATTGGAGTGTTAGGATTATTACAGTTGTTTTATATTATAAACTCTGTTAGAATTGGAAACAATGCTTATACATTTATAGATGTTCCACATAGATAATTATACATTTTTCTGCTGTTTAAAGTTAAGAGTGTTTTACTGATAAATGCATGACAGATTCTTTTAGTACTGTGAGGTTAAACGCCATTTATTTTTCTCACAGAAATATAGTTTATTTTTATTTGGTTTTACAATGAAATTTGAGCAATGGTCCATTTAAATTGGTATTTCATCATACATTCTTTGCATGGTAGGTTCAGCAGCACTTATTGGATAAAGTTTGGCCGAAACTAAGAGTGTTAGCCAGATCGTCGCCAACAGACAAATACACCCTAGTGAAAGGTATCATAGACAGCAAAGTAAGCGACAGCCGTGAAGTTGTAGCTGTCACAGGAGATGGTACAAATGATGGACCTGCCTTAAAAAAAGCTGATGTTGGATTTGCAATGGTAAGGTTTATTTTGCAAATCAACTTTAATCCAGTGATTTCAACTTTATTTCCTTTAAAAACAGGTCCGTGGTAATGGCAGAAGTCATTGTGTGATACATCAAGTGTACATACTCTATATAGAATAAAAAGAAGTATTTCAGAAAGTGGAGTGCCATTGTTACTAAAAATTAGGCAAGTGAGTCAACCTTGTATATACTTTTCTCCACTTACAAGTTTTTTATGAAGACTAGTTTCTGGGGACTTCTCCCCTATCGTCAGCTCTGTGGTAGACTGATGATGCATCCGGTGTCTGCATCTGGCTTGGTGTTGTGCTGCCATCTAACGTCCTGGTAAGTTTGATGACGTCATCTACGGCGGGAATTTCAAAATTCATCAAGAGGTCCTGTTTTTTTCGTAATAAATATGTTTTCCCAAATCTGTAGTTCCAGAGGTTTCTTTGCCTGTTTGATCAGTTCTATTTCTTGTTTTATGTTGTGATTCTCAGACCAAAAGTGATGTGATACGGCCGACTTGTCCATTTGTTTGAATTTAATATTTCTGAAGTGTTCTTTCATTCTTGTTCCCAGATTCCTTTTGGTCTTACCAATGTATATCTTGTCACAATCCTGGCAACTCATTTGGTAAATGCCTGATAATTGAGTTTTCGGTGTGCAAACACAACATCCGCAACTTACTAAACCACCCTCTAAAAAATAGCACACCGAAAACTCAATTATCAGGCATTTACCAAATGAGTTGCCAGGATTGTGACAAGTTATACATTGGTAAGACCAAAAGGAATCTCGGAACAAGAATGAAAGAACACTTCAGAAATATTAAATTCAAACAAATGGACAAGTCGGCCGTATCACATCACTTTTGGTCTGAGAATCACAACATAAAACAAGAAATAGAACTGATCAAACAGGCAAAGAAACCTCTGGAACTACAGATTTGGGAAAACATATTTATTACGAAAAAACAGGACCTCTTGATGAATTTTGAAATTCCCGCCGTAGATGACGTCATCAAACTTACCAGGACGTTAGATGGCAGCACAACACCAAGCCAGATGCAGACACCGGATGCATCATCAGTCTACCACAGAGCTGACGATAGGGGAGAAGTCCCCAGAAACTAGTCTTCATAAAAAACTTGTAAGTGGAGAAAAGTATATACAAGGTTGACTCACTTGCCTAATTTTTAGTACATACTCTAATTAACATAAAAATTCCAACATTAATTTTATTGGGAATTGTTCTTCCACACTAGACATGTGTAGGGCAAGGTTTGGATAGGTAGAGTCAAATTGAAAAATTCATTAATTTTAATGTTTTCTGTTTTGTGACTGTTACAGGTATTTTGGATAAAGATTTCTCTTTTATTAATAGCAGTCTATAATTTCTTTGGTTTTATGGGATCAACATTTTCTTTTGGCTAATATTTGTATATTAATTTCAAATGACTATTCACTCATTGGAATGGAGATCAGTAGTAATGTAACTTATTGGGTGTGTAACAGTACACCAGTTGTTTCATACTTACAAATAATTAAGGTGATATACTGCATTTTTATACACAAAAAAAAACTTTAAAATATTTCTTTTTATATGCTAATAAGTCTAACAATAGTTCTAAAACTGAAAAATACTTTTAAAAAAAATTAGAACAGAACATAAGGAAATATATAATTTATAGAATAGTGAATACTGAAACTCGCCAATTTGCAGCTAAACATCTGAATGAAACATATCATAGAAGTTGCAATGTACATATAAATCTACTATCTTCGAGTAATATCTAATATTGGGAAAAGGAACATATAATACACGATTCTAGCTGTTTGCCTTCCAAAACTTTAAGCACTATATGATGGGTGTTTTTAAAACTTGAACCACTTTATGATGGTTTGGCCAAGTCGCATATTAAATTAGTATCACTTGTTTAAGTTCTGATTAACTTTAATTGTAGAAACATGTTAGTCCAGTTCATATCCTACTGATGCAATTGTTTCAAAACTATCTGCATTATATACCATGGCTTTAAGCCAGATATCCCAAGCTGTGACTACTGGTGTAGGAGACAATGAGAGATAGGGATTAATATTTTTTAAGTATGTGTGATAAGGCTTTCATGGACAGCTTTTTTCCCATTTGAGACTAACTTGCTTACGTTTGGGTAAAGGGTTTGGATTGCTTCACACAATCTGTGCAGAGCATGAAGAACACAAGTTACATGAATCATATTCATTAAACTTGCACTTAGATCTTGGGCATGTTTCTTCGTGTATGTTGCAAAGTCCACAAGCAAAGCAATAGATCACTCTTCACACCATTTAACCATAACATTTCGAAGCATCGTTAAATACCCTAGCCACTATTACATGATTTGAAGTTGGCATCTGTTTACAGGCAAGCAAAAATTTTTGCTGAAAAATTTTTTCACAGTTTTTCAATAGACCTTAGGTTACATTTCCCAATTTTCTACCACTGGGATCTATAGTTTCATCAATGGTAACCCTGAGTTTCCCCCCACCTCCACAAATGAACCTTATGTGATTTAATTAAATTTCAAGGTAGAAGATTAATGTGATATGTTTTCTCATGGTAATTTTGAAAATCATGTTTGCATAGCGTCAACACATGAATAGGATATATATTGTATATTTAACCTTTTCATTGATAAGGACGTAACAATGTCCATTTTAAAGTGCAGCAGAAGAAATATGAACATCTATAGACATCTTTTGCATATATACATTTAATGCTTATTTAATGCTAATTATTTTAATTTTACTCTGTTGCAATAAATTTAAAAGTAAGCTTTTATACCTTACATAAATTATTTAAAGGTTTCTTCTTAAAAGGTACACCTCAATATCAGCTCTTAATATTGCCTTAAATGACTTAAATAGGATACTGAACTGTACTTCCCTGACTTGCACATCCAACTGAATCAACACATATCAAGTGGCATGACTAATAATTCCTTATAGCTGTCATAAGTTACAAGATAAAGTTTTATGTTTATACAAAATGGGGAAATAGTGAAATATATGTAATTATAGAACTATTATTAAAAATATTTATGCAATATCTGAAAAGTACTAAAATATGCATTTATGAAAAAATATAAAAAATTTAGAATTACATATTTTCTTTTTCACAAAATATATATTTTCATGTAAAATAAAATATTGAAAACACTTCTTGGACATTGGGATATTTAACTTCATTTTAGATATGTAAATATTAAACTTAAAAAATATATACATACAAATCTGCACCCTACTAATTTCTGTGCAATAGAAAACACTTCTATAACTGGGAGATGGTATGTTCTACATCATTGTAATGGCATGTCTTAGATCCTAAGTTCCATTTGAGCATTACTACTCGACATTAACTTCGTTGACCCCCTATAGACTGAAAATTTATAGCATTTTTTTTTGTGAACTTTCTTTAAAAAACAAAATAATTTGCATAAAATCCCATCATTTAAAATAATTAACTGTGATACTACCCTCTGTAATAACTAGTAGCTTAGGCATTAAATTTTTCACAAAAGAAACACTGAAAACATTTATAGCTAAGCCAGGTTATATTTTTATTGATATTAGTATTGTTTAAAGTATGAACAAAATGGAAAAGGGGGGGAAAATATACAGGTATGAAAAGTGTGCATTTATAATTATTAATCCATAATTTGTGTTGCAGTATTTTTGTTTCTACCTTTCAAACACATGCAGATTAGATTGATTATTCTGTGATCATTCTGAATTTGTTTCATCTTTATCTAAAATTGATGAAGTCTTTGCTAGATGCAAGAAGCTGTTACGCAAATGTTTGTTGCAACAAACTAATTATGTATCAGTGATATGGTTGCATAAGTAGTATCATAAAAATGAATTAATATTCATGAGTCACGGCTATCATTTGGAGCTTAAATCACTATCGAAAGTATATTTTTCATTTGCTCATATGTTCAACAAAAACATAGGAATTGGTAACATTGATAAATCTTGGGCTCCTGTTCTCTTTTTGTCACAACTGCTTAGTGTAGCTTTTGTTTTTTTTTTTAAAAAAAAGGTTGTCTCATAAGTTTGTTCAGTTAGCTTGCCAATACCATCTATAGCACCTGAAAACTCTGAACCTGCTGTACACTGAAGTTATCAAAGTTGCCTATGACAACCCCTATGGCTCAGAGGTCAACAAGACTTACTATTGGATATGTCAGTTTGTTTGTGACTGTATAGGACAGCTTGAACCTGTGTTTACAAACTATGTAAAGCAAACTGTAACATTTCCAACACCTTATGCTCTTTTACTATCAAGAGTAAAACCACCTCACAATGCTGCAAGAAAATTTGTGCTGTCTATGGAGAATATGCAATAACAAATCGAGCATGTCATAGCTGGTTTAGTCAATTTGGAACTAGAAATTTCTCCCTAAATGACAAACCTCATTCTAAAGGCCAATGATTACAGACTTGAAAAGATTTAATGAAATAATTGTGAAGTGTTGGCATTGGAACTCAATTTATCCTGTGCTAATGTAGCCAGGATGTTGAAAAAACTGTTGTGTAAATATTTGCGATGCATGGGGTGCTTACAAACTGAGTGAAGCAATCTTGATTCAGCATATTTCCATCTGTGGGTCATTATTGAGGCATAGTCAGAATGTTCCTTTTCTGGACCAGCTGGTTACTAGATATGAGAAGTGGATTGTGTGCAACAATGCCTGAAAGTAAATCATGATGCAAGAAAGTGCAGCCACCATTATCGGTTCCTAAACTAAGGTTGCATCCAAGAAAGGTTTTGCTACGCATTTGGTAGGATTGCAAAGGAATCCTGTGTTAAAAACTTCTTGCAAGTAATGAAAACCATCAATTTCCAGAAATACTGTTCTCAGTTGGATCATCTGAAAGCAGCCAGTGAAGAGAAAAGACCAGATTGGGAAACAGTGTTTTCTTTCACCACAATTTCGCCAGACCACGTACCTAAGGTTAACTATCAAAAGTTGCATAATTTTGAGTGGGAGAGTGTTATCTCAATTGCCGTATTCCCCAGACATTGCCCCCTTCCAACTTTCATCTATCATATTCCCTGCAGAATTTCCTGAACAGCAATGCCTCGCTTCTTGCAGGACTGCAGACTGAACCTTCTTAGTTCATCAACCAGAAAATCTCCCAAATTTTAGAAAAATGAATTTATAAGCTTCCAAATAAATGGCAATATTGGTACTGTCAACAATAATGGTGCATACTGCAGGATATAGCTAGTTAACAATACCTAACTGTGTTATTTATTTATATTTTAAATGTCCTTGTGTTTAACATTTGTAAACAGAAAGTTGTACAATAAATCTGTTGTAGCTGTGCTGTGAGTAAGGTGTGTTTCCAGATATTCTTAGTAATTGAAACCTAATGAAAAATGAACAAACTTACAAGTCAACCTTATATGTATAAGAAAGTGACAAGCCTCACTAGTGGAAAATGTCCTAGACATGACACCTGAGCCAACAAATGGTGAAAAAAGTTTGTTTTGCTTTGTTAGAGAAAACTTGAAATGTACCAAGATAAAGGAGTGCCAGCTTTGACCACACAAGTAAATCAGTTGGAATTTAATGGATGCAGGTTCCATCTAGGAAGTGCTAAATGTATAAAATAAATTTCCCTTGTTCAGTAATTCTTAAAATTAATATTGCTGGCACTTTGTTCAAAATGAATAAAGTATTTGATCTATTATTCCATAAGAGACCAAGAAATTGTTATAAGGTAGTAGATACTAATATGCTTTAAGCCAGGCTTCCAGTAATATAATAAAACCATTAAACTTTTGGCCCTCTAAAATCGTAGTCCTTGGATGTGTATCCGAATCAATTTTATAAGTGATTATGTATTTTATAAAGGCTATTTTATGAGAAATTAAATTTTGGAGTACATTATTAATGCTGTGATTGTTTTTAATAGGGTATTGCTGGTACAGATGTTGCTAAAGAAGCTTCAGATATTATTTTGACAGATGACAACTTTAGCAGTATAGTAAAAGCTGTAATGTGGGGTCGAAATGTATATGACAGCATAGCAAAGTTCCTGCAATTTCAACTTACTGTAAATGTTGTCGCAGTGATAGTTGCCTTCATTGGTGCATGTGCAGTTCAGGATAGTCCTCTAAAGGTATGAAATGAAATATATTTTCAATGAAGAATATCCAGGGTTATTACAAATGATGAAGCAATTTCATGAATTCACTATAGCTATATTTGATATTTTGTCATAAAACTTGATAGTCATATAGAAAAATCAGTATTGCTTTATTGCAGCTGCATTTCAGGTTTCTGCCACAAGAGCACAGCAGCGAACATTCAAGATGGGAACAGTGCCAAGCAGTTATTTGAAAGATTCAGTGTTTAAGACTTTTCTACCATTAAACCTATCAGAACTGCAAACCCACATGAACAGTGCTTTTAAACAGATTATTAGGGACATGTTGCACCAAGTGTGGGAAGAATTTGATTATTGACTTGACAAAAAACTTGCATGGTGTTAGGTCAGGAAAGCATTGAGGTCATATAAGAATTGCTGGTCATTCCCACCAGGACTGATTATCCTCACTCTCCTGTTTAAAAATTTGCACATCATGATGGAAGTGGGATGAATCTTTGATCTGTGTTGCAGTGTTATGACAGACCAATGTGAATGAAATTCAAGCAAAACATAAGCTTTCTTGGCTTTGTTGCCACCTTGACCATTTACTGCCGCATTCTTGTGGCAGAAACCTGAAGCACAGCTGCAACAAAACAAAACTGAGTTTTCTGTATGATTGTTGAGTTTTATGACAATGTTATATAATACAGCTGCAATGAATTTACGAAATTACTTGAATCATTTGTAATAACTCTATTTTAAATATAAAGGTATATTATACCTCTGTTTAATATGTTTAAGTTTAGAATAAATAAATGTTTAAACTTTGCTTCTTATTGTAATCCACCATATCTTTATTTATCTTTTAGATTGTTACTCCAGTAAATTACTTTGAATCTTAACATTTATCCAATACAATGTATCATCATATCCTCTCTCTATAGGCAGTACAAATGCTGTGGGTGAACTTGATAATGGACACCTTGGCCTCCTTGGCTTTGGCCACAGAATTGCCCACATCAGATTTATTACTGAGGAAACCATATGGAAGAACAAAACCTCTAATTTCAAGAACTATGATGAAAAATATTTTGGGTCAAGCAATATACCAACTGTCTGTCATATTTGCTTTACTCTTTGTAGGTAAGCAGTACATATTTTACATTTTTAATTGTTATTTGTGTGAATAAAGGCTAGGGTTCCTGTGTTCCATGTAAGAAATTTTATGAAAACTGTGATGTTCCTTTTTATTTACTAGGTGATAAGCTGCTTGACATTCCTACTGGAAGAGGAGCAGAATATGGATCCAAACCAAGCCAGCATTTCACTATCATATTTAATACATTTGTTATGATGACCCTTTTCAATGAAATTAATGCAAGAAAAATTCATGGTCAAAGAAATGTTTTTGAAGGAATATTTACAAATCCAATTTTTTATACTATTTGGATTTTTACATGTTTGGCACAGGTAACTAAATTATGGTTCTTTAATAGACATTTTGTCTGCCTTTATTTGTTATTTAGACAGTGTTGTTTCATTTTGCTTTTCGTTGTACAAAGAGAATTACTAAAACACGTGTACACATATGCACATGCATGTGCCACATAAAACAACTACCTTTAGGTATTTTGACTTTATACAACCTATTAAATGATAGGTGTCTTAGAAAAATTTTCATCATTGGCAATTTAGCTCTTTTCAATGTTGATATATTAGAGCTTTACATTAATTTAAAAAAAAAAAAAAAAAGACTGTTTGTTGTACACCAGCTACTCTGGTTTGAAGTCCATCTAAGGCATTTAATCTATTCTAATTTTCTAACCCATTTAAAACCTTGCCTGCCTGTATAGCGTAAATTGTAGAGTCTACCTCATATTCAGGAGGTCCCGAGTTCGTATCTTGGTCAGGGTAAATTACCTGAATAACATTTTTGCAGAGGTTTCCCTTATCCTGGAAGTTTAATGTTGGGTAACTGTGAAACCTGGGCTCATTTAAGCATCATTCCACCAATTTCATTCATCATCCGATGTAACTTAACTTTGAAGGAATGTTAATTAAAAAAAAATCTTAAATCAGTCTAAAACCTATCACATAGATCTAGGATTAAAATTACCCAAAAATAAAATAGCATACCTGAACAACTGTAGAAACAATTAGACTACACCCATTTAACACACATTTATGCCAAAACTAGTACTATACAGTCTCCTCAGAGGATATTAAATTAATATTTAAATTTTGGCATGAATTATACCTCATACATATTAAACCTTTTAATTAACAAAGTTAAAATGTTTTACAGTGGCTTAGTTATGCAAAAGTCTGTGGTGTGTAAACAAAGTTACAAGTTATTAATACTTAACTCAAGTTGTATTATAAAAAAGGATTAAAACTATTTAAAAGAGGCTGATACTTTAGTACTAAATGACTAGCTAAGTTAGTTGTGTCAAGGTTACATCCAGTTCAGTACAACTCTGAGCTATAGTGGCCTGCACACAGAACAATGCAAGACATATCACTGCTCAGAGCATTGTCAGCCATCACCTGTTTATCTGAAGTTTGGCTGTGTCCACAGG
Source organism: Mantis religiosa (assembly GCA_030765055.1). NCBI lineage: Eukaryota > Metazoa > Arthropoda > Insecta > Mantodea > Mantidae > Mantis > Mantis religiosa. The sequence goes on along the minus strand of CM060950.1, from coordinate 32,448,623 downwards.
TAAAACCTTGCTTTTAGTACATATGTGTGTACCAAGTGACTAATTTTTCTTCAGAATTATCTTGAACTAGGAGGATACATAGCACAGGTACAAGTTTGGTGTTTAAAAACTTCACATAGTTATTCAAAGCCCGCCTCGGTAGTGTGGTGATAGCATGTCTGCCTCACATTCAAGAGGTCCCGAGTTCGAATCTTGGTCAGGGTGAGTTACCTGGATAAGGTTTTTCTGGGGTTTTCCCTTATCCTGAAAGACGAATGTCTGGTAACTCTAAGCTATATGGACCCCAGGCTCATTTGAGCATCATTTCACCCATTCCATTCATCATCCAATATGACTTAACGTTGGAGGACGTAAATTACACACACAAAAAAAAAAAAGTTATTCAAATATTAAACTCTCTGATTTGGTTCAAGTTAGAGATATTATTAAACTTGCCCTAGCCCTTATATTAGTTGTTCTGAAATTGAAGCGCAACCATTTAAGCACTTAAATGCTTCTTAAAAAGAGACATATTTTAGACTTTTAATTCCAGATTTAAAAAGGTCAAAATGAAAATATTAAATTAGGTGAATAAAAGCATAATTATATAGCATTAATAACAGTACTTTTGATAGGAACTTTTAGCAGATATATGCTACTGCTAGATAGCATAAGACTTAGCTTTAAATCCTGTTATCCTGAGGTGGAGATTCTTAGGTTTTTGGAATTGACAATAAATAAGGGAATATTTACTAGGATTGTTTTCAAATAAACATAATTAATCATGGGGGTTGGTGATATCCTCTGAAATTAAGCTGCCTATCCAGAACGTTTTCTTATCTTTTATTTCTTTATCACATCATACTGATTGTATATTAGACACTGTAAACTACTGCTAACAACTTGTATAAGGGACTTTGTGTTATTGTCGGCCTTTTCCTCTAAATCATAAAGGCGCTCGTCTACTTGACCCATCTGCTTGCCCAGCTTCGTGACGTCATCCCTCACGCTGGCCAACTGTTCCACAAATTTGGCCGCGAGAACCTCGTTCGCCACCTTCATTTCCGTGGCCAGGCTGTCGTTCGCTGCTCTCATTTCTGTGGTTAATTCAGCCTTCATTGCAGTCAGATTGCGAGGTTATCATTCGCTTTCTCCAACTTTGCAGCCAGGTTGCTATTCGCTGCTTCTGTTTTCGCAGCGAGGTTATCATTTGCCGTCTTTATTTTAGTTCCGCTGCCAGGTTGTTGTTTGTCATCTCCATCTTCATTGTTAATTCGTTCATCTTCGCAGCCAAGCTGCTATTCGCCGTCTCCAACTTCTTTTCCATTTTCTCGGTGATGTTGTCATTTGCCATCTTCATTTCCGAAGTCAGTTCGGCCTTCATTTCCATCATCTTCTCCAAAATCTCATCCAATGCTCATTCCATGGCCGTTATCCCACTTCTGACACCAGTTGTGACTTTGTGGGTTCGTGAAATTAAAATTCCAACTGCACAAACTTAAAATGTTCTTTATTTCCACCGAATTACAGTTGGAACACTTGCCGATTACATAGAATTACGTAGCGCGCACAATTACAATCCACCAGTTTCTGTGACAGGTCCACTCCACACTCACAATTACGTACAACTTCTTGTACGCAGTCTTCCAGTCCGTTCGCTAGCACTGCGCTCTTCACAATTGCTTGCCAAGAACTGAACTGACTCGTCCACTGTAGCCCTTATATAGGAAGATCGCTGTTTCTGGAAGCTTCGCGGCTCGGGAAAATCATCCCGATGGTTCCAGACGTCAGGGGGAGGGGAAAGAGACGGTACAGGGCTCGTGTCGCTCTTCTAACCATCCCCTCCTTGAGCGCTACACAGATAAATGGGCAGGCGTGGCCTGAATGCTTCCTGTCTGGCCCTACCTGCTAGCTGGTTCTATCGGGAATTCCGATGTTTGGGTGACAATATGTAGTACATGCTATATGTAATTAATGATCCATATGATATATTATTTATAAAAATCAAGTGACAGTATCTCAAAGGCAGAATAGTAGTTCAGATTTTAGTTTGAATACCAGACAGGCAATTCAATTTTAAAACCTCATTCAGCTTTAAACAGCTATAATCAGTGGTCATTTAACTGGAAATTAAAATTGCATAATACCGAGTTGATTGTGACTGATTAACCTTCTTTGCAAGGAGTTATTTTTCTTTATGCAGTTATTTTTCAGTGGTTATTTTTCCGCTACATTAGAAATAGGTAGTGAAAATGTGGAAGCGAGTTATTGTTTCCCTTTTACAAGTTCAAGCTTTTACTGCTATTAACCTTATTTATATTTCAAAAGTTGTCATATGTATCTGAAAGAGGAATCATAGTATGTGTTGTAAAAAACTGAGTAATTAAACTTTTTTTATTTCATTTAGGTATTAATAATACAGTTTGGCAGAATGGCATTTTCAACAGCAAGTTTAACACTAGAACAGTGGATGTGGTGCCTATTCTTTGGAGTTGGAACTCTCCTCTGGGGCCAACTTGTGACTACAGTACCAACAAGAAAAATTCCAAAAATACTCTCGTAAGTTCTTTCTTATATCTCTGCTTGCATGCACCTATTTATCTGCAACTCTAAATTTTAGAGCTGCTGTAATCAACACTTTTATTCCTATAACAAACAACTTATATTTTTAAGGGTTTGTACAATGTAAAGCTGCACACTCCAAAATATCCAAACTTTTCAGCTACTTCCATTTAAATCAATTAACTCCATCATAAATCACCATATAATTCACTTATATTATTACAGGTTTCATTAATTGTTTACAGTAAGAGTATAATCTTCTAAAGCTTTACACCTATACATTTAAATAAATTGGGTGAACAATCCTACATGCAGATACATAATATAAACATTGAAAAAAAGTAAATTACTCACATATATTAACTGATCACAAAACATTACTCATAAAGCTACCAAGAAAACACAAAATAATAAATAAAGCTAAAAAAGCAAGCACTAGGCATATCTATAGCATGGAAAGTATTTCAGAATTTAAAGAAAAATTACGTAACACAAACTGATCATTCAGCCCGATATATTCCATAGACACTAATTACTACAACTTTCTGAGAAAATTACTAAACAGCCACAATGAATATTTTCCAAAAAAATCAAGTTTCAAAATTGACTAAAAAATACTCATTAGAATGGTGCAGTCAAGGTGTAAGAGTATCTAGTGCACGCAAAAGGCTGCTACACAAACTGTATAAAACAACAACAAATGTGGGCTTTGTCCAGTATTACAGAACATACTGTAAGATTTATAAACGTGTAATTAGGAAGGCAAAACAACGGGCTATAGAAATTTTTATCAAAAATGCCGAAAATAAAAGCAAGGCAACATGGAAAGTAATTAAAGGGGAACTAGGGTTAAGTAACACCATGGAAAAAATACAGGAACGAGAAAATGTAACATATCTGCGAGCAACATCCGTCTGTACAAGAATCAAAATCGGTACTTGTAAACAACAGCTGCAGGATGCTAACACCCTTGTTCAATTTTTCCACTGTCTCGCTGGAGTTAATAATAAAGGTAATAAACAAGTTAAAAGGAAAAACCTCTAAAGGCTGGGATGAATTACCTCCATTCCTTATTAAGGAAATAAAGAAGAAAATAAGTGTGCCGCTTAGCAAAATATTTAACCAGTCCTTATCCTTGGGTATTTTTCCAGACAGAATGAAGTATGCAGTAGTAAAACCTGTACATAAGAGAGGAAATATAGAACCAAAAAGTTTTCGACCAATCTCGACCCTCCCAACTTTCAACCCAATTCAAAAAAATTGTTCATTTCCAACTCATTTTGTACCTGGAGCATTATTCCAAACAGTGCTTGTTTCAGTATGCGCTGCATAGCTCAGATTACCAATTTGGAAACCAGAAAAATAGTATATTTTAGTTACTTTCACTCTATAATGAACTATGGAATCATACTATGGGGAAACTCAGTGGGGTGGGATGCCAACCCAACTGAAAACCCTAAAGAATAAAGATTTATTTAATAAGAAATTGAAGAACTCACTATTAGACAAGGCCTATTATTCAGTAGCCGAATATATGTGCGATAGTATGTAACCTTAATTATAGTACCTCAATTTTGTAAATAGTGTTGTGTAGATACATGTAGGCTTTTCACTGTTAGTATTGTATTTTCCAAATTACTGTAACTTAGCTTATAATTTTATTGTAAATATGTGTAATGATTTTTGAATTATCAATGTAATTTTCACAATCTGACGAGTCACCTGTTTACAGAGCTCTTGCTCATTCTGTATGTAAACGTTTGTGACAATAAAGCATCTTATCGTGTCTTATCTTATCAAAGATGTTGGAACTGCCTTCACAACTTTTACAAAATAACCATTGTTCTGAAAAGTATAAGGTAATACACAAGGAATCATTGCATATATGTATATATATTTTTTTTTTCCAGGGAGCAATTAACAATGAGAAGCATATGCAAATTAATTTACAATGACCATTTTGTAACCAATTTACTGAGAAGGAATGTGCTTTCACAACCTTTCAACAATGGAACATACAGCCAACTTCTCATTACTGGAAATTCATATGTTGTTTCAAGATAGTTATCATAGCATATGGCCCCCTTATTCACCTGATTTAACCATTGCAGTTTTATCTTTGATGAACATTAAGAGTGTGCAAAGCAAATTCACACAGTTTAGATGAATTTAAAAATAAAAGGCTCAATAAATTTGCATTTCTCAGAGGGAACTGCAGAGTATTATGAACATGCTCTTAAGCAGGTGTTAGAAGTGTTTGAACAGTGAAGGGGGAGCGCGTAGTTCCAACATCTCCTTGCGTAATATATACAAGTAATTTACTGTTTTTTTTAACTGTTTGTGTACGTTTGTTAGAAATAACTTGCACAACAGGCCATACTTTGCAGATGCACGTGTTACAGACCGACAAACATCACATTTTTTCTGAAAAAAAAACCAGGTTCTCACACGGGTGAATGGTTTGAAATATGAGTTTTGAACACATCATTCAATAGAGAAAAGAGAGAGGATTGAACTAATCACAAAAAATTATGGTTTAACACAAAGTATATGAGATATGTGTTCAGCATTTTGTTACATACATTTGTCAACTCCCTTTACAGGTCAAGTAGGGCAGTTCTAAATTTCTCTGAAAGTTTACTTTAAAATTAATTTTCAAAAACATGCATTTGTGCGGGACGATTTAAGCTGTACTAGAACTTTTTAAAAGTAAAAATACTGCATTTACCGGAATAAAAGATCCAAAATATGTTCTGTTACACAGTTGCCTCTTTTCATTACAAACTAACATATGTAAAATTATGCTTACTGTATTCCACAAGAACAAAGCCATTGTGTAAATTTTTAAACCTAATTGAGATGATACATAAAGATAATAAAATATATTACCTACTTATTTGAGTCAGTGACATTGAAGTTCCTAATGGCCAATAATTGTTAATATTAATGCTGGTATTTTGTAATTATAAGCAAATGTGCACTTTTGATTACATACCAATAAATTCATGTAGCATATATATGAAAGAATACTTCATTTTACCTCCCTCTCACAATACAAATGACTGCGCAAGTCATGCACATACATAGTTCTTTGAATCAAGTGCCTCCTATAACATGTAAACACATTGCACTGACGAGTCAAAGTTGTTTATTGTCACAGAATATGCATTGTGTTTATAATGCAGGATCACTAAATGCAGCAAACATGGTCTGTTAAGTTCTACTAACACTACTTTGATACTGAACCATAGAGCTAGTTAATCAGTATGACTGATTGTTCACATGAAAGATGAACATACTTGATGTCTATTCATACATCACTTTGCCCACCTCTGTAGCGTAGGTGGTAGTGTGCCTGTCTCACATTAAAGAGGTTCCAAGTTCAAATATTGATCAGGGTGAGTTATTTGGATAAGGTTCTTTTTGGGGTTTTTCCTTTATCCTGAAAGACTGCTAACTCTAAGCTCAATGGACTCTGGTATCATTTGAGCATCATTTCACCCATTTCATTTATTGTCTGATACGACTTAACGTTGGAGGATGTAAATTTTAAATATATATATACCACTAGGATAGTTCAGTGAGACCACAGGTCCCTTAACCTGTGTATTACATGAATCTGCATTAATCTAATTGCCTAAAACTTTGTGCTCCATATGTGCATTTGCAGTTTTAATATTACTGATTTTAATGTGTATTATGGAATAGAATCAAAATAAAGGTATATTTTATTCATTGGAAGCTTTATCTGATTGGCCAGTTTTCAAAAATATTACATAGGCCAATCAATTTTGTGTATTCATTAGCGACAGCTAATGGCTTGCAGAATTCAGATGACGTTTATGGATATCTAGCATGCTTTACGTTGCAGTTCAGTAGATTTTTAGTAAATGATAAAACATGGAAAAAAAGTAAAGCATATAGAGCCAAGGATTGTAGAACTATATTTTATATAATTGAGATTAAAAACCACGTTTTAACATACCCATATTCAAATTTTGCTGTATGCACTAGACAAGTTGATAAATACTCATGTTCCTTTGCGTGACTGGTGGAATTTAGTAATGTCAAAATGTTGCTTGTGTTCTTATTTTGGTCATCCTTGCACTCTATTAGATCATTATAAAATGAAACTCTTAAACATGCATATTGTTAGCAGCTTTGGTAAATATTCTCAGCTTCATGTCCCACACACTATTTGATCCCAAATTATTTATATCTTTATTTGTACCAAGGTGCAGTTGCTCAAAAACAGAATTGCTGCACTTTCGAAAGGCATTTTATGTCTAAATTCAACTTTGGTTCAAGTTTCTACAGATAAAGATTTCAAAGAATGAGTGAAAACACATGTTTGAATAACACACTAGGTTCCCTACATCAGTCTTTGCCTATAGCTGGAATTGTGGCTGTGTGGTGAAGATGATGGTAATTGAAGGTCATGACAGGAGAGCATGCAGGTTCAAATCTTGCATCTTTGTTTAAATTTCAATCCCATATTTTATGTGTGTGTGTGAGTGGGTGATATAGTTTAGCAGACGTGTATTTTAAGTATTATTAAACATAAATTACATGTTACATGTTACTTCTTCCTTTCAATATTTTACTGAATAAGGAGCAATACTTCGTGATTATCAATTTCATAAACATTAAATAATTTTATGTAAAGACATTTAAAATATGCATGTCTTAATTTGCAATGAAGTTGTTCTGTATACAGAGTGTTAATGAACTACACATAAATAATTTCAGTGACTGTAGACATGACTAATATAAGCAACTAAAATTAGGCAAATGAGTCAACCTTGTATATACTTTTCTCCACTTACAAGGTTTTTGATGAAGACTAGTTTCTGGGAACCTCTTCCCATTCGTCAGTTCTGTGGTTGACTGATGATGCATCCAGTGTCTGCATCTGGCTTGGTGTTGTGCTGCCATCTAATGTCCTGGTAATTTTGATGAGGTTGACTCATTTGCCTAATTTTAGTAACAATGGCACTCCACTTTCTGAAATACTTCTTTTTATTCTATAATATAAGCAAGTTGAGATGGGCAATGTATGGTCTGCAGCTAAACCTAACACAGTTAATTGTGTAAACCCTAATTGGCATCAGATGCTGATAAGTTGGTATTTAAACAAGATAGGTGAAATTATTGGATTAGAATGTGTTTAAAACTCCTTCCCGAGTATAGAAATATCTATTCTTAATAGCTCCTTATTGGTGTTCTCAAGATTTAAGCCCCAAAAATCTCTCAAATCTTGAATTGAGTGACACTGAACGATTAACTGCTTCCTTGCATCATGTAGCCTACTCTAGTGGTGTTTCTGTATGTGTTCTGCTGGCCAAATCCGTAACACCGAAAACTGGGGATCTAAGGGTCATTGGTTCGGTCCCTATCATGAAGCTAATTTTTTTCATCTTTTTAATACGTTAATTTTAGTAGTGATTCCTAACTAGGAACATGAATCTGATTGGCCAGTGCAAGGGGGGGGGGGTGTGCAACTGTACCTTGGCCAGCATGCTCTCCCAACCTCAAACTGATTTCTTTTTCTGGGGTCACCTCAAGCGTCTCGTGTATGAAATACCTATTACTTCATAAGAGGACGTAACTGTCCAAATAGTAGCAACATGTGAAGTTATTCGACATACACAAGTAACTTTGGACAGAGTATGACAGCCATTCCTTTGCCACTGTCAACTTTGCATTGAAAATGCACGTTGCCATTTTGAGCAGTTCCTACCAAGCTGATGTAGAGAGTTGCATTTGCTTTTTATTTTGTGTAAGTTAATTCACACTTTAAACCACCTGACATTTAGATGTACAGCAGGTGAAAGGATTGAGTAGGATTTAACCTTTGTTAGAAAGAACTGTAATTAATTGCACAGGCAAGGTGAAATTGCTCTGTAAAATGCATACATTTATACACAAATTAAAAGCTTAGACAAAATATTAAAAAAACAACCAAACAAAAAAGACGGAACTGAAATAAATTTAAAAAAAAAAAAATTACAAAAAAGTGAGCAGACTCAAACTCTATGCTTATTTGAAAGCTGATGTCATAACCATTGCACCAGAGGGAGTACTTTGACAGGTCTTTTCATTTTCGTATGGTGTGTACTTGACTAGTGTTATCATTAGCAGTGGCATACTGGCACTTTAGAAACTTACAGCAATAACTTACACATTTGAACCAACAGGCCATAGTCTCCCATCTCAAACTACTAGTTTAGGATATCTCCACTTGCTATGAAAATAGTTTGATGTAGTTCATTAGCATCCTGTTTTTTATTATACTTTCCTAATAAGAAAAATCAAGAATGCTAGGTTTTGTTCAGCACTGCTAGTAGTGCTTGTATTAGTTCTTTTATTCTACTCTAGAATGAGCAACACGTGTGCAACAACACACGACCACCCATGTCAGTGGCTGCTTGAAATTTCAGGATTCATCTTGCTGTTGATAAATTTTATTTCTGTTGAAATACAGCTGCTTTGTTAGACAAATCTGTTGCTATGTTAGCTTTCATTAATACAGCTTTTTCACTATCTGAGGCTGCTCTTATACTTGGCACACTGGAATGAACTAGAAGGCATTGGGCTCAGCAATACAGAAAACACAAGCAAATAGAAAAGCAACTACTCAGAAGATGATGAATGTCTTCAGGAAGTAGTAAGAAAACCCTTTCCAACTGCAGCTGAATTGAAGGGAGCTGGTCACCTTCCTGGTTCTTTACCAACCATAAGAAATTGCTGTAGAGAGTTTGGTATAGGAAACTACATAGCGGCTCTTAAAAAGGTTCTCACTGAGGCACACACTGGACAATCAACACTAGGAACATCAAATGGTGGAGAGAAATCCTCGTGGATGAAGTTCAGTTTTGATGTCTTACAATGGACCAGTACATGTGTACATATAGTCACTGATTTAATTGATGATAGGATAAGATAATATCTTTGTTAGTCACAAGAATTACATCAAATTCATAGCATCTTCAAACACAATACATATTATATTTACAATTCTGGGTAGTACATTAGTCAGATCAACAAAAATATATACAATATATACATGAACATACAGAAGCATTTCAACACCAGAAGACCACCACTTTATGTAAACTCAAAGATTTAAAAATCCCTGTATTGAATATGGCATATGGACTAAGAGTAGCTCATTTAATTTAGTTTTAAAATGTTTATCAAGGGATATTAAAGTATATGGTAATTTGTTATACAAGCTAATTCCTCTATGGGTGATGCTGTTAAGGCTTTTATTGATCCTATGTGAGGTTAAATGCAAGTCATTAGCTGCTCTTGTGTTATACATATGAAAATCTGAATTCTTTTTAAAGGAACTTATATTTTGATGGACAAAGCACACTCTCTATAAAATGTATACAGACATAACGGGCAATATCTTAAATCCAGAAATACATGGCTACTTGCATTTGCAGTGGTCACATAAGCTTTCATGTTAGGGCTGGATTTATTTTAAGGTCCTGGATACCTTGAATATCTATGTGGAAGGTTAGTCAATTAGATCTATCATGAGATTTTGCAGTTCATGTGCTAAAGAAAGATATACCAAAAAAACAATCCTGTTCCACAGGATACCCAGAGTCATAAATAAAGAGGATAGTTCAGCATTAGTTTGGACAATAGGATATCTAATTGATACGTCACTCTCTAAGGTCACCTGACCTAAACTCAATTGAGAACATGTTTGCAAAATTAAATGAGATTCTTTGAAAATCCCATCGCCCATTTCCCAGGATATCTGCCAAACTGTGCAATAGTGTTAAAAATGCATGTGATTCCCTTGCAGAAAGATTGCATTATTTTCATCTGCTGAGAACTAACAAGGTTTTTGAGCAGAATTTTGGACTGGGTATTAACTAATTTTTGTTTGTTCTAGTTTTGTTTTAATTTTTTATAGAGACTAAAAGGAAACTCAAGTGTAAATAATTATTTTATGGCAAAGAATAGATATTAAGGCAGTAATAATATGAATTTTAAAATTTAAATAGCTTAAACTCTCTCTACATAGTTATTAGTCACACAAAAGTGAAAACACTGAAATTAAAAATTTAAGACGAGTGAGATTTGAACCTGAGCAATCTGCTATTTATAATCTAGATTTTAATGCGTAGAGCAGCTTTGACACTTTGTTAGAAAAAAAAAAAAAAAAAAAGCAGCCTAATTCTGTTCATTTTATGCACCTTCATACAGGAAAACAGTTACTGACTATATCACATTTAATCTGTGCAAACCCATTGAGAAAGCCATAAATGATTTTCTTTTACTTGAATTTTTTTATTTTATCGTTGAAGATTGATTGGTGTCAGTGCTGTTCACAAACATAGATCAGTACAATGCCTGCCTACAACTTCAGCTAAATTTTGAAGCATGAAGGGATCTTGGGAGCAGCCAAACATTATTTGATCAACTGTACAAACTAGATGATAGCTGGAAACTAACACTTCTTTATCAACTTACCCACGCCCACGCCCTTCTGCTTATATATCTCCAACCACAAAAAATGAATACAGGATTTTAGTTGACCAGCAATATTGATGAAGGTGCATGGGTATAACATAGAAGAGCCTTCTATAATTTACCTTTAAAAGATGATGCACCAGCATCTTCAGTGTAGCCCCCCAATTTCCTCAGCATCCTCTATGTAAAAAATATTGAAGAGCAAAGATTAATGACTTCATTGTCAAACAGAAGGCATTATTTAATTAACAAACTGAATTCTTCCACTAGAAAACCACATTTATAGTAATTAGTTTCTCCATACACCACAGAAGGTTATATAATTTCTGACTAATGAACAAGCTGGTCAACAGTCCTTTTCATGTTCAGGGAGCTAGAATTGGAATGCAGTAGTACCATGTTAAATTCATCTGTGATTGAACTGAATTATAAAGACATGAATTATGTAAATTATTACAGATTACCTTCTTAAAAATTTGTTGTTCTCTCAGGGCCAAAATAACAGGTCATAGTGTATTGTGATATTCTTGGGTTGTGTTTGACACACTACTTAACTAGTTTTACAGAAACTTAATATGCAATGATAGAGTATTCATAAAGTAACTTCCAACTATGTTAAAAAAAATGTGAGAGTATAGCATTTCTTTTGATAATACCTTGAAACTACACTGTTTATTTTTCCCAAGTTTCCAGCAACATTTAGATACTTGATAGTAGTTTTGAAATTCTGTAGTTGTATATTTTGCCTGTCTGTGACTGAAGCCAACCTATGATGCTGGTTTTCAGCTCATTACCAAAACGCTTTGATCCAAGCCACTTTCATATGCATGAAGAGATGGTAATTACTGGACACCAAATCAGAGGTGTAGGGAGAGTGATCCAGTATTTTCCAGTTGAAGTCTTACAGTTCGGTGGTTGCAGCTTTTGTTGCACTGGATGTGGGGAAGGCATTGTCATGTAGGAAAACCAACCCACAGCTCAACTTGCTGACATTTGTGTTTTTAATGGCCCTTCTCACGTGTACTATTTTGTTGCAGCTGTTGGCTTTCTCTACAAAAACTTTGCTATCAAAATTCCTTTACTATTGAGTTTTATATTGGAAAGTGTTTTGATGACCCTTGTGGGTTTTCTATTGACTCAGTTTGGTCTCACTGCATCAATTGACTTTTTGTTTCTATGTTCACACCTGCATCCAAGTTTTAACTCCTGTTATTATCTGATCAAGAAAGGCATAATCTTCTTTTGTAGCTCAAGAAAGAACTGTTCTGCTCCCATCTGCTGAACCATTTGTTCTTTAGAAAGAATTTAGGCATCCATCTGATACAAAATTTCTAGTAAACATTTTATATAAAATATGAAAATATTGGAAAATGACCAGAAAGCTTAGAGATAGTGAATCTGCAGTTTTTTCTAATGCTTTCGACAACCTTTCAAATCAGATCTCCATTCACTTCTATTCACTTCACTTCTATCATGGATATTGGTTTTTCCACTTTCGAACTTAAAGCACCATTGTCTTACATTTCCTTCAATAATTATGTTTGGTTCGTAAACTTCTCAAAGTTGGCAATGGATTTCACTTCCTTTAGAGTTTTTTTCCACAAGAAAACTTATCACAGAATGTATCTCAAAACTGGCAGAACTTGCAATTGCAGCATGCAATTTGAATGCACAGCTCAGAGAGGGAAGAAAGGTATGATCTTGATTTTACTGTTGTTCACGTGTACTGCTTCAGGGTATACTCCACTGCAAGATCAATGCCACTATCTCTATTTTTATGCCTGCTATCTTAAAATAGAAGTATCTTAATGAATTAATCCCCGATATTTGGACTATCTCCACCACTTTCCCTTAGAATGGCAGTCCCTCAATTTTCACTTGTATGCTACATGCTGATGTTATCAGAAAGGATGCCTATTCCTGGGAGTAAAGGGAAAAAACACATTTTATCACATTTTATATAGAAGAAAGTATGATGATATAAGCCCAAATCTCCTGCATCTCATTGTAAAACATTTTACACTTGGAACTTCTTTTAGAATCTTGGGAGTTATGACCATTCTGCTTAACAGAGCTCATTATGACTGTAGATGCTCTCTAGCTTTCTCATGCATTAGATTGTATGATTGTGCAGTTTCCAAAATAACACTTATAAGGGATGTCTGAATATATGAAATATAGTTTTCAGTTGGTTAGATCAAAAATAAAATTGAAATTAGCTTTACAACTAACAGTGGATTAGTGTATGCATATGGTTTGGTTTTACAAACAAATATTTGATTTAAATTTAAATTCATTTAGATGGGGTCGTGGACACCCTGAAGAGTATACAGAAGCCATTAATCTGGGAGAAGAAAAATTTGATGATAGCCAGGAGAAAAAGCCACGGGCTGGCCAGATTTTGTGGATTCGTGGCCTAACAAGACTACAGACTCAGGTAAGTAACATGAAATATAATGTGTAATAAAACATATTTAAGATTATAAAATACCTGTTGCATTTCTCACCTTTTTTCTTTCGTTAAATGTTTTATCTTATTGCTTTCATCTTTGCTTTCGTCACATGATTCCATGTAAAGAAAATCAGGCAAGGTTTCTGTTATATATTTTTTCTAAAAGTCTAACTTAGTACTTATGGTATTCCGTATGCATAAAAAAGGATTCTTAGTATATGAATGCAATCTTTGTGTAAAACATATCAGTACTATGATTTCTTTATGTTTGCATTTTGCATATATAGAAAAATAGATTAACTGTCAATGAATACCTGAGTAAAATGCTGCCAAACTATGGGACTGTAAGAATATAAAGCTTTCGGAATGACTGCAAAAATATAAAAGACATAAGAAATAACTCTTTTCATTTTAATAAGAGAAATAAGTTTTTATTATAGAGAAAGAGTATAAGCAGAAGCAGATTTAATAGTGCTAAACAAATTAAAGGTATGAAAGAAGAGTTGTTTCTAATGTACTTAGGAGAATGCTTGTTCCTATGCTTAACAGTACTGTGAGAAGCAAAGTGGCATGATTTCTGCCTCATGATCATGTGTTTGTTTTATCTTCAGATTTTTATCCAAAGCTTTACTGTCAGTTTTCTCATGAGTTGACTTGAATTTAAGACAGATTATGCACATAGCTTAATTTGAATGATGAAATGTAGAGGACAGAGCACCATTGTTAGAAGATGGCATTTCATGGGTTATGCATTAATAAGCTACTTGTATAAACTGTTAACATTGTTCAGTTTTTGTACATGACTAACTAGCAAATACTTTATTCAGTGCTCTTTGGTTCCATACACTTGGACTTAATTTAGAAATTAATTGCACTACCTGATACAGTTAAAAGCATTTTTGTTAAGCAAGTATTTATTTTCCCTTTTATGTTTGGCACCATTTTTACTCTGTGTAAAGGTGCAAGCATGGGGAATACCATTGGAAAAAGTTATGAATCATAATGGAGGTTAATTAATGAAAGAGTTTGTTCTCGTGCCCTTCCCCCCTTTGTTACTTCAGTCAAGATTAACTTATTGTAATTGCAAGCAATATATACTTACTGTTTTATGGTTCTTATATTTGGTAACAGTTTATGCATGTTGTATTCAGTAACTACAGTTTTCATAATTCTAAAATCTGGGCTGCTAAAGCTCTCTAAAGAACAAAAATTATAAAAGCATTTTATTATTTTCATAATAAAATGGCTTCAGTTCAACTTCCAAGACAACTAAAAGCTGTAGTCTGATATTTACTAAAGGTATAAAAAAATATATATATTTAATATTCACAGAAATTATAAAGGTTTGATGTTTACAATTAAAAATGTTTATTTATAATACAATTTCATTGCTTGCATTTTATTATGGAAAGAATTTTCAATATCCAGTTATGTGTATGTTTATAATACTAAGCAGTATTTCCTTCCAATGTTTTATTATTGTCAATCAGAGTCTTATAAATGACTCATCCTCCTCATAAGGGCTGTATCATATGAAAAGGACTTTCATTGGTGGTGGTTGCGGTGATGGTGATAGTAAGTTGATTGACATGGGTAAACAGGTGAAATGGCAGCTAAAACGTGCTTTTGGTGAAGAGGTGCTCATACTTAATTCATGTTCTTGTGTAGACTTGGCTGAAGTTGAGTGCATTGCACCTACAGTCTTGCCTGATTTGCAAGAACATCATATGCCTGTGGCTCGCTATTAGATAGGTGCATACTTGCCCATTCTTGAAAGGGATATTAGTTAATAATTGGATTTTATTAATTACATAGCACTTCCATCTGTCAATTTTTATATGTATCCTAATAATATGGCACTCTTAATGCCAAACTGCTACCAATACTCTGTTCAAACCCAAAGATAAATTCCAAGTCCATCAACAGGATGACAGACTGGACATGTCAAATCCTAAGTTCTGCACCTAAATCCTGTGTGAATGGCATCTAAACTGCAAGACAGAATTTGGGACAGCTACATATTATATAGTTAAATGTATTCTTCTCCTAGAAAAACTAATGAAAATCCCTTTCAGGTGGTACAGGATGGTACAGAATTTACAGGTGTTTGTGTGCTTAAGTGTTCTGCAATAAAATTTCCTTTAGATTAACTTTTGGAGTTTTTTCCAGGTAAAAATATACTTATTCTTTGTCTTTAATGAGACTAGGTGTTCCATAAAGTGGTATGGTCCTTCAAGAAGTTCTCGTGTTAATTTTAAAACAGAGAATAATTGATATGTTTGACCATGTAAGCAGCTAACAATCCTGTGATGTGGTAACAAGCAACAATTTTATCCTGTACAGTGCAGTGCAGTGCAGTACAGTAGAAGGGAAATCTTAAATTTAACAAGCATGGACCTGTTTGAACAGTAATTTTGTTTCAGTGAGTAGTTTTGATAATATTTCAGAGTAGAAAGGATATAAGCTTTGTTGATATTGTTTTCTCCAATATTGAGTGACCTTGACATACATGCTTTATAGTATGTAACCTTTGTTAGCTGGACTAATTGCTGTTACCTGGACAACAGATATGCTATTCTCGGAGTAATGTTCAAAGTATTCCTTATGTAATCATGACATGTTAACTGTCACCAAGTGAGTAAAAATCACCAAATGATGAACACTTAATTCTTGTGACAAATTACAGTTTTATTCACTTATTGCTGTATGAAGATTTTATTTTCAGTATTGTATGAGTGGTGGGTGTGAAGTGTGAAGTTTAGCTTTGATCAGTAGGGTAGCTTTAGACAGTAAAACAAAATGTAACTACATAAAGCACTAATGATGTAAGATGATATACCTATATAGTGTTGATCATAGATAATTATGGTAGGCATGCATATTTTTCTCATTACTTCTGTTCTTTTAAAAGTGAGTCTTTAGTAACGCATATGAACACATGATAGCTCAATACATTTAAAGTGTACATCATAGTTCCCAGCTGAATTAGTGCTCTACACCAGTGAAGATATGGAAATATTTGCTGTGGCTTGCACTCTGAGGAAATGCATTCTGTTGCTGCAGTTGTATACAAACAAAAGCAAATAATAGTTCACATGAAATCACACTTTCTTGACAGTGCTTTTCATCCACCAGTCTTTATTGCATGTAGGAATAATTATAATAGATCACTCATACATAGAGACCCTGAAATTTTGTGAATAAATGTTTGCAAAATTTTCTTATAAACAAAAATGACTTTTTAGTTTTCTACATCATTTTCAAATTGAATAGGTGGCTTTTTTCGGCACAGAAGTTAACAGAAGTTTCAAAATGACATTACTTTCATAAAATACTGCATGCCTTTTGTTTTTTATGGTATTTTTTTTGCCCCATTATTTTCTATTTGTACAATTACTTTTCATTAGATGTCAGTTGAGCCTTGATTCTACATATGGCAGCAGAAAGTATATCCTATAAAATGTGATGCCCAAAATCGGTTTGTCACGTGACGTAATGAAGTAGGTCTACAATGCCAAGATAATCCTCTGAATGCCTTTAACATATACATTCATATTCAGTGTTTGAAATATAACTGTTTTTATCCCACTCAAACACTACAAGCTTCAGTAAATGCGAGATAGATTCTGCAAGAGGTAACATTTTTTATGGATGCTTACAGCATAATGTGGAATTTCAAGCAGTGACTGGGTACATCTATTTGCATTCCTTAAGCAGTAATGAGATTATTAAAAAATAGTGACCAGTTCTACAAGGTAAACATAAATTTGATTATGAAATTTATGCCAACATGCATAATGCTAGAAGAAAACCCATTACGTTGAAGCCATTGGATGTTGCAAGATACAGAAGTTAAACAAAGAAACTAAAATTGATTTTTATCACAAATTACCAAAATGAAACAGTACTTTTGTACTCCAACTGAATGAGATTTTAAGTATCCATGCACCGTACTGAAGGGGTCACATCTTATGTTGAAGACAAAGCCCAAGAATAATTTAAAATACAATGACTTCATGTATATTTGATGTGAGAAGCAGCACAGTAATGTGCAGATTTTGCATTATTTGCTTTAAATGGAAGAGTAAGGACTTACGTTTTAAACATTTACTGGAAAATAACAAACACAATTGACAAACTCAAAGTGAATGGAAATTGCAGGGAATAAACACCAATTGTTTCTTTATGCTGTGTTTAGTTTATTGTACTTTGAATATATATTAAACAAACGACCCAGTTTTACTTAACTGCTTTTACAGAAATAGTTATTTTTAACCCTATGAATATTACTGTATTGGTCTGAAACTAAGCTGCACTTTTTATACAGATTTTTCCTTTGAAATGTTAGGGTGCAGCTTACTACCTTGTCTTTTACATACCTCTGCTTAAAAAATTATGCTCATTTACAACATTATAACTATAATCTATAATTGAAACTAGCAGCAAGGCATTTTATTAAGCAACAATACAAAACTTTTACCAGTATTTTATTGACATTAACATTGTGTAGGTCCAACATTGTTTTGTAAGCACATAATTCAGTTTCAGTTTAATACTGGAAAGAAATCCTGATTTATGCCAATAAGAATGTCCATTTAGATTTAAAAAGTCAAGCCGAATTCGGTGGAGCTAAAATGCAAACTTCAAGCTTGGTTTTGGTATAATGCACAACTATAAGCAACAGAGAGGCTGAAAGAAAGTATAGACTGTATGAATGTAATGTGCAACTTCGGGTTGCTTCAGAAGGAAAATGGAAGAAAGGTCATTGAGAAAATCATACAGAGGACCGAAATGTGGCAAATAATAATGATGAGTAAATAGGACAATATATGGTAAAGTTATGTTAGATGCCAATGTGTTTTATCATATATTAGAACAAATGCTCACGGTACATATGTCTTGCATGTAGGTGCAATTAAATTTGTTAGTTTTTCTCCTCTCAATCAGTGGGCAACTTACTTTCATGCAAAATATATTTTTCATTTCTTTTGCAAAATTTAGGTGCATAGCTTATGTATCGGCAGCTTATTATCAGGCCAATATGGTACATTTTTATATAATTTTCTTTTTAATTTATTCACCACTTTTCAGGGTCCCTATTCATATAATGTGCCGCCCACAGCTGCGTCCACTGCCTGTTTCCTCAGTTTCATCTGTTGCAATCAGTTGCAATTGTGGTCTTCCATTTTCTGTCAGTCTCTCTTTCTCTCTATTTATTTTTTTGTCTTTCTATTTATTTCTGTCTCTCTCTTTCTCCCCGTCTCATTTTCTCCCTGTCTCTCTCTCTTTTTGTCCTTCTTTCCCCCTCTCTTTGTCTTTGTTTTATGATGGTTTATCCTAGAAAGACTGAGTTGATCTTCCTTCCGTGTGTGCATCCATCCTATTTGAAATCGGTATTGCAAGCAACGGATTGGTTAGATCACAAGCAAGCAACCCAAGTGTTTGTACTATGCAAGCAGGTGGCCGAAGCAGCCTTTGAGTCTCCTGAAGCTGGGGATGGTGTGGCAGTTCTTGTTCTGAGCAATCCATGTTGCAAGCGAACGACCGAACCCTCAAGGGTTTGGGGGCCTGTCCCGGGGCCTATGTCGGGGCCCATCTCAGGGCACCTCACGGCAGGAAGAGAAACTATGGTCTAGGGACAGGGACGTTACTGATGCAGTACATTCGAGTGAACCAAACAAGTGAGGTAGCTTGTAGATGACTGCTTGCGATTGCTTGCTATCGAATAGCTGCCCTGCTGACGGAAACCATACGTAGTTGCCAGTCGTGTTGTTGCTGTGTATTCAAGTAGAGAATAGAGTTTAGATACAGTATTTCTTGGAAGTCTAGCTTACATTGCTATTATTCATTATCTGTCCATTAGTTAGACTACTGTACCATTCACGTGTCACTCACATTCCCAAAGTGTAATTATGTTACCTGTGTCAGTATAACATGTATCATGCTTCAGTATTACCCAGCTTTTTATCGAATGCACTGTCTTGTTCATTGCCACTGTTGACCACTTTATGGGACACCTAAATCTTAAAAGAGACATTACAAGTTGACTGAGAGTGATGTTGAGAGTAGCTCACTGGCACCTTCCCACGCACGGAAACGTGGTACTTGCAATCATGTTGTTGAAGTGCTCAAGACTTAGTTGTTGTTGGCAGACCTGTATAATGTGCTTGAAACATTGTTGTTTAAAGCTGGGTGGGTATATGTGGTGAATATGTGTGCGTGTGTGTGTATATTTTATTTGTTTATTTATTTTGACCTAAATATTCCTGTATGAGCTGTGTTTATACTTCAGTAGATTTCTTGGTGAAGATTTTATAGCTTATAAGTGTAAGTAAATGTGGCAGTACTGTGTTTTTTGTATAGAAACAATGCTCATAAAGTGTCCAATAGTAAATTACAGAAGTTACATAAGCCTATCAAGGGTCTCGACCAAAGATAGTTACTTATTTAGTCTGTAGCAGTAAAAAAGCAATAATTGTTTATCCACAATATTGCATGAAGTATTTGTTTGCCATGAACATAAAATATGTATCATATTATTGCAAAATAGTTGAATTACTATATTTACTGCTGCAGATTTAGATGCACTAAATTTTTCTTATGTTCAATCTATCTCTATTTTGCTCACACTTAATTCTTATTGCATATTGAAAAAAATGTGAGTGTCATTCTATTGCATTACATGAAAGAACAGGTCCATGATTGCTTCCCGCACAGAACTCTCTTCAGTATCTGTCCTTGAGTGCACCTGAAAGATGTATCACAGCCTTGTTGTGCTGGATGGTTTACAAGCTTCTTCTCTCTTCTGTCTACCTTTCAGTGGTATAATGTTGCGATAGTAAAAATATAACTAGATATGGTGTAGATGGGTTTCTTTTCGGGGTTCTAATCTTTTTTAATATTACTATTGTTTTCCGGTCCTGTAGTATCAAATTAAATAAGATTTTGCTATAATGAAGAAAAAATATATATATTCCTCTGCCAAAAATTGGGGAACTCTTACACACTTTATAGTATGGGAATGCAACTGTGATATAGATAAGACTTAACACAAGGAATGTAGGCATCCATCTTTTGATATCCTGCTATGTTGTTCTGAATGGCTTTTGGCCAAAGATGTTTTTGTAGTAGTTTTGCTAATTAATAAGAATAAAACCTAGATCCTATGCTCGCAGTAGTTGTATTTCATTGACATGAAAACCCTTTAGCTATTGTAGTTCTTTCTGTAAGTTCTGGCTTGGTATGGTTTTCCATAATTAACTTCTTCTTTCCCTTTTGTTAGAGGGATGGGAGTGAATTGAGTATGTTGAATGCAAGACTAAGCTCTGCTTTTTTCTGTGTAGTCTTGTGTGTGCTTTTAACCTAATTTGTTTGGAAAGCAACTACTCTAGTTCTTTGTCTTTATGATGCTGCTTCACCTTTGCTTGCTCTAAAGGAATGTTGGTTTATTTTGAAGTTCCTATTTATAATTTTGATCTAAATACTATATGATTTCGTTATTTTTTGTAAGTTATTTTACATTAAGTTATTTATCTACTTGTGTAATTTATTCATCATTTAACCAAGTTTTTTAATTGATTATACTGCATTTTTTGCATGCATCTTCAGTGTTGTAACCCTGATTGGCCTTGCCATGTTTCCATACCTATGAACATACTCAGAAACAAACTGTGATGTTCATTGATGTCTGTAGGAAGTCCTGCTTTTCTTCTCAGGTCTTGTGGGTTGATCTCGTGTCTTTACTATTCATGGTGATAAATATGTTTATTCTTGTGCTTGTGTGTTAGTACATGTTTTACCTTAATTGCATTACTTCATAGATTGCTCTTGATTTGCTTTCTGTAAACTTCACCTTGAAACAAGCAGCACCTATATTTTACAAAATGCTTGCTGTTCTAAATGTGTATCCATTTTAGTATGTATTTATTATTTAATTTTACATATGTGAGAGATCATTTTAAATTAATTATAACATCAATGAACAACATCAGTGATATCTGAGTATAATAGTAGCTGTAATGCTGTATTGCTTAAACCAGTTCTTTTCGCAAACTGCTAAGAATCCTTCCTGTAGTACCAGAAGCTTTGGTACTATTATGGTACCAGCCCTTAGCATTAACCTTTATTCATGGGCCCTCAATCAGGTATCTTAATAGTAAGATATCCTGATTCAGTGTTTTTCCAGAACTTAAGATACATCAGGAAGGAAAGAAAGAAAGAAAAAATTTGAAGGAAGCAAGGAAGTAATGAAGGAAGGAAGGGAGGATGAAAATGAATGGAAAACATATTTATTTAAGAGCCCTCCCACCCTCATGACTGTCCTTGCCTGTGTTTGCAGCTGCGAGTAATCAGGGCTTTCAAGTCAACACTGGAAGATCTGGAGGAACGCCGCTCTGTACATAGTTTACACAGCTTACACAGTTTGCGCAGCTCGCGAAGCCACACGGGCCCTCGCCCTCTGTCTGACATCAGTTACATTGATGAGGACCCTGTCAAAACGCCATCGCCTCTGAACGACCGTGACAAAACCAATAATTCCTCGATGCTTCCGAAGATGGTCTCTCCTGCTGAGGACCCTCACCTGGTGCCGATGGCAACGGCGGGGAAGGACACCGCTGCCGTACAGAGTACTGATCCTCCTCCTCTCAAGTCCGGTGGTTGGGGTTCTGGTCTCTTGGCACCACCCCACGGTCCTGCCTCACACCTTTCCGCACATATGCTTCATTTCCCTGCTCATACACAGCCTTTAAGCCCTTCCCATTTGCAGAATCTATCACCACAAACATTGAACTCTTCGGGTGGTCCGGATGGCATCCAGATCCAGGCCTCCCTTGGGGTTCCGGATTTGCCCAAGTTGGTGCACGAGACCAGCATCTAGTTTCATTATTTTTATACATGTAGGTGCTCATTCGGAACATTTACATTTCTTTTGCCAGTTCCATTCAATGTTTTTTGTTATTGGTTTTTTTTTCTGTTTTTTTTTTTTTTTCTACACATTACCTTAAGATGCTCCAGCACCTGCAACCAATAGCTCTTTAATTTGCTGCTTGTAGACCCCTATCCAAGCATTGAATACTGTCAGGTTTTATAGTGGCAGGCTGATCAGGTTTGTGGTGATGCGATGATGCTGTGATTCCCTCACTTTAATGTAGCGTGGGGTCGAGAGAGTAGCACATGGCACTGCATGTCTTGTGCGTGTGGTCTGTAGTAGAGTTGCTTACCTTGTGGCTTGCCCGCCCGCCCAATTATCATGCTCATATTTACCATAAAATAAAATTACATATTTATGTAGGATGGCAGATGGAAGCAATTGGGTGCCTTTAGGGAATGCTGCACCATGACACAGTAACAAACTAGAACATAAACAGGACAGGAAACTGGGACTCAAAATTAAGTAAAGAATAATAAGTAATTGTTTGTTTAGTTATTTATTTGTGTATTCAGTTTTTTGGAAGTGGAGATTACATGGGATAAAGCACAATTCATTAGTTCAAAATGGAGAAGGAACTAATGAAGCACAAATAAAAGAAAATGTGTGAAATTTGAATGCTTAGTAGTTGTAGTCTTAGTAGTAGTAGGTGGGGAGGGATGGGAGTGCCGCAACAAAGACCGACTGACCGACGTCCCCTAAACTGCCCTCCTTATGTTTTCTTCACTTAGATGAGTGTTGTATTGTGAATGGATGTCAACTGTGAGAGCTTGCCAAACTTTACCTTTTTCTACCTTGCATCTCATAGTGCAAAGCGATACAAATATATGTGCGTAGTCTCTGTAACGTATATCCAAATGAACGTACACATACATTTCTTCTTTCCACCTTTCACACTGGTACCATACCATTAATGTCTGTATATACATGAATTGTTATTATTATTATTATTTTTTTTTTTGTTTTCACTTTTTCTCTGTAGCTACAAAAGTGTTGTTGAAGACAAGTCACTTGTTTCATCATCTTTGTTTTAATGCCTCTTTTTTCAATTCCAGCAACTAAATTATGTACAGTCAGTTCTAGGGTTAAAGCATTGAGTTGTTATCGTTGCTTTCTGTGCTCATTGCACTCGAAACTATCGAGGCTGGTTGAGCAACAAGTGGCATATGATGCAACGAGATGTTATTGTTTCACTGCTTGGCATGGGTTGACTCTTTTAAGATCAATCTCTCTTGTTAAAGGTATTAGCACACTGTTTCCATCCCACCTCGCTCGAGAGTTTGCTGTAGACTTACATCTATCGAGCACCTTGTTACTCAACCTAACACAATGCAACCTTCACCTTTTTACCCACCCATACCTTTTTTCGGTTCAAAACACATGCTACTGTTTTATGACCATTGTTACCCTTTACTCTTGAAGGTGATAGGTGGTGAGTTGCAAGAACGTTTGATTCCGGTCCCCTACAGCAAGAGCTCCACTGACCAAGCTGTAAGCCGCTTTCCTACTTTCTTTCTTGTCCGCTCAATCGATCGCTCGTTATTACTTTAGAAATCTTGTGGAGCCCACACGATGAGAGACTCTTAACATTCTGGTTGTGAACTTTACTCTTTAGCTAAATATTCACCTGAATAACTCTTTCATATCCTAACCTAATGACTCATCAATGCTGGTTTCCAGCATATGAGAAGTATCCTTTCTTTCCTAACTAAATTTTTAAACTCTTTCTGAACCTGCATTGGACTGAAAGCAGGTATCTTTGTAGTACCTTATGAACTCATTTTGGTGTTTGAAGATATGTATGTTTTTTGATAGTTTGTGGTTGAGTTAATTTTTCATCCTGTGGGCTTCACTAGCGATCTGTGCCACCATGTGGTGAAACGCTTTTGATGTCACGTTGATGTATGTAAACGGTGTCTTGTCTTGCCCTGTAATTGATTAGCCCTGTAGGTTATTAACTTTTAGTTAGTAGTGAGATGAGATTGCATTCTTTTTTTGTTTGTATTACTGCCATTCTGTTTCCAATCCATCAATGTAGTTGTAATTTCTTTAACTAGGTACATTTTCAAAATCCAGGTAGGTGATTATTTCTAGTGCATGGTTTCTCATGGTCAACATATGCACCACTTGTATCATGTAAAAGCTCAAACTTTGTGTATTATCTTGCTACCATTTCCAGTGTTCTTGCTGATGCTTGCTTTGCAGTTGTAATATTCTATTTAGAAAATTACCCTTACATGTGCACATCCTTTACTATCATTTTTGTACCTTCCTCCATGCTTTCCTGACTCTTAGAGCCCCTACCTAAAATCCTGCTCTTAATGAGCAATGTTGCAGGTACCCCCATCCCACGCTGCATGTGAGTGCCTAATAAAGGTACACCGATGCTCTCATTTAAAGAATAATTTCAATTTGAAAATAGCTCTGCATGGTTTTTGAACATCCCGGAAGATGATCCTCTGTTACAAACAAGAGTATGAAATTCTGGCCGGGCAGATCAAGGTGCGTGTTCCTTAAGGTTTCATTTTATCAGCAAGCGCTCATTATCGTACTGTTTGTTGAACCTAACAAGCTTTCTTTTTATATTGACCTACAATAAGGCGTGCAGTGCTGCTTTTGGTCATGGTTGCTTGAGATTTCACATGATCAAGTCAATTTTATTTTACAAAGCTTTTTTTCAAAAGTTTTTAAGCTTGAACTCAAGTGGTGATTTGGTTGACTTGAGGGCCAGGCTCTTCTTTTGGAGGGGGGAGGGTTTGACTTACTTGCCTTGGTAAATGTACACATTTTTAATCTTTTTTTAAATGAAGGCTTGAAGTTGCACAAAAATTTAATTTATTGGCTTGCAGTACAACACATGAGTGTTTTTAATGGGCGACAAGGCAATACACTTGTCTGTCTGTCTGCCTGCCTGCCTGACTGACTGACTGACTGTCGCGGTTGGTGTTTGTGGCATGAGTCAGACTATTGAACCTTTTCAGTTAAACTGTTAGCATGGTGGCTGAATTTTCAGTTTATACTCAAACAGCGTGTTGATGTGCTTGAGCAATATTTTAAAGATATTTTTAAAAGACATTGTTTAGCAAGGAGTTAAAATTAGAAACTCCAAACTGCACGCTGGTGTGATATAAGTTTTTATTTGTTCTCCTTCTGCCCTCCCCCAATGAAATTTTGGTGGTGGATGTTTATATTTACTAAATGTATTTCACTACATCATTTAAAATATGTTAAAAGAATAATATGCAGGTGAAAGTGTCAGCATTTATTTTCTAATGCATTAATGTGTTTTTGTATTTATTTTTTGTGTAAAGTGTTTCAAAAGAAATATTTTGTTCCACCACTCCCTTTTTGTTTTATTTGCTTGTTGCCATTCACTGCCAAGTGCAACACAGCTTTTTCAGGCAGCTGCCTGCCTGGCTATTAGTTAATATAAGAAATGAGGTATATAGATAACCAGCTTAAGCTGATGCCTGGAGTGTTCCTCCTCGATGTGACCATCCAACATGTTGACGTATATTGTGTATCAGTACATTTTCATCATAAGTTTGTAGAGGTAGTGTGTGAGTAGCTTTAAAGTGTGAATGTAGTTAGAAGTAGCCATTCAGCCTTAATTTTATATACAGTGTTTACATCTTCTGATGCTGGAGGTTCCAGAGAAGCTCCATGGAGAAAATATAGAATTTTAAATAAACAATTCCTGTACCTATTACTGTATAAACAGTTTTCTAAAGTATTGTGCAAAACTGAGTTTAGGCAAAAAATGGGCAACTGAGGGAATGAGGATGAATGAAAGTGTGCATGTTCAAATCAGTTTTGACAACTGTCAATTTTGGCTTTTCCTTGGGTAAAGCCATTGCATTTATTTGCTAGTGTGCATTGTACTAAGACTGTACACATTTTTCAAGATGTGGCTGTGCACAATATACTCAGCAACAAAAGTTAAATTGAGATAATTTTGATAGGCATTCAGCCACCTCTGCAGTTGAAATATTTTGTCAAGCATACTAACAGAATTTGCTCTGCCATAATTTTACTTAAAGTTGAGTTCTGCATTTGTTTATAGTCCTTGGATTAATTAGTATTTTTCAAAGTGTGATTTGCTGTGTTTATGTATTGTAAACAGGAATGAGAAATACAGGTGAGGTAAAGCACTACAGATAGACTTCAGTCCTACTAAATGAATGAATGAAGTTCACAAAATATGTGTAAAAGCATTTTGTTTAAGCCACCCTGAACCGTTGGTCTTAATTCATCACTAAATTTATTAAGATTTAAGTTGAAGTGATAAGCATGTTTTGCATATTTATTAGGTAGTGGTAATAGTTTTAGTTAAGACAGCTTAGGAGCACTCTAGGCCTCTAGTTTAAAAAGAAAGAAATATTTACATGGTTAAAGGTAAATTTCTCTGCACATACAAAAAAAGAAGATAAAAAAGAAAAAAGAAAGAAAAGAAAAAAGAAAGAAAAGAAAAAAGAAAAAGAGAAAAAAGCTTATCTCCAAATGTATGAGGAACCAATACCCAGTGTCAGGAAGTACTGACTGCTTTCACTGATATGTATTTATTTGCTTTTGGCTTGTTTAGCTATTTAATTTGAATTATCTCTCCAGCTACAAATGTGGGTTAATAGCATTTCTAATAAAATAATCTTTAGCATGCCCATGTTGGGGAACCATATTTAACAATGGGACCAATGGATAAGAATTCAAGGTTTAACATTTCTGGAGAAAATTCCTTTTAAATAACTAAATTAAGAAAATAAAATTATTTCAAAATGTCATTTGAACTTCTAGCATTATAAGTAGTAATTGCACCGGTTCTGGTCCTTAATACTACTGGAAGTTTTATAAATGTTAATATACTTTAAGGTAGCTTGCATTTTCAATTCTATGTTTAGTAATTACATGTTCTTACTGGTCAATTTTGAAGATTTCTAAGGTAATATAGCTCTGTAAAAACATAAGTGAAATTTTGTTACTACCATTCTCATAGGTCATAATG
Organism: Mantis religiosa; assembly: GCA_030765055.1. Classification (NCBI taxonomy): domain Eukaryota; kingdom Metazoa; phylum Arthropoda; class Insecta; order Mantodea; family Mantidae; genus Mantis; species Mantis religiosa. The sequence continues at coordinate 32,421,209 of CM060950.1, read as the reverse complement.
TTTTATCTTGGAAACTTAGGGGTTCCCTGCTTTAAAAGATGTGGATGGCAACATTTTTCTCTTACTTTGTTCTGTTAACGTTTGTTATAATGCAGCAAAGTAATTTTATCTAGTTTCATTTAATGAGATCTGACTTTATATTTTGAACGGAATGATGCGTCTTTGCTAAAACTGAGGAGTAGCATCTATTAGTCATTCTCAACTGATTATTCTGCGACGACATAGCAAGCACCTTTGTCAGCATGAACATAGAGAGCCAAACATGTCACTTTACGGTGTCCAGTTAAATGTATTGACAAGCTCAGACTAAATTTTCATATTCTAAAGTGGACTTAAATATGCAAACCATATTATAGCTTTAAATATAGCAGTTTAAATCAAACTTTGCACCCATTGCAGTTGGTCATAACCAGAGAATGAACTTCTGAAATTTATATCTGGGCTCTTATTTAATTGGATAATATCTAGGCTCTTATTTAATCAGATAATTTACTGAATGATACATTTTATCTTCACATAGATATCTTAATTATAATAGTATTCTAAAATAAAATAATAAATTCACATTTACCTTCAGTTTAATAGTGAATTGAATGGAGATATAAGCATATGATATGACCGCAATAATAAAATAAAAAGAATCTGTAGTCTTCAGTAATACCATAGTATGTAAGGAGTAAGATAAATACTGCTATGGTTAACCAGTTTAATAACACATTTAATCCTTTAAAAATACTTAGCATTTTGTCTTTGAATTGAATGATTATATTAGTATAAGTTCCCCTTACTTCATACTGATCAGCATGGTACAATCACATCAAAACATTTGTCTTCTAGTATTTTGTCTTTTAAGTTTGATGACAATACCAGCACATTTTTCTCCACAATATTTATCACACTGAGTAGCATGGCATGAATGATATATACAGATAGAAGTTTTTCATGTGATTAATTTTCCTGAGACAATGTCAACATTTTCTACCGTTGTGTCATCCGTAAAGAATATCTCTTCCCAAAAAGGAAAAAATATTAGTCAAAATTGACCAATGAGGTACATTACACATAAAGGCTGCAGCTTTGCATTGGGAATTCAGTATTACCCTCTTCTACCTTTTTCACCATTTCTCTGCAGTTCATTTCCAAGCATGCTCTGATATTATACCTCAGGCAATTATTAATGCCTGATCTATGAAATGTCTTGAATGGGAATATTATGAACTGCAGAGCATATTCTCCTAAGGGACCAAAAAGAAGTTATGTTTAAAATAATGCATAAATCAATTAACTATTACAGATTTACCTTTATTAAAAATGTTCCTACATATGCAATAAAATATTGGTATTGGCCACATTTCTCCTTATATTCAACCTCTGTTTGAGAGAACTTTCTGAATTTCTTTCAGAAGTAGAAGTAATCTTAGGAGAATGTTACTTATCTCTTAGAAAAAGAAGGTAAGTACTTAAGTCTCTAGGGCTGGATCGCGAAGAAAATTGATTGACTTCTTGTTTTGGGTTGCTGATTCACGTAACGATCATTCATTTTGCAGCTGTCTTTGACTGTGCAGCCCTTCCTAAGGCTGACCTGAGTTTATTTTGTGTAAGTTGGGAACAGCGATATTCTTCATTATTGTGGAACATGTGTTAGAGATAAAAAATCGTACTTATAAAATTTTTCTAACAGGGATTAAAGGTATTACTTAATTCCATTATTACAATACATGTTACTCTCTTTGGAGATGATATTGCTAAGAAAAATTCCATCTTTACCCTTTAATGAGTCATCCTTAGCTACTAGCAAATGAACCGTACTTTGTTTTGTAATTTGCAATGAATTTCAAGTAAAGTTTTCACATTCATTTTTCATATCAGTACCTACCCAGTGTTTCATTCAAGATACTATAATTCAGTTGGTGGTAATTCTCATCTACTCTAAGAAACAGTACATTTGTCAGTAGTTGGTCTTCTATTCTGTTTTCATTCCAGTGAAAGCACTTTTCCACCAGTGATACAGTAAAATGTTGACTGCATCTACAGAATCAACAGTTCTACTATTTTACTCATGTCATGACATTTATGTAACAAAACTTTGCTTATATAACCAGCTCATAGAATAATATTAATATTACAACACCATTTGCATTATAGAACAAGAACTTCCGTCACAAATTCAGCAAAGCAGCAAGTGATATTTTTTCCGATGTGAGTGGCTTCTTTAACTGTGTATAATATATTAGCATACTTATTGTTTGTGCTGTGCTTCTGTTCACAGTTCATGATATGTATAAATATTTGTATTGCATAGTATGAAATTTCCTTAGTCCATTAAACTTCAGCAGGCAAATATTTTGCAAGAAAAGACATGCACTGTATCTATCAGAAGGCAGCTGCTAAATGTTGAAAGATGCACATTAGCAACTGTTAGCATGAGAATCAGCAACTCTTGAATCAGAGGAGATACCAATTTTCCCAACACTCCAACTCTTATGACTTAAGTAGGTAAGTTACCTTGCAAGTTGAGACAGACTTATTGTAAACATTTTTTCAACATCCCTTAGAGGAATCAGTTTAGGTCTCAATAAAATGGGAATTACTGTCGTGGTAAAACTCTGAAAAAGGTGAGTTTGTTATGGATGTGTAGATTAACTCTTTGCAAAGGCATACTGTTTTTGCATATGAACAGAATACACCCCCTACACATAAACATTATATACATGTGAATCACAACAAAATACTAAGATTATTTAAAATTCACTCTACAATGATCACTCAGCCTTGGTGAAAATTTCCATCTCCAGTTGCACAGTCAAGTGTGGCAAAATTAGAAAAGTGTGACCACATAGCTCATGAATGTGCCTAATGGCTCACTTAACCTTATGATTTTGCAGCTATGCATGCTTATATTTCAAGGGGATTTGGTGTAGTGCTGTTTTTTGTATTCTCTGTGATTCGGGTGGTAATCAAATTCATTGCAATGTAAGTATATTTAATAACTGTTTTTCATCATATTTTATATTTTAACTCTAATTTAGAATTTAATGCATGTTTAACTAACCATTGATGCTATTTAATGTTTTCTTTACACCACCTACTAAAATATCAGGTATGTATCTTTTTGTGGTTTCAGTAAAAAATTTTGTTCTCCTGGAAGCATATATTAACATACTTTAATATACTTGGTAATCTGATGTAATAGGCTAGTTAATATATGATGTACTTCATTTATAGGTGGGTAAATATAAATACGTATGTTTACTACCAAAGCACCATCAAGTTTACGTGAAATGTTGACTCAAATGCAAGTAGTGTTTCTACATTAAATAAATTCCAACAGTAATACTTTAAAACTAGATCTGCTGGACTACATCATTATAGAGAAAGAAGGGTTACTTAACACTAGAATGCCCAAACTTTTTTTCTTACACACTAGAATGTCTGAAAAGGGTCATTTGACTCCTTTCAATAAAATATAGTGTATGAATATAATAACCATTTATTCTAAACAAGTTACATAAATGCCATCCATTAGTTTAACTATCCCAGCCAATGAAAGCTTTTGTCGGAAGAAATTAGAGACAAGGTAAATTTTTGCCACTTGTTTAGACCTAAGTATTAGAGTATTTTCTCAAATGGCCGCCAATATGACCACTGGAGTTAAACGCGAAAAAATGGGGGGGAGAATATTTTCTCAAAAGTCCCTACCCCTCACTCTTGTACTGTGCCCCACTTAAACATCCAATTTGCTGGCCTTATATTCATTCATCTCTATTCATCCTTGATATCTTGTACAAGATAATGGACACGTCAAGCACAATATAAAGAATAACATTAACATAGTAACAGGTAAAAAATATACAAAAGAATATGTGATTACAAGAAATAGATAATGTAATAATTTAAAAAACAAAAATGTATAAGAACATAATATATCATACAGCAGAAGAGAAAACTAACTAAAAGCTCTTGTACAGAATAAAAACAGTCTTCAATTAAGAAGTTTGTAAAGTAATAAGATAAGATCTTTACTAACCACAAGAATTACAACAATATATACATGAACATACAGAAGCATTTCAAGACCAGAACACCACCATTTTGTCTAAACTCAAGATTTAAAAATTCCTGTATTGATAGGGCATATGGACTAAGAGTAGTTCATTTAATTTAGTTTAAAAATGTTTCTTATCAAGTGATTTTAAAGTATATGGTAATTTGTTATTCAAACTAATGGATGATGCTGTTAAAACTTTCATTGATCCTATGTGAGGTTAAATGCAAGTTATTAGCCGCTCTTGTGTTATACATAAGAAAATCTGAATTCTTTTTAAAGGAACTTATATTTTGATGGACAAAGCATGCTGTCTCTAAAATATACAGCTGTTGCTTATCTCGGTCAATGTTTATTCTAAGCTGATAAATGTTATACAGTTTTATTCCCTAGCAGACATTCTTTTAAAAAGCTATATTAACATATTTTATAAATATTTGAGTTTGATTTATGAGTCACTATGTTTACACTCAAACTTCACTTACTTGTTGTATAATTGAAACGTTTTCAAGATCATTCGATCTCATCCTCAGCTGTTTGGTGACTAAATGAACCTTCCTCTTCTTCCACTACTACGGAGCTCCGATCACTCTGCCATCTGGTTAGGGGCTCCGTAGTAGTGGAAGAAGAGGAAGGTTCATTTAGTCACCAAACAGCTGAGGATGAGATCGAATGATCTTCAAAACGTTTAGTTATACAACAACAAGTGAAGTTTGAGTGTAAACATAGTGACTCATAAATCAAACTCAAATATGAAGAATACTTCACTGTTAATAATGCTTCTCTTTTAATATTTATATTTTATAAACATATTTTCATGGATGTTTGTTAAAATAAGGCAAAATTTTTACTTTGAAATTTGTATTTTTTTAGCTTTTAGAGAACAGCACTCATTTGTGACAATATTCCTAAAGATTTAAAATAAAAGTACCAGCACAGCTTTCAAATGATATTGATAGTTATATGGTAATTCATAAAATTAGCTTATATTTTCTATTTTAGGTTGCTTATTTATTAATATTTACATTTTATACATGCTTAATCATTGATTCATCCATAATTGGTACATTGTAACACAAATATCTACTGCAGTGTTTGTATATAGCTGAACAAAGCAAAGCATGACTGTCTATATACAAAACAGAAGTGTCATTTATGTAGCCAGGGAGGGAGGTCAATTACTCCCCCACCCCATTTACTAGAAATAATTAGACCACTGGCTGTTATTGCTCTAAAAAAAAAAAAAAAAAAAAAAAAAAAAAACTGCTGCACTGTGCTTCTAATGTAAATATTTAACATTTAAGAAGTAAAAGATGATTTTCTTTTATGCTGAATTTACTGTTAAAATTCAACTGAAATTTGGTGAAACCACTTTAGCAATCTTGACCCTCCACAAAGGAGAAACTGAAATAATATTTCTCATTTAATACTCACAAATAGACTTACACACTGTTTTGTGGAAAAGGCTTCAAAAAAGTCAATTGTTGGAGAAGTCTTTTCTCAACTTTTATTTGCCAGCTCCACCTACATTCTCATTCATTAGCTGGCAAACTATTGCCTAACCATTTTTGGAGTTGTAGCTCTTAGTATGCAAATTCTTAGTGTGTTCTGGACATGCCCCAGTTGTTGGGGATAATTTTGTCAGGTTGAAATTTCTTTATAATTTTATTTGGGAGGTCGCAGTGGGAGCTATTCTAATAAATTTGAAGTAATAGGTTAGTCAAATTTAAATCTCTAAAATCTCTCTTCATTACATATTGTTAAAGTATGAATCATTCTCTACTGATTGACAATTGTTATTTTGATATATGTTGCAAATGTTCAAGCTTATTGCTGGGTTTCAATCAAAGACCTCACCATTTCAACGGCATTCACCCTATCGCAACCAAAAAGCATGATATATGTAGTGTTACATCCATTCATTTGTGTACACAAACAAGAGACTTGTGATTTCATTTTACTTCAGAATCAAAATGGCAATGTCATAAATGAGTTCAGTTGCATCCTTGCAACCTTTTTGTTTACAAAATTTAATTGCCTTAATCTGTGGATTGGAGGCCCTAAAATTCAATGTCTGAATCTGTTCCTGAAACAGTCACCATAGAGCATATATATTAAATTTTGTTTCTCCTATTTATTAAAAACTGTTTTCGTAGGTATCATACATGGTATGTTTTTCATAGGCTCTTCTAACTTGTTGTTCATATTTAGTCATTGAATGCTCTGAATATTCATCAAAGAGTATATGTATTTATATTATGATGCAATAAAGCCTCAATGATTATTTTACAGCACCTCTGTAACTGGAACCATTTTTCCAGATCACATAATGAAGTTAAAAACTCTCCATCTAGTACAAATTCTGCAGCATGAACATTAAGATAGTTCTTCAAATTATTTTCCAGTATGTTCTTCAATGAAGCTTTTGTTCCTGTATGGAGTGACACATTGTATGAAACTTACTGTTTTTATTGATGGACTGACGATGCAAGCAATTTGTTTGTGAAATCTATCTCAATTAAAAAGAAGAATTAACGTCATTTTCTTAAGATAAGTGAAGTTTTTGTTACAAATAGTCATATTTGTGTAATTACTGTTTTTCGTTACATAGAACTATTGCAAATGCATAATTATTTTTAAAGCTGTTGAGGATTGAATATTGCTTCTTAGTATAAAAATTATTTGTGGTTGGTTTATTGACACTCGTCACTTTTTCATATATTTATGAGAGACTAGTTTCAAAGGCCCTGGCCTCCATTTTCAATCTCTTTCCGCCAGTAGATAATTTGACAAAAAAGTTCATAGTTCCACCACCAGAGAGAGCAGACAACAACAGATGCCAGTTGGAAAGAGATTGAAAATGGAGGCCAGGGCCTTTGAAACTAGTCTCTCATAAATATATGAAAAAGTAAGTGACGAGTGTCAATAAACCAACCACAAATAATTTTTATATTAATTTTGACGTCACTGTTACTAAATTCCTCCAAACACACACATTGCTTCTTAGATTGAACCTTGACTTTCCTCAACTTGGTTTGAATATAATTTTGTTCTATATGTGTAACTCAAACAAGCTTTTCTCTTCCCATTTTTTTTTTCCCCACTGCTATGCTATCATTTTTGTAGACCTGATAAAAATTCACTGCCACTGATGACTACCCAGATAATATTTATAAAGATTCCTGTATTCTAATTGTATACATATTATGTTACTGAACACATAAAGTAAACTTTTATATATCTAAGTGGTCTTCCTTCTGTTTTAAATCCCTGACTTCAACATGCTGTTCATTCAGTGTTACGAACTTCCCAAAGTGCTTTCCTTTTTTGAAAAAAAGAAGAAGAAGAAGAAGAAGAAGAAGAAGAAGAAGAAGAAGAAGAAGAAGAAGAAGAAGAAGAAGAAGAAGAAAGAAGAAGAAGAAGAAGCAAGAAGAAGAAGAAGAAGAAGAAGAAGAAGAAGAAGAAGAAGAAGAAGAAGAAGAAGAAGAAGAAGAAGAAGAAGAAGAAGAAGAAGAAGAAGAAGAAGAAGAAGAAGAAGAAGAAGAAGAAGAAGAAGAAGAAGAAGAAGAAGAAGAAGAAGAAGAAGAAGAAGAAGAAGAAGAAGAAGAAGAAGAAGAAGAAGAAGAAGAAGAAGAAGAAGAAGAAGAAGAAGAAGAAGAAGAAGAAGAAGAAGAAGAAGAAGAAGAAGAAGAAGAAGAAGAAGAAGAAGAAGAAGAAGAAGAAGAAGAAGAAGAAGAAGAAGAAGAAGAGAAGAAGAAGAAGAAGAAGAAGAAGAAGAAGAAGAAGAAGAAGAAGAAGAAGAAGAAGAAGAAGAAGAAGAAGAAGAAGAAGAAGAAGAAGAAGAAGAAGAAGAAGAAGAAGAAGAAGAAGAAGAAGAAGAAGAAGAAGAAGAAGAAGAAGAAGAAGAAGAAGAAGAAGAAGAAGAAGAAGAAGAAGAAGAAGAAGAAGAAGAAGAAGAAGAAGAAGAAGAAGAAGAAGAAGAAGAAGAAGAAGAAGAAGAAGAAGAAGAAGAAGAAGAAGAAGAAGAAGAAGAAGAAGAAGAAGAAGAAGAAGAAGAAGAAGAAGAAGAAGAAGAAGAAGAAGAAGAAGAAGAAGAAGAAGAAGAAGAAGAAGAAGAAGAAGAAGAAGAAGAAGAAGAGAAGAAAGCATCCATTTAGAAAGTGTAGTATCCATGATGCTTCTTCCATGGTTTAAACCTTCAATAGATTTAATTAGGTACATGGAAGCATTGCTCAATGTACATATCGACATATGTTTCAGTACCCAATCAAAATTACTTAATCTCACTAAATGTTTCATTCTGTAAATATGCTTACTTTCTCAGTTCAGAGTTGATTTCCATCATTGCTGAACTTATAAATGGGCTAATTCTGCATAAAGAAAGTATCCAACATAATGTTAAGTAGAGGAGCATTTTGCTATCACTAAGTACATATCATAATTTCCTTCTGTAGGTGGCTCAGTTTGTTTGTGGGCCAGTCCTACTATTCCTAAGATTGCGGGTGCAAATCCAGCCTAGACTGATGGTTTTTAAGTGTGCTTAAAGGTGACAGCCCCATGTTGATAGATTTACAGGCTTGTAAAAAAAAAAAAAAAAAAAAAAATCCTTTGGAATAAAATTCTAGCAGACCAGTGGCACTGATATGATCCTAGCAATTGATAACTGTTACTAACAAAATTAAGCTAAATTTGCAATTTCTTCCTGTATAAGTAAATTAGAGTATAAGGTTAATAAATTTCAATAAATGAAGTGAAAATTCTGTGTAAATTATTTTATTTTTATGGAAGATTATTATGATTATGATTATTATTATTATTATTATTATTATTATTATTATTATTATTATTATTATTATTATTATTATTATTATTATTATTATTATTATTATTATTATTATTATTATTATTATTATTATTATTATTATTATTATTATTATTATTATTATTATTATTATTATTATTATTATTATTATTATTATTATTATTATTATTATTATTATTATTATTCAAACAAAATGTAGTTATATAAGTTGTTCAAATAATTTCAGTGATTCAAAGCAAAAAAAAAAAAGGCAATCATATGAAAACCAGTTGCACATAAATTGACACAGTGCTGCTGCTAAACAGTATAAACCATATAAAACAAATAATCATGATAAAACCAAGGCATCCACCAAACATCTAGTTTGAGGAACCAAGTTTACAGATTTTGTTAGAATTACTCATGGTTGGCAGCCAGCAGCTTAAGTCTGTACACCTTCTTGTTAAGTGTTCTACACATTATTCCAAACATCCAGTTATAAATATTCTAATAACTTAAAAATATAAAAAATAACAATCAAAATACACAAAGTATTAAATGTAGTAAAAGAAAATCAAGTTATGCCCTTTTTGACTTATATTGTAAGGATTAAAATTGAAATTTTTGAGATATGAATAACAAGTATGGAAGATAAGAGCAATAAATCAAATCCTTGCAATTTTGTGTTTAATAGGTGAAGGGGGAGGCTAGGAACTTTTGAGAAAATTTATGTATCTCAAAGAGAATTTTCATGACTGACGAAAATTCAGCTCGTCTCATAACATGTGGTCATTTATGGCCTTCATTGCCTGGCATTCATTCATTGTATCTTACGTTGTCTTAAGGGGGCCAATTATAATAGTTTTTTACCTTGCATATTTTTAATTCCTTTCAATTAAACCTCCTATTTTATAACACAAATATTACTGCAGAAGTTGGAGATGGTGGAGTAAATTCTAATAAATTATATGACTCAATAGAAACACTGGAATTCACTTATTTGTAACTGATGAATGACTAGTTTCAATAGTTCCCATTACCATTTTCAAAGTTCTTGGTCTGGCTAGTCGTTCATCAGTTACAAATACATAAAAGTCCAGTGTTCCTATCGACTCATAATTTATTATTCCTACTTAATACTCAAATAAGGAATGGAATGTCTGTTGAAAGGTATGCAAGTTGTATCTAAAATTTCTAAACACAAGCACTGTTCCTTTATAATTTGGAAGACACAGTGAAATGATTACAGAAAGGTTTTAGATGAACATTACACAAATTTCACTGAATTATTTCCCTTAGAACTGGTTTCGAAGAATCTCTAATTGTTCAGCTGACTGTGACTAGATGGATTGTACCTGATATCATGGCTAACCAGTTTTCCCTGCATCAGTGGTTCTCAAATTTTGTTAAGACATTTTGGTTCATTGGTAACTCGGTGTTCATCAACTTTGGTCAATATTTTCATAAAAAATAATTTTCTAAATATTCATTTTAGCAGATTATGTATGCTTGGTGTTGCTGAGTTAACAATTTTTTGCCCTTCTGTTCAGAAAATGTATCATTACTGCTGATTTGTCCCCTTCTCTACATTTGATATTCCTAATGTACACCTTGTTTTACTTTGTCTGACCTATATAAATTCTTTCACACTCCCTTGTAACCTACCCTGTGTATCAGATTTTTTTATGAAGGTTTTTTTTCCTCTTTGCTTAGCATTTATGAATGTTTTATATTGAGTTTATTTTTAGGCATGAATGTTATATTGCTTCTTTGAAATTCTTCTGAAATTTGCTATATATCCATGGGTGGAATATGTCATTTTTAACACCATTTTTTTTTTTCTAAGTTTGAACCATGTTTGTCTTCGGTATCCACAATATTTCGATCAATCTATTCACTAGTGCTTTTCCTAGCAGTTTTTAAGATTATAATTTGTGACTGTTGAATGTAAATTTACTTACAGATATCAAATGAAACACATTTAAATTTAGAAGTAAAAAAAAAAAAAAAAAAAAAAAGAATAATTTTGCATAATGGATTTTATATGCCCCTTTCAGGTATTTAAGGTGATAGTGATATAGATTGTCAAAAAACAAGTTAAATTATTAAAATTAATAAGAGAATATCATATTAAATTTAAGTTGTGTAAGTGCAAAATAGATTCTACTTAAAGGGATTGGCCACTTTTGGTGTTCCAGTGTTAATAGAACTTTAAATCATGTGCAGAATCATTTTTGTAACAAAATGATTAAATGTAAAGCAGTTATTACAGTCTGCAGCCAGGTTTTGGGTCTGGTTCTGGGAGGATTTGAAGTTGCTTTATCTCTTTATAAGCAAGAAAGAGAACTGCTATATATAGTATAAAAATATTGCTGATATTTAAGAGTGTGAATGAATTTTGGCAAACTTAAAATTTTTGAATGTAGTTAAAAATCTGTGCAGAATAAGAGACAGCTTACTAAAAAAATAATTTAAAATCTATAATATATATATTGACTAAATCACTTTACTTGCAAGGATGAGGAGCATTTGTTCATTACTGCTAAATTTGGTTGAAGAGTAAATAAAATGAGCATAATTTATGCAGAAACTCAAAAATCTATATCTTTTAAGCAGCCTAGTGTATATAGAGTTGAAATACATATAGGAGCTCTTTTTTTTTCATTCCAAATTTGCTTTTTAAACAGCAGAAGTATGTACAGAGTTAACATTTTATATGTGGGAGTTAAACACTCTAAAATTTGGTTTTATGAACTGAGTATAAAGACTCCTAAAATGTATGACTTTTAGTATTAATTTCCAAACTATTTGTAGTAAACATTACAAAGCTGTCACATTATTTGAGTGACAAAACAAATACATTTGAGTTTTGTCATTGATACACTTAGAATTGTGTGGCAGATGGATGTACATTGTCTCTATTGCTATTAAGAGGACAAATATCATAAGAGCTTCTTACATTTTATCAATAAATAATTACAGTATTGGAAATTCCACTAATTACAGTATTATCCCAACTATCAGACTAAACTTCTCTGAAGTTAGCAGTTCTTGTAGTAGAGTAAAAAGCAAAGTTATTTCCTAACAGATCCATTAGTGGCCACTGGAGTACTGATAACTAAGAAAATATTAAGGTAGTGGAATAATTAAAAATATTTGAACAGTAATAGCACATACCACTTTGAGCAGAGAGTTTCCCAGCATTAGAGAACATCAGAAATCAGTAGCAGGCAAATGTTAATGAAATTAATGCCTTTGTTTGTTGTTTGTTGCAAAGTAAGACTAAAGTAATGCATTCTTTAAAGTTTGCATTCATATCATTTATTTTTTAATCTTTTTCAATAAAGTTTACGGTGAGGTTTAACCCCATAAACCTCTTTACTGTAATTCCTCCTGTAATCCCATACTGCCAGTTTAACACATTAGAACTAAAAAAATTAATTAATTAATTATAAGTAACACTTTAATTGAAGCCACATATTCAGCTTTGTGAGGTAGCAACAATCGATATTTTGTCACCTATCTACACTGCACATTCTTTAAAATATGACAGAAAATTCATGGTTTTATTAAAATTCATTGAAGATCACAATTAAATAATGTATATAGCTACATTCATCTAGAACAGTGCTATGAAAGTATGATATATACAGTAATTTTGTTTCCACAAAATAAGCTTGCAGTACTTTTCATTCTATTACAGAAAATACTTTATTTTCAAAAGTTTTTCAAAATGATTTGCAATTAAAAAAACAAATGCAAAATAAATACAAATGTATGCATACTTCAAAGAAGGAACACTATTATGTACTTGTTTTACAATTTAAATATTAATCACACATATAGTAATATATTTAAGCACATGGCTACAGTAAATGTTCAAAGTATATACCGTTGATGGTGAGGCACATAATGGAACAAGCGGTTGCTGCAGTTATGTCAGTCAGTGTTTCAACGATCAGTGATCCCCTCTGTGTCCAGTTGCAAATTATCATCCAGGAAGGCTTTTACAGCTCTGGTAATGTGGTAGTACCCTGCCTGTTGGTAGAAGACCATGTCATCCCCATAAGCGTACATTACACATGGTAAAATTAATGTGCACAACATTTCCAGCTACACTTCTTCAGTGACAATAGCATTAAGGAAAATGGGCCTCTTAAGTCCCTAGATGACAGTTTGTACCGTGTTAGTCCGTGGTAGATTAACTACATGATCCACATAAAGACGCACATTTGCTGGTGCTCAGCACATAAAATTATGCCAATTTAATCTTCCATCCAGTTTAAACAGGGTCTCATTCGACCACACTACCTTTGTCACAAATTGCTTATCTTCAGTTACCATTTGTGGATACCTTTAGCAAAATTGCATTCAATCAGGATTATCTTTATTGGCTGTGTACAGTAATCATGGTGTGTACGCTTTCCACTTAGTAACTTCAGAATTCATTGTACACTTGTACTGCTAATTTTTTTGCCGAAATCAGTCCGGAAAAATCAGTGCAGCACAATTAAGAGGCACATATTTCTGCCTCATGACATCAGCCAGGGGCTGTACTTGAATGTTCTATTATTGCTTCTCTCAGTGGTAGATAACAAAAGTGGTGGACTGAGTGACTAACACTTAATTCCTTTATGGTAGGCATTCACAGCCATCATGACTATAATTTCACTTTTAATTTTTTATGCAAGTTTGCTGCCCTCCTTTACATTATGTTTTCTTGCTTTTGAACTCGAAGAATAAACTAGGCATCTGAAACTCAATACCTTAAAGGGGCAATTATTGTATATTAGTAACTTCAATAGGAAGTAACATAAGATTTTGATAATGCATAATGTGTTATTCCATATTGAATCAAGTAATTTTTGGTATTTAAGGCCATATATTTCCGAAAACATACTATAGGTGTTTATAAAAGTTATTTTAAAATGAATTGCAACAACTAATATAGAATATATCGCATTATCTTTAGAAATATTTGTTATAAATAGCATCTCTTGTTTTACATTTTGATTGAACATTCTATTTTTTTATTGATTTATTTTATCTTTGTTCATTAAATTATGTACATGTGGTTCAAAATATCAAGTTATTCAAATTAATAAAGTATTAATGCAATTCAAACAAGCTCACTTGTACATTGAATAAACACATTACATGATTAAGATTGATGCAAAAATAAATATTCATATTTATGTATAAACATTTATATATAACAGTGTACTGTTGTGTATTATCTATTTACACACTTAAATAAAATGTTCACCTCTCATGGTAGTCCTCTATTGAGTAAAAACAAGCCTTATACAAATAATTTCTAAATGCTTCTTTAGTACTTTTTTTTATTTTTAAATAAACTTGTTCAGCGAGAATGGGTAGTGCCTATTAGTAAAACATGTTAAAAAGGACCAATGGCTGCTAAACATAAAACACACTGGTGGGGGGGAAAAGTTAACACCCTTCAGCTCTGTGTTCATTAAAACATGGGCATAGTATGTGATATTGAGGAGTTAGAGTATTGGTAAATGATGTTATCATATTTGTTATAAAGAAAAGTTAAGCAGTCCTTGGTGGTATTGTATTTTTTCCCCTCCAGTGTATATTTTTCCATTACTGTCTCAAGTTTTTTTTTCCCCCCTTTTTATACTTTTCCCCACTTTTTTTTGTTAAGGCCTCCATGAAATGAAAGAGAATAAAACAAAGTTAAGAAAAACAATTTTTTTTACATTAGCTTTTCTGCACTTTTATTATTTACACAGCTAACTACACCATAACTATGTAATTTTTGAAAATCATAGTGCCCCAAAATAAACTTAGTGCAGACAGCTTTTAGAGTAAGTAATTAGATCATTGAAGCAGATATATTTCTCTATTTTTGTGTCTTTTTAGTTTTTGCAACTTCAGATAATCTTACCTTACCAAAAATTAAAGATAACATTTGAAAATTATTGTGCACATACAGGTTAATAAGAACTTATAATGAATGCAGTAGTTTTCTAAGGAAGTTAAACATTTTTATTATATGAACTAGAATTGCAAGACATTTTAATAAGATACCTTTGTCCTTAATATTTTAACTCTAAACTCCATGGAACCTCGGTCCATTTGAGCATCATTTCACCCATTCCATTCATCGCCCGTTATGACTTAAAAGTTAAAGGACGTAAATTACAAAAAAAATAATAATAACTTTGTTATGTTTTAGCAATAAAATCCCTCCCTAAGCATATCAGTTGTCATGTGATATTAGAATCATTGTAGTAGTACTTTCATTGTACACAGATCAATTTATCACTGCATTTATATACTTATTTTAATGAACATTGTATTTCCCAAATATCAGTCTTCATTCTTGTAAATTATCTCAAAATGAATTAAAAAGTACCTTGTGATTTACCAGGAAAAAGATGAGTTAGTTGCAGAATTTGTCACGTAGGTACTCTTTTATGGTTAGTTGGTTAGAGCAACACCACAAACCCAAAGATCAAGGTTCAAAATGAACTATGATTGAATTTTTCCTTCTAATTCTGTCTTTCCAAATTAAGCCTGCAGATGGAATGTGAGGAAGAACAATTATTAGGCTATGGTTTTCTCAAGCAGTTTGCTTCAAGTTGTCTATACACAAAGCACTAGATATGTCGCACGAAATATCAACATGTGGTGGCTATGCGGTATATATATGGAAGCTAGCATGATCAGGTGACCACTGCAAACATGGTGTCAAGTGAATAAACAACTAAAACATAGTAATGCTATCGACCAGGTTAACATGTGTCCTATTATTTTATATAATATATATGGTGCAAACAACGTTTAGTATACAGATCTACTGTATGATAATAATATTAATGTATAAAATACAGTGTGGACACAATATGACCACAAATACCATTTTAATATAGAATGTATTTATACATTTTAATATGCATGCTGTATATTTTCAGCAGTATAGTTCATATCTTTATTGATACAATCCTCCATAAAATGTAGACGTCTGTTTTCAGTGGCCACACATTCTCTGTTCACACTGAATTTTATTCATCGTATTTTAGTGATTTTGTCAGGAACAGTAGTCAATGATACACTGATTTTAATATGAATTTATACTATATCGTACCATTTAGAAGTAACTTAACAGAACATACACATCTACATTAGACATTTTATGGTATGCATTATAGTCAACTTTTATATTAGATGTACTATCTGAATATTTATTACTACTGTATACCCAACACTAGGAATAAATTTAACTTAATGGATCATGTATTTAACATTTTCAAGCTGTTATACAAACATTTCTTGTATATAAACTTAGAATGTCTTATATTTTATTATGTGCATAATACTAAGCAAGCAATATATTTATAGGATATATAATATAATGCCTATAATTTAAAAGTAATTGATGGCAGCAGTTTGAACATTTTACATTTATAATACAGATATAATTCAGATTGTCAAAGTGACATAAGATTCCCATGGCTTATCAAAAACCATATACTTGCTGATTGTGTAAAAGGCGTGTTATAGCAGGAAGGATTGAGCCTCATTTTTAAACCAAGTAAATTCATTATGTTGTCTAATTAAGAGGAGTAACTTATTAAACAATTAAAGCACCTATATTAATTATGTTACTTAAAGATTTCTGTTCTACAACACTGCAAGTGTAGCTCCAATTTTGTTTCTCGTATTGTGCTCATGATATTCATTATTTTTCTCTAACTGCTCCAAGTAAGATTTAATGAAACACTTCCAGAATATATAGACATGTTAAGGTAAGTAGTTTGTCTCTTTTGAAAATTTCCCTGACTGTGCACAAGTTTGCATTCTATTCATTGTTCTTAGAACCTTTTTCTGGATTCTCAAAACTTGTTCACGGTCACTTCCACCACTGTGGTTATATGCCAAACTAAATTATGCCTAAATTAGGATATCTGCATGAAAAGATAAGAGGAATATATTAAGGAATTTGATTCAGCTCATATTTCATGGTTCACAAAATTTTCACATTTTTCAATTAATGTCCTCTCTCCCAAAGCAATTTTTTACTAGTCTTACAAAAACTTTCAAGCTATCTTTAGACATAAAATATGAGTTCCCAAAAGCTGTTTTCTAAATATGTGAACCAATCCCATCTAACATGACAATAATTCTGTACTGAGTAAAACCTTTTAGCTTATCTTTATCTTTAGCTAATTACCTTTATATTTATTATTATTTTTATCTTTATTATCTTTAGCTAATGTGAGGGAACATTTGGCTATACAAACTATAGTAATTTGACTAAGATATTTTATATAATTTTAATTTTACACAAATACCTACTAAAATATTTGCATTATTTGCATTAAACACTCCAGTTAATCTTAAGATTATGTTCCTAATATGTGATTAAAATTTCAAAACAACTGGACGAGAACTGATATTTTGACATAAAAACCATCACCTGAAGGCAGCAGAAGAAGGTGCAACTGTTGACAAAACCCATATTCTGCATTAATTTAGTTGCTGAATAAATCTGAATCTGAATCTGAATCTACATGTGCATAGACTATATGGGGAGTGGGAGCAGGAGTGTAACCTCAGATGTTATAGCATAGAGTCCAGTTGCAGCGCAACCTAATTTCTATTGGTTTCGGTGGTAATGCTTGAGAAATCATTAGCCTAATCATGATATTTGTTTGATGACAACTGTCTCAGTTAACACATTAGCCTTCGTGTTAACTGGATAACACAGTTGCCAATGTGTGCCTGTTTGTGATTAAGGATGGTCAAAGGCTCAGTAGCATACTACAAGACAGTTCCTATGCCAGAGGGTCATACTACTAACTAGAGTAGAGCAGATGTGGGCTGTGATTTGTTTCCACTAGCTGCCACATTAGTATGTTGTCAATTTTACAAAATTAGGCTCTCCTAGTCTGAAGTATTTTATACAATCTATTTTTTTAATTTTCCCATACAGCTTAAATAGGTAATTGTTAATATATTTTTGTTAATAGCTTAATCTTTGGTTACTTTGTGAGTCAGTCCTATATGTACCATCTCAAAATCCTACTTGGAAAGAGGTTAAACAATAAAAAAATTAATTAAATTAAATGATGTTCCTTTATGGTTCACTCAGTAATTAAGTGCAGAAGCTTTGTTCATTTTATCACCATTAATGTCATAATCAGAACACAAAAATGTATCCAATACAAACATTGTGTAAACACCAAACAAAGACATTTAGGTCATTAACTTATTTACATAACAGTGCATCACTTTTCTTTCTCTTTCTTTTTCTCTTTCTCCTTATAAATCAAAGGTAGGATAACTCTCTGCCCAGTGGTAATTTTGCTCAGTTGAGCATCTTTACATCCTCTTCATTAACCATCTATAATATGTTAAAACTAATATTAAACACCTCTAAAATAAATGAATAAAAAGTTATGAGGTGGTTAGAAGATAAAAATTACAATAAAAATATATGGAAAAATAATAAAATCCAGGCCATTTTGTCTGATGTGGAGTCTTGCAGAACTGGAAGATGTTCATGTTCTTAAATAAGCTAAACACGTCATCTAACCCCTGTGCAAATATGTGTATGAGGAACATATTATTCAGAGTTTGTAACCAAATTTTGTTTGTTAAAGTTCTTCTCGGGAAGCAAGCAAAGTGAAGACTATTAGAAATGAATGTTTCGGGAGCGTACATCTCCCATCATCAGGATATTAAATGTTATAACCACAAATGAATCACTGGATATAACAGAAATATAAACAAAGACAGAACACTATCAAATTTCGCATTACTGAACAAATTAATGTTTTCAGTAAATTAAATGCCAGGTCAGGAGATGACGTGAGTATAGAAAATTAATTGGGTCAAAGAAACTTACAACTTAACTGGATTATCAAGCTGTATAGATCTGTGCTTCTTAAGTCAACGGATTTCCATTTTTAAGGTTGGATTCCAAGAGGAACTGAACTGAAATCCAGCATCACGATTAAGTGTGCTCCTGTCAGAGGAAATGGCCAAACCCATTGACGTTGAAGCCTTGATCACCAAAGCTAGGAAAGGGAAACCTGTAATACAGCAAGCGTCAGATAAGCTTACTGCTACAGCCTGCATCCCGTTTACCAGCAACCTATCCAGCAGAATCAGCAGAATTCTCACCAAATACAACATCAGAACCATCCACAAGCTACCTCTGAAGATTAAACATCTGTTGAGACCAGTAAAAGACAAACTGGACTTCCAAGTTCCGGGAGTGTACCGCATTCCCTGTGAATGTGGGACACAAATATATAGGAGAAATCAGTAGGACCATCGCTACCAGAATAAACGAACATGGAACAGAGTATTCGTTTAATGCAACCTGAGAAGTCTGGGCTGGCAGATCATTGTTTTGATAACGACCTTAGAGCCAAACTTTCGGGAGACGACCATCTTGGCAAAATGCAACAGTTACTGGGAGCGGAGAGCTAAGGAGGCTTTGGCCAATTCTTCCAAGATGAGCACTATTAATCATGATGCTGGATTTCCGTTCAGCTTCTTTTGAAAACCGGCCATAAAATGCAAATCCATTGACTTAAGAAGCACAGTACAGCTTGATAATCAAGTTAAGTAGTTACGTTTCTTTGACCTAATTAATTTTCTATACTCGCGCCATCTGCTGACCTGGCATATAATTTACTGAAAACAGTAATTTGTTCAGTAATGGAAAATTTGA
Organism: Mantis religiosa; assembly: GCA_030765055.1. Classification (NCBI taxonomy): domain Eukaryota; kingdom Metazoa; phylum Arthropoda; class Insecta; order Mantodea; family Mantidae; genus Mantis; species Mantis religiosa. The sequence continues at coordinate 32,401,649 of CM060950.1, read as the reverse complement.
TAGTGTTTTGTCTTTGTTTATATTTGTTATATCCAGTGATTCATTTGTGGTTATAACATTTAATAAATATCCTGATGATGGGAGAGATGTATGCTCCCGAAATATTGATTTCTAATCACCTTTTCACCTGGCTTGCTTCCCGAGAAGAACTTGAACATATTCGTTGCCAGGAAAGCTTCAGGTCTTATTTCAAATTTTGCTTTATACAAGATGTGTTTGCATGTGGACTATGGAAGGAGTACATTCCATTCACTTTCTTCCATCTCTTCTAAACTCTATACTAATGGAGTAAAGAGAGTACCTCCAGGTTGCCATGCAAGGTTTCTCTCACTATTCATTTGTTAATTTCACCAATGTATTGAAATAGATATTTGTTTTAAGCTTCACAGAGAATGTCTATGTTATTGTCTGTCTGTTTATTATACAGCTATAGAGTGAAAGAAATTAAAAACCGACTAATACATTCAATGAACTGAAGTCATATGAGAAGCAAAAGAAAGAGGAAAAAATATGAAATGTTACCGGTATAGATGTGGAGATTATAATTATGATTATTATTGTTATATTCCTTTAGCACTAGAGCTTAAATAGAACTGGCTGTTTGAGTCTCTCATTTGGGAACCTAAGTTAACTGCACTAGTGGTCCACATTTGGAAGGTTGAGAGTTCAATTCTCATGGTTAACCTGCCTGACCCATACATACATGTTTTGTGGGAATTCTCTGGTTCATTAGGCAGATGCTATGAAGGATAATTAGGTCCCTAAATCTTTTGTCCCTTCATTTCATTTGCCATTCAGCTTAGCTATTAAGAGTTCCAAGTTTTAGGAGTTTCAGCATGTATGGCAGTTGCATTAATCTCTGTAAACCCTTGTCCTCCAATAGGAAGAGATCTTAGTCCCAAGCCTTCAGAGGATGTGTAAGCCTACAGGCAGGAATGGAAGCTGGTTGTATGATCCAGTTGAAATCTGTAGTTGTTAGGAACACTGCCCTTTGCTACTATATTTTCTGAGCCTGGTATCCTCTCACCTCACATCACTCCTCCCTCCCCTCATGGGGGGTGCCCCATCAGAAGCACAGACAAGAGTTTGATTGAGGTGCTAGCTCCCCCCCCCCCCCCCCCCCCCCCGTCCACACCTTGCTGTAGTCCTAGTCATAAGTAGTCCTGCTATTGAATAGGGCTATAACCAACTACTCCTGTGGTACAAATAGTAGTACAAATAGAACTTCTATTTTGGTCTTTTATTCACTCTGAGGAAGCAGTACTGTATCTGATTATTGAAATAACTATTGAGAAAAGTTACAGATCAGTTTCATACATTGATTCTATAGTATGTATGCTATAAAACTTGGCCAGCAGGATATGGCCTGTCTCCTGGTCATGTACTGCACAACTTGTCTGGCAGTTGTACAGTCTGTCTCACGGTCACATATGCATGGGTGTCAAATTATATTAACGATTATCAAAATAAACACAAAGCACCCCTATCATAGCAGATGTTGAAAATGCTGTCCATCTCCAACAATGGATTTGTGGCATCTTCTGAGAATATTTCCAATTACACACATTTGTAAAGCTTCTGAAACATCATTAATTTCTGTACTGATATATTGTTTTAATTCTTCTAATTGGGGATTAGTTTTGTATACTTCATTTTTCCAAGTTGCCCCATAAATAAAAATCACGTGCTGCAAGATCAGGAGATCAAGTGGGTCATAAAGCCTTATTAATGTGTCTGTCCTAAAAAATTTCCACAATAGACTGTAATGGCTCATCAGCTGTATTTACGGTGGCAGAGTCCTGTTGGAAATATCCAGACCGACCTTAAATGTCAGTCAGATTTTCGAAACGTAATACCAGTGAGTTACTTTTTTCTTTTTCCACTTATGGTACACTAATACAAAATAGGCCATATTATTCTGTTTACATTTATCGTGTACCATAACCTAATTCTCTTAACATGCAAGGAATTTTAATGAACAAAGTTGTATTTCTCTGTAGCACAATACAATAGAAGCCCGAAATAACGTAGTTTTGAGGGACATCCTTTACCCTCACGTTACAACCTTACTGCGGTATATAAGAGTGTAATGCTAGGTGGGACAAAAGTCAATTCTGCACAGTTGGAGGAGGGAAATATGCATGAAATATTTAATTACAGTACAGTATTAAACTCTCATGTATAAGAAATATATTACAGTATTTTTAAAATTACTCAATGGTTATGCTAGGAGAAGTGTTCCACCCTGTAACCGATGCTGATTTATATATTTTATAACAACCACCTTTTTCCTTGTTTTAAAAAGTTGGTAAGTTTTGCAGCAGGATGGAGGAAAAAGGATGCTGTTGGATTCATTTTATGTCTCCATCCATAGAACCCTATTGTTTAAATGATTTATCACTTCATTAACATACAGAACATTTTCTTCTGCCTCCACATCATTTTTGCCCATCATCATCATCATCATCATCATCATCATCATCATCATCATCATCATCATCATCATCATCATCATCATCATCATCATCATCATCATCATCATCATCATCATCATCTTGTTCTTCACTGTTATGAACATCATCAGTTGCACAAGTTCTCACCTGCCTATCACAAGTTCTCACCTCCATTCAATCCTATTGTGAACCCCTCCTTGTCAGTTACTAATTCCAAGCTTTCTAGCATCTTGTTCTACCCGTTTAACCCATCTCAGTTTTAGTCATCCAATCCTTCTGGTACCATATGTCTGCTGTTTAAAAACTTGTATAGTGGCATTTGTATCAGATATCCTGCCCATCTGAGCCTTCCAACTTTTATATGCAAGACTATCTGGATCTCCATACAAACTATACAATTCTTCATTTGTCCATCTCCTCCAAAATACTCCGTCCTTGGTGCCACCATATATGCTCCTCAAAATTTTCCTTTCAAACACTTTAACTGAATTTTCATCTCATTTTATCACCCATGCCTCTGAACCATATGTCAGAACTGGTCTTAATGTTTTATATATACTTATCTTTGTGTGCCAAGTAATATGCTTGGCTTTAAAAATTATTTTCCTTCCTTCATTATTTGTTATATATTTTGTTTTACTTTCATTAACTTCAAGTCCTAACATCAAAGCTGCTTCTTTTATTTCCAAAAAGGTCTCATTCATGGCTCTAGTGGGCCTTGATGTTATGTCCACATCATCTGCATATGCTAATAATTGAGTGGCTCTAACACTTAGTGTTAATGCTTGTATCCCCTATCAATTTTTCCATGATTATATTAAAAAGGGTACATGACAGCACATCCCCTTGTCTCAGTCCATTCTGGGTAACAAAGGGATCTGAGATTATATTTCCTATTTTGTCTGTACATCTTGTCTGTACCATAGTCATCTCAGTCAATTTAATAAGCCTATTAGGAAGTTCCAATTCTTGCATTGTTGTGTATAGTTTCGTTCTAATAACTGAGTCATAAGCTGTTTTAAAGTTCTTGTGGACAGCATTAAGCAAATTGTTGCACCAGCTTCATTTGCTACTCATGAAACATACTCGTTAGTAAAGTGGTACAGTCCTTGCTGAAAAGTATTCACACAATTTACTGGCTGAATTAGTTGTACAGATCTATTTGTATTAATGAATGCATAATTACAGATATTGTAATTAAGTTGATTCAAGTTGTTCAATACCAGATAGACTGTCTTCTTCAATGGGAACCTTCAGAACAAATGTCGTGCTTTTTTATAAGCATTTTCTGCTTCTGTTAGTGTTTTTCCATTTGAAACCCAGTTCTCTTATTATGTTTAAGGATGACTTGCTGCCCTGAAAGTTAACCCTTTCTCTTCAAATAATAAGTAATTTAGCTATTGTAGGAGTACCTTTTACCTGAACATAAGAATGTTGAATTCTTCTAATGACACATTTGTTGAAGTCATCTAGATCTATTACTCATTTTGGTTTTAACTTGGAATTCCACAGATATGCTCTGATTTTCATTTTGTTTGCATTCTTTAACAGTTCTTTTCACTGTTCTTTCTGACACTCCTGTGTCATCTGATATGTTCCTTTGAAAAAAAATCTGATGTAACCAGTTCTTTGCTTTTCATTTCTTTGCCTGCAAGCCAGATTTTGTAGTATTTATACTGTACACTTACCAGTATTATTAGGTGAGCAGAGCTGTTGTAACACTTATTCATGCTGGGTTTATTGGACACCTGTAACTTGGTTTTCAGCTTTATGTATATCCTTCTTTGTTATTCTTATTTAATGCCTACAAAGCTACATTTTATATTTTAAATGAAAAGTTAACATTGTATAATGCCTAAGTATAAAGTTTTTACAATTAAAGATTTAAGTTAATTATTTATTAAGCAGAATAATTTGATTTCTTCATTGTTGTAAACAAGATAGATATTTTTCACACGCTATTTTTGCATTCTTGTTTAAATGTAAGTGTATTCCCATTTTTCACGTGCATACTTGTGCTGCATTCCCTCTCTTTGTAGCTTGGCTGGTATCTATTTCTTTTCCTGTCATCTAGTTCAAAAGTGCCTTCTGCATTATCTTACTGTGATCAATTAGGTTTTCGTTTTGCCAACATTAACTTTGTTGTCTGTTAGGTTTGTAATCAATGCTCATCTTTGAGACTGACCCTCTCGTAAGGTCAAATGCAGAGCTTTGCGATACATGTTGCTTGTGACAGTATTTTTTTTTTTTGTTGTTAAATAAAATTTCCCTTCAATTTGTGTTTCATGTACTATATGTAAAAAAATTACCATGGTCCACTTCCTTGTAAACCTTGCTACACTGAAAGTTACTCAGTTTGTCAATCACATCAATTCAGATTTGATGTCTGAGAAAGGCAATATAATTTCAGGTCCTTTTCTATTCCTTCTGGCATCTGATACGATGGATGTATAGTCAAAAGGACAATTTCTTGGAGGGGAGGGACATAAATATTTCATTTTTTGGTGGAACAAATGTGCTACTAAATAACTGTCTACCTTTCAGAAAAATGGAATTTGAGGTACTTCTTCAGTAACTCTTACTAAATTCAAACTAGTAAACTAATTATATGCTATATAAAGTTCTTTCCACTTTCATATATTGGTTCAGAAAATCTCAATATGACTATATTGAAAGGGTTATTATTCTGAAGGCTGTTGTGCTTTCCACAATGGATATCCTTGTTATAAGTGTGCTGCCTGTCAAGAGCAGAAAGAGACAAAAAAAAAGTCTTTTGATCCAATATTTAGATGGTTATATTATGAACTGGAAAATTCATATTGGTCATTAAATGCCAGTAGCCTCAACAAAGTGATGTTTTTGACTGACAGAATGTGTCTTACAGTAGTTTACAAACATGGTGAATATTAACTTTAAAGAGAGTCGATTAAAGACACTAGACAACACTTACTTTTAAATTTTTCCGGAACTAGTTTCAGAGGCTTTGCCTCTATCATCGGCCGGCTCTCGACGATGATAGAGGCAAAGCCTCTGAAACTAGTTCCGGAAAAATTTAAAAGTAAGTGTTGTCTAGTGTCTTTAATCGACTCTCTTTAAAGTTAATTTATCATAACAACACTGTTTTCAACACTTCCAAGAAAGTAATGGTGAATATTTTTGGGTTTGATTTATGAGTCACTATATTTATGGTGAATATTTCTTACACAGCAGCCAGGTTATCTAATTTTGCATAGCTCTTGTCTGGAGGTACTATTGTCAAAGTTGTCTTATCAGGAGTCAGAAAAATGTTCAGAAATGCCCATTCTGAAAATATTGATACTAGGACCATCTGCTGTCCTAAGTAGTAAATATTTTGCCATTTGCAATGAAACACACCAGCAATGTACAATAAGCTCAGAATGACTTCCATTTCAAATGTGCCTATGGTTCTGCAGTATTTCATACTCAAATTTATTTTTGGTATCTGTTGGTGTTTTTCGCAATCAGATTTTGTGTATTATCTTGGATAAAAACCTTCCAGCAGTCAAATGCAGTATTTATATCCTTAGCATTACCCACTACCTCAGGAAGTTTGGTCAGAATATGCCAAGAAACTTTTCTCCATTTTGCTCCCTTCTTACCTCAAAAAAAAAAAAAAAAAAAAAAAAAAAAAAAAAAAAAAAAAAAAGTAAGTGGGTATGCAAGTTTCTTTGATGATGGCTATTGTTAGTATTTTTATTATTATTATTGCTATTATTTTATTATTATTTTTATTATTGTTATTATTATTGATTGTATAATCACCGATACAGTAGTTTTCTTCAATGTCTTGGCTTTCATCATTTCCCTCCTTTTTAACTTGACCTGCATCTGAGTCTACAGACCTTGTTTGAGCTCCATCATCAGGATTGGAATCACCTTCTACAAAATGATCAACAGGTAATTCACTATCATCAAAAAGAAGATGATGTACTTCAAGATAATGTAAGTACATTATATATATATATATTGATAGTCAAATGAAATGTGTAGTGTTTAACGCCTGCTTTTACTACATACGGCACCGCAGGCGATATTGATATTCAAAGCTATGATCTGTACCAACAGTGAAGTAGGTATACATATGAAGTATACCTACATGAAGTCATCAGTGATATTAAGTTAAAATTTCTGTGAAGTAAACAGCAAGCACTTGTATACCTATATGAAATAATGATATTGGTCCCACAGATACTGCAAAACTAATAAAGAATTAACAATATAAGGATCATTAAAATTTCTTATTAATATGATGGTTTTTAAAGGTCACTTTTGAAGAAGAAAATTGTCAAAAAGAAAATCTGTAATCATTTAAATCTGTAATGATATAACAAAACCACCAAAATCTATTGGGTGGGTGTAAGAAAGCATTTTATTACTGCATAGGTATAAGTTAATGTTAGCCTATTAGCTTTGAGGCAGCTTTTTGGCATTACCATAGAAAATGGAATTATCTTACTTTTTTATGGACAGCTGATATTGCTAAAACTAAGCAAAATAGAAAAGCAGAATATTAATTAGTTTTACTGTAAATAAATTATACTAAACCCAGGAACAATATTCCAACATTTGATCAGCTGGTCATATATTCCCTTTGTTGCACACATGGTGCCAAATTCTGATGATTGCAATGTTGCAAATAGTTTAAATGTTGTACTATTTGTATAAATTCGGAGTTTCTGTTAAGCTTATTAAATATTTGTAGGCAAATTTATATATTAAATTGTAAATTTTAGTTGTGCTTGTTAGGAAAGTCGAAACCTATAATTTAGGGTAGTTATTGAAAATGGTAAATAGGACACACAGACATCCATGGCAACTTCATCACTGAAACAAGCAGACTTAGTTGAACAACTTCTAGGTAATATTTCCAATATTTTAATGTATGTTTTATTTAAGTGTAAGCAGGACCTATTTTATCCAACTTAATTATGAAGATTGAAGTTTAACACTTGAGACAGGGTAAATATGCAAAAAAATATTCAATGGTGAAGCAGAGCCACAGGTAAAGCAAAATTAGCTTGATTTGCAGATTTTCTGTAAATTATTTGGTTCATTATGTAAATATTGTGTGTTTCATCCCAAAGTAAGTAACCTCTGTATATTACTCATACTGAATTAACATGGAAGCTGCACCAATCAGGGTTAGAAAACATTAACAGCTTAATAGTTTTGGGTGTAAAAGAACTTTTTTTCCTCTTTTAATAATAATGTGGATCAAAGGTGGTAAATTTTCTCACTTTTTCAAACATAATAGTGTAGTATTTTAGTTAATTGATGGAAATTAATCATTTCTTCACACTAGCCATATATTAGCTAAGGTTTTTGATAGTCAGCATGAAAAATTCAATGCCATGGCTGAGATTTGAACTAGGGATCTCCTGGTTTAATGTCAGGATGGCACATTGGATATGGTAGGTCAATGGGTTAGAGCGACTGGACGTTAACCAGGAGATCCGTGGTTCAAATCCCAGCCACGGCATTGAATTTTTCATGTTGACTATCTATAATAGTCTAGTCTTACATGGCCCCCTCTCTATCCCTCTGTCTCTCTCTTTCTCTTATGTCTTATGCTAAACTTCATCCTGTATTTTGTCTTTATTGCTGGAACTACAATTGTTCTTTTTATATTGAATATGATTAAATTATTAACATGCACTAAAACATAAGCATAGATGAGCTAACTTATGATGTTGGTAAGAAAAATATTGTTGAATAGATAAAGTACTGCATCGCACATGCATACGCACACACAAAAGTAATGTTTAAACAGCCGAATAACACGAAGAGTGATGTAGGAAAACATTTTATTCATACATAAAGGAAACTTTACAACATGCCATTTAAGAAAGCATAATTGAATATTACCATTTTTTTTAAATTAGGTCTTTTTAAATGGCTGATTGCTGCCACTACTCACTCCATTCTCTTTTTTTTTTCATCTTGTATGTACTTTTACGTTTGTTTTGAGGATTGCCACATCCTTTCTCATTATCTTTATACAAAATGTGAAAACTAGAAGTGTACCCTTATTTGGAGGATAAAAACATTTTTAACATAGGTTCAGAAATGCTTCATTCTCCATTTATAGTTGTCAAAATTATTTTTTATATGTTTTCTGATGCACACACTATTGGACTTCTGTGCAAAATTGCATTACATGCTATCTGGTAAAAACCTCCTCACATTAAAAGTCAAATTACAAATATATGCTGTTAGATACCTCTGGCAAAAATGTAATTACAGGTATGGTGTTACGAATGGAATGGAACAACTTGATTCTTCAATTGACAGTGCTTATTTGTTCCAGCAATTCTGTAATATACTATAACCATTTATTCTGTGACTTATTTAATTGCTTTACTAACACTTAGAAGAAAATAAAGCATTTTCCTGGGATAAATCAGCACATTAGATATTCATTATAATGGGAAGTACTGCATGTGCTGTTAACACAAGGTGTCTTCTGAACAGTTCAAAAGATAAATTTCCCAGGAATAGGTACCTATACCATAATGTGTGATTGAAGGAATTCAGTAACCGTGACAACAGATATCATTGTCCATTAATTTACAAATATCAGAAGATTTTTCTTTCTGCTTCTAGTTAGAGAACATCTTAATTAACAAGAAATAAGGTGTGTAATGTATTTAAAAGTTCATACTGACTTCGTTTAAAAAAAGTCCTTCTGCATATGCAATCAATCCGTTTATTTTAGAATTCTCGACACAAATGCTTAGTACTGCAAGAATGTTGAAGATATTTTACAGATGTTTAAATTTTGACCAGTACTTTAAACAAAACTAAAACTCTACAGAATGCAAGATGTGCAAATATAAAGGAGTGATTTAAGTTCCTTAAGAACTGATAGGTTCTGCATTGTTTGATAAGGTAATTCTAAGCTGGCTTTAGCCAAAAAGGCGATTATGTACACGACATTCACACTGGTTCTTGTTAGAGAATTAGTAAAATAAATGTTTTGTTTGTTAACGGCTCCCTCAATTGCCAGGTTAATATCAGTGACACTGATGTGTCCAAATTTTGTCCTGCATGAATCCTTCAAGTGTCAATAAATCTGCTGACAAGGGCTGCTACTTTTAAGCATACTTAAAAACCATCAATCTGAGCTGTATTTGAATCCAGGAACTTGGGATCAGTAGGTCAGTACCTATCCAACTGAATTACCTTGATTGACTAGCAAATGAGTGAATTTTAGGACATAATATGAAGTATTGAATATTTGGTAAATACCAATCCTCAAATTTGGAATCAAAGAGTATTACGCTTTACAATATCTCCATCATGGCTACTGGGCATACAAACTGAGTAAATCAGAAGGAAAATTAACATGCATATACTTGTCATAAAATACTAAAAATTCAAGATAAGATGCTGTTAACTAGTATCACATTGCAGTATGTTACTGATACACAAATCAAAATGCTATAACAGTTAAAATATTACTCTGGTATTCACAGAATTCACAGAATTTTGTGAATCCATATGGAGTACAAAAGCCACTAAATGGCATCTTCAAGAAGAAACTCCAGTTGTAATGGAGAGCTTCTACTGACAGTCATTATGGGAAGTCAAAGTAAATTTTTTCATTGGGAGTCCTTAGGGAGCCCAGAGTATGTTCAATTCTCAACTTTATCAATGAAGAGTTGTGAAACTTGGAAGAATAAATGAATGTGCATATAAGGGCGCTCAACTACAGGGTTTATCAGCGCGAAACTTGGAAGGAATCAAGAAATCCACACTGTACATTAAGCATTTCGCCTGCCTCGGTAGCGTAGATGGTAGCATTTCTGCCTCACATTCAAGAGGTCCCGAGTTCGAATCTCAGTCAGGTTGAGTTACCTGGATAAGGTTTTTTCCGGGGTTTTCCCTTATCCTGATAGACGAATGTCGGGTAACTAAGCTCCATGGACCCTGGACGCACTGGGCATCATTTCACCCATTTCATTCATTGTCTGATATGACTAAATGTTGGAGGACGTTAATTACAAAAAAGAAAAAAATTAAGCATTTCCAACTTATCTGTTTTTATTCATTGTTAGTAGCTGTGCAAACACAAGAGAAGTTGATGACATATTTAAACTGCAATGTGACCAGATTGTTAATTCTTTCTTTGGAATTTGTGTCGTTATTGTCAGCATCTGGTAATTATTCTTAGGTTTTAGCTTCCTTTCTCTTTATGTCTGCAAACATTCAAAGGGAAGAAAATTAGTGGTAACATGGTGTTGTGACTTCCAAGTAACAGGTTGTAACCTCTATTGTTGCCTCTCATGTTTATGGAACAGTCATGTTTAAGAAAACATGTCATTTACGATTTGCCCAAGTCTTATGAAACCTACAGAATAGTTAGACATAATGCTGAGAAAATAGACTGAAATATTATTTGAATTGTTATGCATGGAAAATATGAATGTGAAGCAAAATGTCCAGATAAAGAATGTTTTGTTGCTTATGATTACTGCTACTAGTGTAGGTTTATCTACTGTTGTGCAAAATAAACACCTACTAAATTAGCAGTACTTCCTACACGTATTTACACCTTAAAAAAAAAGAATTAAAAAAAAACAGTAATACTCATATCATATTGCGTAAGAAAACTGCTTTCTTACAGAAAATTAACTCTATTCATATGGAATATCTTCCACTCTTAATGGTTTCATTTCAATTTTTATAATATGAATTATGTTTTCAGTAGTAAGTAATATTTAAAACTGCAGGAATAAAGTGGTCCTAAATGTGTGATCATTGATCAGTTTAACTTGCTTAGTTTATATTTATAATTGAAACAAAATGTACATATATACCATAATATAGTTCTTACCATGTGATTAAGTAGTCAAATTTGATTTACAAAAATATGTAAGTTAACATAATTTTCTAAGCATTGTTTGATTTAAACATTGTTGTAGCACAGGAGTACTTGCTCCTTGCTGATGAAGGGACTATGTTTGTCCTTACTGCCAAACATTCTGCATGTCTTTTGAGTTTGTAAACTTCAGTGGTAGGATGAACATCATCTGCAGAATGATCATGTTGCAGAAGTGAAGCCATGTTCATTATAAAAATGTTTCAGAAGATTAGCTACCTATCATTTTTAAAGACATTTAATATATCTTTAATGCATAATATAAAGAATAAAGTCTACATCCATACTCAAAGTAACTTAAATGGGGGGAGGGAAGCTTCACAGGAAACAACTAGAGTATAAGAACAGGATGAAATAAAAGTACTCTTTTGATGAACATACTCATGCATATGCATATGCATATGCATTTTAATGGTGGAGAGCTACAATTATATTATAATGAAGTTAGACATGTATAAAAATGATTCTCAAAGTGAACATGTAAAGTTTTATAGACCCTTGCTTTTTATTTTTTGAGTGTATATACAGGTTTTTCATTTAAAACCTAACGGCTACACAGCATTTCGCCTGTGCACGATTAGGTGTGGCACAGCCAGCTTTGTTCCTATATATACTCTGCATGTAAAGTATGTGTAACATTGTTGTGTATGGAAGTATGGAAGATGCTGGAAATGCTGTCCACCTTCGGCTAAACAAGTATTATATTGGGAGAACACATTCTGATTCGCACAATTAAATTAGGCTAGTGCCATGTTTCTTATTTCATTTCCAATATTTTGTTTTAGTTCTTCCAATGTATGAAGATTTCTCTCTTAAACTATCTTTCAGGTTACCCCACAAGTAAAAATCACACACTGTTAGATTGGGGAAATGAGAGGGCCATACACCTGCACCAATTACTGTATCTTGAAACACTTCCCTAATTTTATTCATGGACTCCTCTGCTGTAAGGGCAGAAGCAGAATCTTGTTGAAACCATACATGATTTCTCATCTTCTGTCAGTTCAATGGGTCAAAATGTCATTTTGGTACCTCTTGCATTTACAGTCTGCTTGTTGAATATTGGACTGATTATGCTACTAGCACTAACAGCACACTAAACCAACTTTCTGGTACTGACTTATGAGCGTTGACATGATCACTGAGGTAATGCCATGCCTCATTGGAAAAAGAGGCTGTGGAATAATTAAACCATCATTCACTGATGAAAGAAACCATTCACAATAATGCATTTGTGATACTGGGTCACCTTGTTTTAAAGCATGGACACTTGTACACTTAACACAATTTTAGTTGTAATAATTTAGTAGCTTTATGTACTGAAGACTCTAAAATTCCCACTGTTGTGCTAATTTTGGGATGGATATGGGTTGTGAACATTTAAAACATATTACAAAAATATAAATATTTGTAGCAAAAAAACTTCCATTATCTTAAGAAAATGGTGTTAATTCTTCTTTCTAATGGAGATCTATTTCACAGATTGCTTGTATCTTCAGTCCATCAATAAACTTTGTCAAGTGAAGTTTTTTGTTACAAATATTTATATTTGTGTAATATTTATTGCTTCACTGTCGCTAGCTTCATTTTCTACATAATTTAAAACATATGCCTATGTCGTCTAACTTGTGCTCTGTTAACATGTATGGTTATGATTTCAATTTTTTTTGCCACAGAACCAGTGGTTTTGAGTTTCCTCACAATCTTGTATATTGTAAATCTGGAAGGAGGCATTTCATCAGGAAATGTTTGAATGTACTCTGTGCGAACATGTCTTGGTGGTTCCCATTTATAATAACTTATATACACAACAGTGGATTGCTCTAGAGTCAAGTGCCTGTTCATGTTGATGGCCAGTACAATACTGCAGAGTAGAGTGCACATCACTAGCCCACGTGCACAACTGTAGCCGGTAGTGGGAGATGATGATGATGATGATGATGATGATGATGATGATGATGATGATGATGATGATGATGATGATGATGTGTATATAAAGGCATTTAACTGCCAGGTCATCAGTATCCTAACGGTTGTGGGAGAGGTAAAATGCTCTGTGCTCCATTTTAAGTTTTAAACAAAGAATCCTATAATATAAATAATATAAGATATAAAATACTGCTAATTTTTCATGGTATTGACTTCTGGTTATCTTAACCAATTCACATCATATGGTAAGCTGTACTTGTGTAAGTTAGTAACAGCATTTAAATCTCTTAATAAGTACAGCTTTTAAGTGTGCATTAATCAATGAAACTGAATTTTCATTAAAAAAGTAATAGAGTAATGTAATAAGAGTAATGAACATAAAAGCTACTGGTACTGTGAGAGTGTATATATATATATATATATATATATATATATATATATATATGTGGGTGTGTGTGTATTTAAATTAAAACTTGACAAGTATGAATATGGTGTGCAATAAATAGAAGAGTAAAAAAATATTTGCTACCAGTGAAACATGAAGCTGCTGATATTACAGAAACAGGCAGACTGAGGAGAAGGGAAGATTACACACCAAGAGACAAAGTAAAGATGCCAAAGTGTACCCTTGAGTATCAGAACAAAATAGGTGTCAGTTTGTAAAATTGAGTGATAGCCCTGCTTCCTATTATGTTACAGACAGCTAGAAAGTGCTTCACAACCAATGTTGCTCATCAGCTACTACAAAACACAACACTACCAGTGTTTGCTATTAGAGGTCAACTTAATACTCCATGAGACTGCAAGCTAAAACATGCATCCTTTGTCCAATGTACATACAGACAAGAAATTGTTGTATGCTACATTAAGGAGAACAGTGAAAATATATGGCAGTGCAAAGACTGTTGTTGCCTTTTTGGAGAACTGTATTGAGATCTACCATGCTCAGTAGTGAGATCTACCATGCTCAGCAGTCATATTAAGCCATCAAAATCAATCAGTGAACACTTTTATTGATATGCATGCAAAATTTAAAGTGAGTATATTGGTTGAGCATATATGAAGGTTTTTTTTACGTCCTCCAACATTATGTTTAAGCTCAACAAAAGACATGTGCAGATATACAGGTATTTAAATAAAGATTTCTGAGGTTAACAGTGTTTATATAGGATATCAGCAGGTTAACATAACTTGAGCAATATTTACTTTTCCTCTGTAAAAGCAGAAAAAGTGTTCATGTTAAAATAAAATTATTTAAATTTGTTACTAACTTAGCAACTGCATGTGGTGGATAACATACATTGGCAGAGCTAAGAAACAGGGTTAAATCCTCCACACCAAAGCCCATGGACATAAAATTAAAAATAAATCTGACAGAATGAGCCTAATATGATTGAATGTGTCAGCCAGACCATACTTTCTAAAGTAATAAATGAAGATTCATGTTACGTACATGTGAAATGAAATAGACAGTAGAACTTTATATTAAGTATTCAACACATTAAAGTTTCACAGGAACTGACTTTTAATATTTTCTATGGATAGATAGTCCATAAATTTATAGACAAAAGCCTCTTGAGCTCTTCTGTAAATATAACATCTTGATGATGTACGTCTGCATACAGAGATGAAGTTATGCTAATTGGTGCTGAAGAGCAACTATGCCCCAAGTGTTAATTTGCTCCAAAACCAAATCATGTTGTTCTATTGCATTATGTATCAACAGGAAAATATTTATAAACTTACACCAATTTATGTAGTGTGGGAGCCCAATTGTTTTACTCCTTTCTGAAGGAATACAACAAAAAGATACTGATGAGTAAATTACTACTTTATTGAGTCAGAAAATAAAAGTTGACAATAAGGAAAGGATCAATTTATATGCTCTGAAAGTAACAAATGTATGAGTGCAATTGTCTCTTCTGTGCATACATTAAACTTTCATGGAAAAATCCATGCAAATATGTAATAATCTGCCCTCTAATATGAGAGCTTTCAACATATGACACAGCTGACTACTTAAGCTAGAATGGCATTTTATTTCATTGTAGCAGGCAGGGTTTTATTTGTGCGAGTCTTGATTGTTCTTAATGTGTAATTTTTTAATTTGTCTCTTGAGCTGCAAATGGCTTTTCAGTTCAACTTCAAAAATAAGTCTTTTATTTAGTTAACTAGAAAGCATTATTTAAGATTAGCTTCAGTGAAATATGCTAAAGAATGTTTAATAGGTGAACATAATTTCTGAATATTTAGGCTAAATAAGTATCATCATCAATATCAATATCATCAAACTAAGTAGGCTTTCACACTCAGTGTCTTTACATTGGAAATTATTGTATGGGCTTATGGGCCATGACCCAGTGGAAGCGCTCCTTCCAGACGTTTCATCTCATGCTAAGTCGAACATCTTCAGTGGCATGGATGTAGTCTTCTCTTGCAGATCTTGAAAACAACTGATACACATTCTTTGGTTTTCATATGTTTTATATACACATTCTGCATGGGTGGAACAAACTCCAGATTGGTCTACTCTTTCATGATTGGTTCAGCTGTTGCATGGGCAGGGATATGGCGGGGGTTGCTTTCAATATCTATGGCTGAGGCTACTGACAGCACACAACTCTGTACCCATTGCCATTTACAAACTCACATAATAAATGCACATGTTACATTCAGTAAATGATCCAGAAGAACCACTCTCCTCTACAGATGTTCACAAAATTCCATGCTTATGTGGCTCTGTGTATATAAGAAATACTTAGTGTACGATAAGCACACATTAGGGAACATAAGGTGTACCGGCATCTGATATAACTAATAAAATCTGAGTTCCTGGAACACTCTTTACTAGTGCCAGGGGAACATTATACAATATGCAGATACTGCTATCCTGTCCTCATCTGTCCATTATAATGTGTGTACTTAAGTCACCAAGCTACTGAAATTTACAAACTTAAGAGGAAACTAAACTCGTAAGTGAAGCTTGGCATTCATCATTAAGAAATACACAGGAAACCTGACCAAAGACGGATACAGGATTGTGCACTGTCAGTGGCCTCAGCTATAGAGATTAAGGGCACCCACCCAACATAGCCCAGCCCATGCAACAGCCGAACCAATCATGTAAGAGTAGACCTCTCTGGAGTTAGCTCCACCCATACAGAATGTGTTATAATGCCCATTGCTGCCAAGATCTACAAGAAAATACTATGTTCATGCCACTGAAGACATTTGACGCAGCTTAGGAAGAAACGTGCGGAAGGAGAGCTATCACTAGACCATGGGCCACAAGCACAATCATTTCATTAATGATAATAGTGATAACGATAGTAATTATCATCAATCATTACTTCATAACCGTTAATGGGTAACTAGTTGCTGTCTTCATTGGTTTGGTAACTGTTAATGGGTAGCTAATTGTTCTCTCCATTACTTCAGTAAGTATTGTACCCTTTAATGCTAGCAATACGGTAATAAACATACAGACTCTAAGTTTTCTTAATTATGGTAGTTGTTTGTACCACTTCTAATCACTGTGTAAAGGAACCGCATTTAACTATCAATTAAATTACTTACGTCACATCCAAAAACTATTTTCCAAGGACATTACGGAGCTCTTCTACCACTGCCTTACTACCATTACCTTCATTGGAACAGCAGTTTTTATGAACAGATCAAAGATGTTGCCATAGGCAGTCTTTTGAACCTGCTTATCACCAACTTTTTTTGGAAAATGTTGAGCAAATTGGCACTTGCCACCGTTAAACCAAAAATCTGGGTGCACTAGGTTGAGGTTATCCTTGTAGTATGGAGCCATGGAGAAGATACCATGGATTACATTCTGATACACCTAAACAGCTTCCGTGACAACATTCACTTCACAATAGAAAAAGAAAACAATACTCTGGTCTTCTTGAATGTAGAAGTCGTCAGAATAGCAGACCTTGGGAAGCCTAAACATACAAATTGATTTTAGTTAATAGATGGAAATTAATCATTTCTCCACACTAGCCATTTATAGGCTAAGGTTTTTGATGGATAGAGTCGACATGAAAAATTCAATGCCATGGCCGGGATTTGAACCACGGATCTCCTGGTTTCCGTCCAGTCGCTCTTAACCTTTGAGCTACCATGGCCAATGTCTTGACATCATACGAGTCAAATGGAGAATTTAATGTCAGGATGGCACGTTAATGGTGGTATCCTTTTAAAAATGGTGGTATCCTTTTAGGAAAGTGTTTTTTCTCGAGTATGAGGGGGTGCTGTAGTGGTGGATTTTTTACCCTTAGTATGAAGAGGCCTCTAAATATTGTAGTACTCAATTAGGTTACACGCTATTGATATGCAAAAGCACAGGTAGGTCAGTGTCTTGCATCAATTTAGAGCTCTACAAATTACTAAAAAATCGTGTATGGTTACTTCCAGCTGGTATAAATATACTTTTTTTACCATTCAACAGTTTCTTAAAGAGGGATAGCTAGTAATAGCTAATCCACACCACCTATATTTGACCCGTCATTTCCCAAACAATGGAGTAGCTAACATGCCATCTGTAGACCAGCAAACATCTAATGTAGGCTTACAAATAACATGTACACTGTCCACTTCTGAATTCTCCCCTTAGACCCTGAATTGCTTTTAGAGGTCAGGACCTCCTTCATCCTACTTGCATATACATTTGTTTCCGTACCAATGAGAGACACTAAGTCAGCATTATTTTTTTTCTTTTAAATGTCAATTGGTTGGATGTTAAAAGTTAGCTGTACACCAGAAAATATGTTTGTCTTTGTCTGTTTGTGTTTGAGGTATTTTGACCACTTCACAATGTTGATTCTTCCGGACACCTGAAAGAAGGGGGTCATTTTCTTCCTCACTGCTACCTATATCCTCAACCTCTGCGATTGCCTTCAATATCCAAATCATGTCAAACAACAAAAGGTCTTCCATATTTTCTAAAGTGATATTAGAAGCCCATACACACCCTACACAAGCTAATTTATTTGCTACATTACTAGGATAAGCCATGGTTAACACTGAAGTTTAACAATTTCAAATGTGCCTTTCATTTAGCTCTCGATAGCTATAAGAAATCACTCTGAACACAGAGAGTATAAATAACTAAAATACTGAGCGGAAACAGCTGCTTAAGGCTACCAGAAACTTTGGTTGTGAAATACTGTAATAAGAGGTACATGTAGATGCTGACAGTGAGGTTTATTTTTTTTTCAGCGCGTGTGTCTAACACAACATATATGATTATCGCTTGGTATAGCATAAACTAAAAGCTAAAACCTTGAACCGGAAAGTCTGTGACGTAGCTATACATACATTCGTTCGTATGCACACAAAACATGACTCAAATATTAGGTGCGTTCAATGCAAAGAATGGCTTTTGCTACAGTGAAACAAAGTAGTGAAATTTCAATGATTTATTAATATAGTCTCTACTTTATTGATACTGTAGATGTATACTGCCTTTAATGGATTTTTAAACCAGTTTTTGTTTTCTTTAAATGACATATAAATATTTTTTTTTTTTATTTATTTATTTAGTGTACTAAGCTATTACAATTGTTGAGCTGCTCGCCAGTATTTGGCCCAGGCCATTAATTGGTGGGCAGTCCATTGAATTACAAAATGTGTAATACACTACTTACATTTCTATTACTACTAACATTACTACTGTTACTACTATTGCTTACACACTATTGTTCATTTCCTTTTTTCACAGTCCACTTCCATTTATTTTTCACTTTATCTAAGAACTGTCCTACATTCTTGAGATTTTTATGTATTCAGATGTATTCTTTTCACCAAATCTCTGTTTCCCTGCATTCAAAAAGTATATGTTCCACATCTTCCTTACCCCCACACAATGGGCACTTGTCTTGCACAAACCCATTCTGCTGCCCTTTTAGCCTCCACACTCCTGCTCTCAGCCATGCTATCCCTTTCCTTTCTTCATTAATGGTTTTATCTATATACTGTTCCCTTCCCCAGCCACTTTTTAACTCAACATAATATACCAATGACCTCTTTTCACCTAACTGGCTGAACAATTTTTGGATCTATATCTTCAAATCTTTTTCTAACACCCCTCCAGAAACCTTTATAATTTCTATCTCTTTTTCTCCAAATATCCCCTAAGCCATTATTTTCTAAATTGTTTCGTAGAATGCTTGCCCAGCCCGAGCTTTGCAGACTTGCTTCTTGATATATAAATATAGAAGATACGAATGTGTGTTTATGAAGCATTTTTACAGCATTTAACAATTTAAATGCCCTGTACTGTTTATTGGGTATCCGTTTCCGACCCATGAAGTGTTTAAATGGTTAAGCTTTAATAATGATATGGAGTAATTGACAATTCAGAATGCAAATTCTTAATGGAAAATTATAGGTCATAAAATTAAGTAATAGTAATAGTAATTTATTTCCTTTTACATCAACAAATGGAAATACAAAATCAAGATTACAAATTATAAAATCCATACTGAAATATGCCATATATTCCTAAATCCCAAAAATCCTATCATGTTATCATGTTGCCCACCATTGAATAGTAATTCGGTCCCCATACACCTAACCCTAGGTTTTTGTGTATTGGAGGCCCTCTGCTCCTTTTTACACTTTCTGCCATTTCACCTATCCCACTCTACATTTCACCTATAAAATTAAGTAGTCAAAGCACGTAACATTACCTTATCGCAACAACAAATATTCTAAGTGTTCTCAGGCTCCTGAAATGTTGATGTTTCATAAACTCACCTGACAGGAAGCCTGAGAAAACTTTTGTCACTAGGAAAGATTCATATCATTTCCTTTTCAAAACTGATTCATGAATACCTAGTTTTGTATTTTATTCAGTACATTTATATTACTTGGAAGTAAAATGCTAATAAAAATTAACAGAATAATTCACGAGTTAATGGGTTAAGGTAACCATTACAATTTTTTGCCCATTCCTAGTGGCTATTGTTAGAACAGTAGTTACCAAACTAGGGATGATACAAATTATTCCCCCCCTTTTTTTTGCAGTAAAAAATGTCTACACTTACCCTTAACCTTTTGTCATGTCATAGGCTGTGAGATTCTTTTCATTTGCAATGAACTTATTATGATCTTAAGAGATGTTAAAATTTGTAAAACCTGCTTCAAAAACACTAATATTTTCCTAATGTTCTTTTCAGACTATTCAAACAAGGTCAAGAAATAAATATATTTTGAATTAATTTTCTAAATTATTTCATTATTTTAATGACTGGTTTTTCTATTTCTATTGCAGTTATATTCATGCACAAATTGAATTATAACTTTCAGTGGAGTAATTTTAGCACATAAATAAATCTCATTTTTATACTATTTTGTAATTATCTTTTTAAATATTTTATAGTAACTTTATAGTTAGCTCTGTAAACATTTAGGTAATTGAAATATGGACAATGATTATTATGTACTATCTACCTGCCATACATTAATTATAAACTGAGACAGTACTGTGGTAGTGTCACAGAAAATCTACAATTGAAAATTGTTTTAAAGTATACATTTAAATACCAGAAATGATAGAACTCTCTTTAAATTACTTTCAGTATTAATTTCAAAGTCTGCTCTGAAAAATTCTGGTGCTTTTTTAAAAAAATCTAAAAATGTTTTGGGAGTAAGAAGTAAGATTTATACAAATGTACTTTATTTTGGAACAACACGTGTTACATTTTATTTATATTCTATAACAAGTATCATTGCTGAGCTTCATTGCTGTAATTCCATTAGTTTTCAGATCAATTAAATGTAATTTTTCAAAATGTTGCATATCTAACTAATAATAGTAGTTACTATTATTATAAAATAAATTCATTATTAGTGTTACAAGACCAGAAGCATAATTACCACATGGCAAAGTGAGGAAGCGTACTGGAAAATATGTAAAAAACAGATGTTTTTGTGAGCTTATTGCACATACGTGGTGAGTCCAGTGCATGTGCACTCTGTTCAGATGTTACCACAGCAACATATCGTACATAAACAGTTGCGAGAAATCCTATATAACATGTGTGTTTGGAGGAATTTAGTAACAGTGACGTCAAAATTAATATAAAATTATTTGTGGTTGGTTTATTGACACTCGTCACTTACTTTTTCATATATTTATGAGAGACTAGTTTCAAAGGCCCTGGCCTCCATTTTCAATCTCTTCCCAACTGGCAACTGTTGTTATCTGCTCTCTCTGGTGGTGGAACTATGAACTTTTTTGTCAAATTATCTGCTGGCGGGATTTCAAAGTTCATTACGCGATCCTTATTTTTCCAGATGAATATGTTCTCCCATGTTCTCCCAAAATAGATTGACAACATGGGAGAACATATTCATCTGGAAAAATAAGGATCGTGTAATGAACTTTGAAATCCCGCCAGCAGATAATTTGACAAAAAAGTTCATAGTTCCACCACCAGAGAGAGCAGATAACAACAGTTGCCAGTTGGGAAGAGATTGAAAATGGAGGCCAGGGCCTTTGAAACTAGTCTCTCATAAATATATGAAAAAGTAAGTGACGAGTGTCAATAAACCAACCACAAATAATTTTATACCTATATAACATGTTTGAATATTGTGACAAGCAGAAAGTAGAGGGAATCAAAATCCTGTTGTCAAGTGGCAAATGGGTGGCTAATGTACATTTGCATATACAATAATTGATTGGCTCATCTTTCATATCAGATGCAGTCATATCCCAACTGCTCTGTTTCATCACTTACTGTATGCCACATTACTAATATTCCACTCTTCTTTAAACAAGATAATGAAATAATGCAGCACTGTCACTGAAGGTCATGTATTACTGTCATGTATTACTGATGGCAGTAGTAAACATGAACTGTAGTGCTTTTTGCAATAAATGAATAAGAATTGCCAAACAAGAAATTGGTTTGAAGTAAACCACTCTAGATGGTTTTGCAGGACTTGTATACATGTGTGTGTTTGGAGGAATTTAGTAACAGTGACGTCAAAATTAATATAAAAATTATTTGTGGTTGGTTTATTGACACTCGTCACTTACTTTTTCATATATTTATGAGAGACTAGTTTCAAAGGCCCTGGCCTCCATTTTCAATCTCTTTCCAACTGGCATCTGTTGTTGTCTGCTCTCTCTGGTGATGGAACTATGAACTTTTTTGTCAAATTATCTACTGGCGGGATTTCAAAGTTCATTACGCGATCCTTATTTTTCCAGATGACTATGGGAGAACATATTCATCTGGAAAAATAAGGATCGCGTAATGAACTTTGAAATCCCACCAGTAGATAATTTGACAAAAAAGTTCATAGTTCCACCACCAGAGAGAGCAGACAACAACAGATGCCAGTTGGAAAGAGATTGAAAATGGAGGCCAGGGCCTTTGAAACTAGTCTCTCATAAATATATGAAAAAGTAAGTGACGAGTGTCAATAAACCAACCACAAATAATTTTTATACTTGTATACATATTTAAAAATATAAATACAAAAATTTATCTACATATAGTGACTCAATGTAGATGCGACAGAAGATTGTGATTCATTAGATCTGAGCAAGGTTATATAAGTCATGGATAGCTTTGAGAACAAAATAGGTAGCAATTGTAACATTAAATAAAGAACAGAAGAACATAGAGATGATAGTAAAATTCCTAAGCAGCATGTATAATTATTTACAGAAAGATGCAGTTAACTTAAAAAGGTATAACATAATCTGAAATAGACACACTATCTTGAATATTAAAAAGAATTTGTGAACTTAAAGAGATTATACATGGTATGGGCTTAAAAAGATTATACATGGGCAGATAATGAAAAATTAATGAAATACTTGAAGTTCAAGTAGAATATTTCCATGTTTGAGTGTCATCTAGTTGCGAGATTGTGAAGGTAAACCTTATGCACATACAAATTGATGTTACTCTGGACTTTGACTAGAAAGTGTTTAGGTGCCCTGTTCAGTCATCATGGAGAAGTTTGACAGCAGATGGGAGAAAGAACCACAAGGAGACATAAAAATTAACATTAAGGACTTTGGATATGAAAGCATCCATAGGAACATGCATCCATATGAAAGCATCCTTGCTGTGGGGAATGAGTCATTGCCAAAATATCCGTACAAACATGACCAATAAAACAAATTATGACTGTCATTATCATTCATATTAATGCTGCAAGGACATTTCATTGCTATTATATTAATATATTGTGCTTCAGTATCATGTAAAACAATACTCAATGCTGATCAAATGTTCCACTGTGAAATATTTTTCGATCTTAACTTTCACCGTGCACACATCCAAATAAATCTGAATATAAATGACAATTATTAAATTATAGAAGTCGTGTTTATTAGACATCAGCTTCACTTACGTAAGTGAAACTGATGTGTAATAAATGACTCATCTATAATTTAATAATTATTTCGCTTCACTGTGGTGTTCCAATACAGTTAAATTTCGATAAATGGCAATGTTCATAACTGCAGGACCAGAAGAGCTAACAGCTTTATAATATACACTATCAATATTTTTAAATATATAAAGTGATAGGTTCATAGTTCTTTGTGAAACAAAACAGAGAGAGAGAGAGAGGGGGGGGGGGAGAGAAACAAAAATTACTCTTTTTTTAATATTTTGTCTGTTCTATAGAAGCACTTCTCAACTATTGATACTTTCAGATTAATTAATGGAAATTCTTACCTCTCAACATCTTTAGTACTTTGGTAGCTTATTATATAAAAATTTTCCCATTATAAATCCTTATCTGAAGTTTTTTTTTTTCTAGCTACATATTCTCTACAAGAAATTATTTTTTGTTCTTGTACTATAGTTATGATATAATTCAAATGCAAGACTGTTTTAAGTACTATGAACGTAACTTTTTATATATGAAAGAGTTAGTATTCCAACTTTCACAAAGATCTCCCCACATGGTACACTACTATTTACATTAAATAAGCACCTCAAATTTCTTCTGCAATGCCGGTATTCCATTTACATTCATTATTCCAGAGCCACCCCAATCCTAATTACACACTGAAGTTGACGGTAGATTAGTCCATAATATTGTAATAAAAATGACACAAAGATTCACCTTTAAACTTTTTTGTCACTACAGACATTAGCCCAGTACTGACTTATAATCACCTTCTCTTTTTACACAAATACATAGTGTAAACATGTCTCTTTAATGTTCCTTTATGTCATAGCACAAACTAGCTTTTGCCATTAGTAAATTCTTTGTTCACTTTTTTAAACTGCCTGCTCGCCAACTCTTGACACAACTATTCTGATACTCATTTGTGAATTACTCCACTGCACTGTTCACCCTCCTGCAGTCTTGCAGATCGACTTACTCATCAACGAACCCGATTCAACTGACTCCGTCTACTAGGCTTTGGGCCACCTGCTGGGTATATAGTCTGCCGGGTGTAGGAAAATGTTCTAGTAGTGGAATTTTCTCGCTCTGTCAAATTGGAACAGTCTTAAAAGTTTTGTAAGCTTTAAATGACATTTTCATTAATGATTACTCCCAAGTATTTCATACATCCTAACTTCTCAATATATTAATGATCTATTTTCACATTTAGTATTTCATTTTTAGACCTAGGATTTTGGTGTTCTAACATGATTGCTTTGGTTGTTTAGGGGATTTATTTTTATTTCTGTGTTCATTGACTCCTCTAAATTGCTTACATATTTGTTAGCAAACATGTTTGATGTAGAGATCATCTGCAAATGCAACAATTTTTTAATTTCTGGATTTAGAAAGGTAATTTGTATAAAGCAGGAATAGGTGAGGTCCTTACACAAACCCTTGCCAAATGCCCATTTTTATCAATTCATAATTGGATTTAGTGGATCTCACTGTAAATTCTTGCAGGTAATGAATTTCAGTACATTGTTTTCAATCTAAAAAACAATTTTGGAATTTCTTGGAATTTAACCCTAATATCATGTTTTCGTAATTTACCTAGTAGTTTTGCAGGTATTCAACTATCAAAAGCCTTGGAAACATCAAGGAATATTACTTTGAATATTATCATGTCATCGTCATCATTGTTTATTATTTATTATTATTGTTATTTACACTACACATTAATTTTACTAATTTTCTGTTTCTGGTTAGGCTTAACTTTTTTCGGTAATGACAAGGCATCATTTGGACTACAGTAAGTGCTGGGTTCAAAGTGCAAGTGTGTATACTGTTCAGGCATTTCCACAGGGTTTCACTAACCAGTCTAGATACCAGTATGTAACTACCATGTGTCCTGACAGTAGTAAACTCCTGTTACAGATAAACTCTGTTTTAAGTTCTCTGTAACTTGTAGCATTTTATGAAGTATGTTGCTGTCATCAGGGACAAATGTCTTGCTGCATTATTGCTCACTTTCCTTTTATTGATACCCTGTTCTACCTCACCACTGGGACATGTTTGATATGTGCTCATCAATGGCTTTACATGTGCTTGTTGTTCATAGATTCCACTGTCCTGCAAAATAAAATGTTTGTCCCAAGTTTTCAATTGGAAAGGTGATGTTAACTAACTTTAATGTGCTAAATTGAATGGTGCTTTCTACTTTTTTCTATCAAGTAAGTTCTGTATCAAATGTAAGTTTTTTCACAAATCACAAAATAAATTTTGAAAATACTGCAATTATATGTATATAGTGTCCAACATATAACAAGTATCAAATTTCATAAAAATGATGTGTTATGCAAAAACTTATTTTCGAAATCAGTGCATATGCTTCCATATAAGTAGCCTATTTTTATAAAAACCAGGAAAGTATCGCAGGACAGCATTCTTAATTTCTTTTCAGGATCTCTTGCATGGGTCAATTTTTCCTCCAGAGCTTTTTTTGCTATCTGCAAACTTGACTATTAAATGACATAGTCATCTGGATGCAGCTGTATTAACATTTGATACTCCAACACAGTGTTTTGGTTTTTAACTTTAAATATGCTTCTGGAAGCCTAAACTTGATTGTACACTATTAGTTAAAGCTAAATTTAAACTTACTACAAAATGACCTGTGAATAATACAATAATAGTTAATGTGCATCTTAAGGATTTATAAGTATCTTTCTGAACAGGATTTTCAATGTGAGTTTGGATGTAGTTCAGAACAATAAGTAAGACTATTGTTTAAGTTAATTGGTGGAAATTAATCATTTCTTCACACTAGCCATTCATAGACATGATTAATTTCCACCAATTAACTTAAATAATAAAAGTTTAATGGTGAAGTCTGGGATTTAAGTACTTATGATAGTAAGTTGCCACAAACGGTGTATCTCAGATACAAGAGCCCTTAGTGATTTACCAGGAATATATGAGTCAACTGGAGAATTTAATGTCAGGATGGCACGTTGGCCATGATAGCTCAATGGGTTAGAGCAACTGGATGGAAACCAGGAGATCCGTGGTTCAAATCCTGGGCATGGCATTGAATTTTTCATGTTGACTATCTATATAAGACTATTATTTGTTTACAAGTAACAACTAAGTAAATTTACAGAATAAAGATGCCTACAGTTTCTAGCTACTACTTTCATGAATCATATTCATATATAACAAATACGAAATTAGTAAGGGAAGTAAAAAGCTTTACCTTCTCTTTTTGTTACCTTCTTGACTAATTTTGCAGCAACCTTTATTAAACATGAGCGCTCTGCAATTATTAGTTTCTTTTGATATTTAAAAAAGCTCGGTTTTGTATGCTTTCTAATTTATTGTAAAACAGCGAAATTGAAGCTTCCTCAGATTACTAATAGATATTTTCCTATCAGAGTTAAGCTTATCACCATACTTGAATCTTTGAAACTGATAAGAATGAAGTGCAGTGCTCTCCTATACCCTTAACCAGTGCTGTAATGGGGAAAAAATGTTTGGCGGTACTCACCAAACTAGAAAAAAGTTTAGATGGTACTCACCAAAAGTCATTTAGACGCAGTTTGCACCACCCGACTCTTCATTGTCGTACCAAGAAGTTTTATGGCTGATATAAAAGTTGTTGCTGTTCCAGTTTAGTACTGAGAACAATCAATAAACATTTTTTTTTCTTCAATTCTAAACATTGCTTCACGAATTTAGGCGGTACGCTTACATGTTCAAATTTTAGGTGGTACAGCATACTGGTCCATACTGGCCCAACTACAGCACTGCCCTTAACAGAGTACTTGTATGTAATCCAGTAAAAAGAGTAAACTATTTTATGTATATCTCATTGCAGCAAACTTATATTTTGTCCCCAAGATTACATAGCAATTGTAATATTTCTGTTTGCTGTCTTCTACTTTGGGTTCACTTTCATGAAAGTGAAGCTGATGTATAATAAATATGACTCATCTATAATTTAATAATTGTTTCACTTCACTGTGGTGTTCCAATACAGTTAAATTTCGACAAATAACTTTTATTTCTTTAAAGTTAAATAAACTATTTGATAAAGATAAGTTTTATTTATACATCTTAATGGTGCTGATGTTTAGGTGTGTGACTATAATTACCTTAAAGACCTGAAATGAAATTTGAAACAAAGCAAGGAAAATGATTTAAATGACATACCCAATGTGTAATAAAAATAGGTGTAGTCCTAGAACATTTGTTCATGTATAAAGTTATTTTGGCGATTTCCTTTTATAAATGTATAGCTGAAGTTATACTGCAATATCAAATGAGCTGAGGAGGCATGCTAGTTGCTTAGTGATGTTTACCTCATCTCATTCACTGTTACTTTGGATTAGTGCTAGGAGCATTTCCTGGTGGCAGTATTACTTTAGTAACCCTCTTAGAACTAAGCAGTGCAGCAGCCGCCCAGCATTTTAAGTGTCAGAGCTGTAGTAATCAGCTTTGACAGTACGCTCGCCTTAGTGCTTAAGCCAGTTATGTCAGCTCACAAAACATGTATACTGTGAATATATTTTTGCTTTATATTATATAATATATATCTTGTTGGTACCTGAGGTTGAGGGTTTAAACCCTGCAGAGGTTTATTAATTTTTTCAGGCTTATAAATCCTTAGCATAAATTCCTTTGGAAGGGAAGTAAAGCTGATGGTCCCATTTCGAGATTTACAGCACTTAAAAGAAACTCAATTCCTATAGAGGCCACTGAGCAAAATTAGGCAACCTTTCATGCCCTATATAGAATGGGATACTGAGAATCAGTAGTTAATGGGCATCCATAAATAAAACCTCATTTTAATTTCAA
This sequence comes from Mantis religiosa, assembly GCA_030765055.1. Classification (NCBI taxonomy): domain Eukaryota; kingdom Metazoa; phylum Arthropoda; class Insecta; order Mantodea; family Mantidae; genus Mantis; species Mantis religiosa. The sequence continues at coordinate 32,373,131 of CM060950.1, read as the reverse complement.
TTTTTTATCATCCTGTGGTGATGGAAAGCTCAGGTGTTTTTGTGTCTAAAGATAGTCTTACAACTAGTGCCCAAAATTTTATGCTCTAAAAAACAAAATATATTCATTTTTTATGTGCTAATGGTTATTAAAATGTCCTAAAAACTGAAAAATATTTTCAAAGGAATTAAAACAAAACTTAATAAAGTAGTTAGTTTATAGAACATTGAACACTGGAATTCACCAACTTGCACCTATACTTCAGATTTAAACATCTCAAAGTTGCAGTGCACAGCAAATGTTATCTTTAGATAGTGCATCACATACCCTGGCCTGCCATCTTTGAGGAATACCTTATATTGAGAAAAGGAATGTTCTAGGTCAAACAATGTCATTGTTGCATGTCTCAAGAGGAGAATATCACTAACAGACACATTTTATAAAAAACGTTATCCAGATAACTCACCCTGACTGAGACTCAAACTCGGGACTTCTTGAGCTTGAGGCAACATACTGCAGATGCAGGCATAATCTTGGGGACAATTCTGTACTTCCGCACGTGCAACTGAATCAACAGATATGAAGTGGCATGACTAATAATTCTAATGACTTTCATAAGTTAAAAAATAACAATTTTATGTTGTAAATAAAGTGAGAAAACACTAAAATATATCTACATGAAGAGAAATTACTGAAAACATTTATTTATACCATGTCTGATAAATATTAAAAATAAGTATTTTGTGAGAAAACTGTTTAAAATATTTACATATCTTTTTTTACAAAGTATGTATTTTTATGTAAAATTAAATTTTGGAAACACATTTCTTGGACTTAAAACAAGGTATTAAACTTAGTTTTAGGCATGCACATATTAAGCAATGATGAAACATTTTTATTTATATACAAATTCAGACCCTGCTTACAACTGCATTTCTGGTTTTCATAACACTCTACACCACAGCCCCTCAGTATGTATTTGTATGTAGTGCATTTTATGTGAAAAATGGCAAGTATTTTCCAAGAGATTTTTGGAGCAGCTGTTTATAAAGAGCTGTGAGAAAATTTTGATCTGTGCGAGGTAAATGCCAATATGTTTTAAGAACATTGTTTCACTTTATATAGTTCAGACTATTTTATGTGCATTTTAATAATGAATTTTTAAGCTGAAAGTGTGAAAACATTTTCTTTAAAAAATCTTTCACAATAACAATCTTCAGCATAAAAATCCATTACACTTTATACCACTGATGAAGGCCAGATCTCTGGCTCTCCACATCAAACTTTAGAAATATGAGCAGATTTGCTTATGACCTAAGAAAGTTAATTGCAGTTGAACTTGTCTCATCTCACTTGAGCTGAAACCAAACTCTTTTCTAAAAGAAATCTGATTAAAATGAACAAACAGTTGGCAGAAGTTGTAAGCAATGTGACGAAGGACTAACAGTGGAAGGAACCAAGTAAACACAAGTTTAGTTTCAAATCAAGTAGTTATTCATGGCCAACCCTGTCTAATGGTTGATAACAATTTTATATATTAGATACTAAGCTGTTGTCTTTCTGTGATTTTGAGTTCTTGGGTTTATCACAGAATATAGTATTTGCCTGTTTCAAAATAAACCTCATTTCCAGTAGTAGTGTTAGTGTAAGTTGTTATCGAGTAGAGTACAGTTTATTGCAGTTCAATACAGTGAAATTCACAATTTAATCATGTCAATAAATAAACTGAACTGGAACTCAAATAAAATAGAACAATCAAACAGCATTTACAATAAATACTATTTGATAGTATAATAGGCTCTATCAGCAAATTTTGCAAAAAAAATTTTAAATTTACAAACACCTTTTTCAGTTTTAATTTCTTTTGGTAAGGCTATTGAACTACATTTTGTTTTCTTTTTGTCACAGTGAATAATATTTTAAAGCAATTAAAGTAATGCAGATTTTGTTGCATATCAGAGTCTGAAGATCTTCAGCTGTTAGCAGAACACTTAGTATAGTTATCCATCATCTTATGTTAAACAAAAGAATGGATATACAACTTTGTGGATTTTTGTTATGAACTGCCCTGAAACAGATATTAGAATGTCCTAATCCTATATATCTGAAAATTAATGTAATTATGGAAATAGGTAAGGAGAATAATGCTGTATAAGACAAGATATTGCCATTCCATTGATCTATTTGTAATATGTCTGTACAATTAAGATCTCTTAATGTGTATATTCATAGCAGAAATACTTGAAACAATTTGTACACCTGCATTTTGACAGCTTCAACCTGAAATTTAATACATGTTCCATTTCATTCACTTCACACCTTCTTTTTAATTCTTGTACTTTGATTTTCTGTTCCTGGTTTGACATGATTATTAAAGGCTTCCATTCCTTCTTCAAAAGGACTTACTAGTCTGTCAATAATATCTTCAAAAGAAAGTCTTGAGTAATCCGTAACACTTTCAGTCCCTACTTGTATCTGGACAATACCTCTGCTAGGTATATCAAAGCAATTAAACCAATCATTCATACATGAGGAGAGTGACTGAGTTCATGGCACAAATTATAAGAATTTGGTAACCTTATCTTTTTTAGAATCTAAACTCTGTGGCAGACAGCCCATGCAGGGTCAAGGCCTATCACCCAACCATCACAATCCCCCCCCTTTGCCTACCTCTCTGAGGTGCAGTAGTGGAGGGTGGGATATGGTTAGTATCCCAAGTCCATCATGGCTGGAGAATGTGGTCTTCACTACTGGAAACAGGGTTGTGAACAGCAAACCAGGTATACCCCTATACTGCGGTATGAGAATGAAGATGATGATATGAAATGGAAGGTGAAAGTGATGAAAAGAAAAGTGGTGATGAAGCAGTTGGTGGAATGAATGGCTGGGAAAACTGTAGAATCTAGAGAAAATCCGCCCAAACACCACTTGGCCATAAATCCTACACACACTTCCATGGGAGTGAACCCAGGCCACGCTTGATAGATAGTTAACATGAAAAATTCATATTCATCTTTATTCATCCTTGCCATGACCAGGATTTGAACCACGGATCTCCTGGTTTCCATCCAGTCACTCTAGCCCATTGAGCTACCATGGCCAACTTGCCATCATGACATTAAATTCTCCATTTGACTCGTATATTTCCCCGGTAAACCACTAGGGGCTCTCGCATTTGAGATACACCGTTTGAGGCGACTTACTATCGTAAGTACTTGAGTCGCAGGCTTCATCATTTAACTCTTATTATTTTAGTTAATTGATGGAAATTAATCATTTCTTCATACTAGTCGTATATAGGCTAAGATCTTTGATAGATAGTCAACATGAAAAATTCAATGTCATGACGGCAAGTTGGCCATGGTAGCTCAATGGATTAGAGCAACTGGACGGAAACCAGGAAATCCGTGGTTCAAATCCCACTCATTGCATCAAATTTTTCATGTTGACTCTATCTCTATCTATCTATATACGGCTAGTATGAAGAAATGATTAATTTCCATCAATTAACTAATAGATATAACCAGGCCACCTTGTTGAGGATTTTTTATTCCTTTAACATGCATTCTTTCCAATCATTCTAAACAGTGATTCTAATTTGCAGCTACTAATTAGCCAGTTAAATGCTGCTTGCCTTTCCCATTACTACTGGTATCTAAGAAACGGTATGTTGAATTATTTTGCGTGTGCAGTATGTTACTGTTTTTGGATGAGCATAGAGTACCTATATTAAAATGTCATATCTGTAATTAGTTTTGCACTTAGCAAAACTAGTAAGTGTTTCAAGTATAACTTTTGCAAGAAAATGGCAACATAAAGATCGAAATATATTTAATAAGTGTATCACTTTAAAAGTTATATTTGCTAAATTGTATATTTTTTCAAGTGCAAAATTGTTATCTTATGATACTTTATATATGATACTTTATATATATTTCATTAAATCCTACTAAAATCGATCAGGCTCTCAAAATGATGCAGGGATGATAGAGTGAATGAAACCAATTCTGAGAACCTGTATCAAAAGCAAGCTTCAATTTGAGCTTTCTGGTTGATTTGAAATGTTTTACTAAGGGTTAAAATACATTTATGGCCTCAATATCGAACTTCTTATAAAACTAATATTGATTAGTACTGTAATAAACTCTAGTTATTGTTACAGGGAAACATCTCTGTTTCATTTGTTTCAACAAGTTAAAATTAATGTCGCTAGAAATATGAATTTATCATTAGCCATGTAAAAGTTTAATAAATGCTGATATTTCTACTATAATTCTGAAACACTATAGTTCAGGGACTATAGGTAACTAATATAAATGATTTGTATTTATTGACAATATTAACTTCTCTAGAATATAGAGTTTGTAAAACTGCAAAGACATTTTCAAAATTACTCTCGGATGGATAGTCAACATGAAAAATTAAATGCCATGGCCGGGATTGCCATATACCTTATCCTATATACGGCTAGTTTGGAGAAATGATTAATTTTCATCAATTAACTAAAATAATTACTCTCAGATATTTGCAAGAAGTCAGTGATTCAAAATTCATTTGATTGACTTGCAAGTCCTGAAGAGAGAATTCCACGAAGCATATGCATTTACCAGCAGTGAAAACTGTAGTACACTGAATTGCTTTGAATGAACAATAATTCTGTTTTTATAATTCAAAATGATGCAGAGAAAAGTCTTTAAGCTGCTTTAGGACAATCATTAAGATACTCTTATATCCAGTTTACTGTACCATACAAAATTTTTCTTAAGTGAAATGTATTGTTAGTTGTGCCAGATAATTAATTTTCTGGTTACTACCTAGAGTGACCCAGGTTTATAATCGTAGTTCATAAGTGTTGTGTGATGGACAAAATATGATCAGTCTGTATTCTCTACCATTTATTCTACAAAAGTTCCGTCATTTCCAACTTACAGTTAACCTATCAATCAGTACAGTTCAGTAAAATCAAAATAGAAGGTCTTTGAAAGTAAAGAAAGAATTAGAATATCTGGTGTTAAGTAAATTAGCATTAGGCTCTACCATTTGTTTATGCCACAAAAGCTCAATGGGTTCAAATAAAAAAAGCTATACAAGCAAAAAATGTTGGATATTGTTTCTTAAGAAACTTTCTTTGTACACTCTGTAAGAAAAGTTGCTGCTGCTTAGGTGCAACTAACAATTCTAATAGTTTAATGCAGCAATGGAGCAATTTTCTGAACGTTTATGAATACATTAATTAAATTTACAGGGTTTTTAAGCCTAAACAAAGAGATAAATTATTCCATTTGAGAATTAAATAATTTCCTGTGATCAGTTAAGGCATAATAAAGGCTATGGTAGAAAATTTGTTCAGTGCTTTGCCCTTTTTAGGGACAACCACTACTTCAATTACGGGTACTTTGATAAGTAGACTTACACAGATTAGAAAATAGAAACATTTAAGTGAATCACATTTAAATAGCATGCTTTATTAATCAGTTTCACAAGATTATACATTTCAAGTTTCATAATGCTTATTCCTCATGAAATATTTGTATATGCATTCATAAAAGATATGCAAATGTTCTAAATTAATTCAGTATCTATATATTATTAAATTATTTTTTATAAAACAGGGGTGACAAATATAAGTAGATATGAATATCAAAGAACATAGGTCCCATAGGAGAAGACAAAATGGTGCCTATTGTAAGCATCAGGGATTTACTGTCATAGATTAGAAAATCCACAAAAGCATGTACTCCTAAGAGTCGTAACCAGTAATATTTAACTTGTGTTTTATTTTCCATAAACTGCCCATTTTATTTGAATAGGTAACCTACATGACAGTATTAGGGATAATAAATAGCTTCTACCCTAGTATCATTACATTATGTAAGATACTTGCTTCCATTTCAGTTTTCTTTTTATATGCAAGCATTCCACATTGCTACACGGTCACCACATAAGACAAGTGTATTTGGTTAATTAAGAATTAACTTCAACTGTTACTTCAGTTTACCAAAGTACTGTATTTATTACTGTTTTGGTAATATCCCATAGTACCTAAAGTTTAATAATAATAATAATAATAATAATAATAATAATAATAATAATAATAATAATAATAATAATAATAATAATAATAATAATAATAATAATGTTTTTTATGAAATAGAAATGCAAAATGCTTACAGCTGTACTTTTTCTGAGTGGTTGGGATGAAGGATTTCTACTTCTGCTCCTGTCTGCAAGTTTTTATGCTGTTAATACATACTACTCTAAATTCGTAAAATACGAAGCTATCAACAGTGAAGCCAACAAATATCTACAAATATAACAATTTTTAACTTAAAACTTCACTTATCTTATAAGAAAAGGTGATATTTTTCCTGTAAATTGTCTGGGATCGCGATTTCATGTAAAACTTTTACGTATCTTCAGCCAGAAATAACAAAGCTGACGCCATCGTTGCGAATAAAGAATAAAGATGAATTTAACAAAGAATATAAACATATTATTAACATTGCTTTAATTAATGGTTTTAATGAAGACTTTATAAGTACATAAAAAAAATTGAAAAATTTAAATATCAAAAAACTGTTAATGATATTTCTACCCTTAGCAAAATAAAAGATTATAGTTTTAAAAAAATTACTTACCATCCTTGTGTTAATAAACATTTTCAAAAAAAAAAAGATTTAAGAGTTTGGTATAACTTTAGTTCCTCAAAATAAATATAGTATTAAAAATGTATTGCATTTCTTTAAAAAAGATAAAATTCCTAATAATAAAAAATCTGGTATTTATCAGTTTAATTGTTTTGATTGTGATAAAGTTTATATTGGAAAGATAAAATGTAATTTAGAAACAAGAATGAAAGAACATTTTCATAACTTAAGTATAAACAGACTGATAAATCAGCCATAGCATATCATTTTTGGTCATTTAACCATGAAATAAATGCAAAAGTTAAATTATTAAAACAATTAAATGGTCCGATAGATTTAATGGTTTGGGAAAAGATATTTATTTTAAAAAACAAACATCACGTAATGAATTTTGAAATACCGGTAGTCAATTGTTTTTAAATTATAAATAATATAGCAAACCATTTGTACTCTCTTCAGTACCTACATTAATTGGATTTGATCATTGGTTCTTTTACAAATCATCACAACCTGTTTTGACAAACACATACCATCAGTCACAACCTTGAGTACAGTAATGCTTTATATACATCTGTAACATGCCATCAACTATACCATCCATTATGTAGAAAATGAAGCTAGCTACAGTGAAGCAACAAATAGTACACAAATACAAATATTTGCTACAAAGACTTCACTTATCTTAAGAAATTGGTGTTAATACTTCTTTCTAATGGAGATAGATTTCACAAACAATTATTTTGTGATACTGAAGATGCAAACGAATTGTATGTGAAATCGATCTCCTTTAGAAAGAAGTATTAACACCAATTTCTTAAGATACGTGAAGCCTATGTAGCAAATATTTGTATTTGTGTAGTATACCATTCATGTTTAAGATGTATAACTTCAAGAAGTGAATGAGTATTTGGGAACACCTGTATATTGGAATATTTTATTATAATGTACAGTGTTAATAAAAATATTCGCATTTACAGCATAAGGGAAATAATATGCAAAGTCAATGACAGCAACAAGAGATACACTTGCATTAACCAAGGGTACTTATAAAAAAATTGCTTAAAAACTAGTGTGGAATATTAACACTGTAGTAATATGCATTATGCATATAAAACACTAATTCATTGCTGTGTTTAGTACACAAGAATCAAATTCTACTAGTGAAAGAATGCCTAGTGTGCGTTCACTTGCAGACTTCAATGATGTGCTTCATTGTTACTGTGTGTGTTTATGGTGGTGGACTGCCTTCAAGTTAAGTGCTAGGAAACTTTTGTATTTAGAGAGCATTGTACCTCTGATCTAGAAAATGCATTGAGCTTATAGTTAATTAAATGACTGATTTCATTACATTTAGTTTCACTCATTTAGATATGTAAATCATAATTTGTTATAAATGAACACAAGCTTTTCATTGGAAAGCTTTTGACCATAATATTCCTTGTTTGACTTTTATCTCGGTGCATGAAACAGCATTGTAACCTTTTCAGCATCTTGTGCACTGGTCTTGAAACTTGTGTAGCATTGGTGAGTGAGTGAGTGAGTGAGTGAGTGAGTGAGTGAGTGAGTGAGTGAGTGAGTGAGTGAGTGAGTGAGTGAGTGAGTGAGTGAGTGAGTGAGTGATTGAACAGGCAAGTAGTATGGTTGGGTAGGAGTAAACAGACAAGTTAATGGGTGGGTGGGCAGGCAGATAAATGTATAAATTTGGCGCATGCATGTTGCATATATGTGAACATTGATGTTTTTGCCATAAACTCTTTCTTATTTGTTATATTTTCTAAAAATTGTAGAAGTTATGGGAGTGCTCGTGCACTAAACTTGATGGTGTGAAATTTTATCTAAATGTACATTAAGCATGTTATATGTATTTAGAAATTTGGATATTTGTCTATCTTTTTAAACTAATTTCCATTAGCATATATGGCTTTAAATGTTTTGAACTTAACAGATTTGAAATCAGTTTTGTAGCTTTAATGTAAAAAGATTGTAACATACAGTTAATTTGAATTGTGAATAGATGTAAAAAGTTGGATGGTCATATCAGTCTCAATGATATATGTCAAAAAACTTTTCATTTTAATATCTGTATATTTCTTTTTGAAGAGCATATAAGAGAAAATGTACATTCTTTACACAAATAAGAAATATATTATTTTGCTTTATGTGGCATACTCCAGGCATGTAGGCATTATTGATATTATTTTGATGTATGACTTTATACTTTGTTTTCATATGTCATTTTTATTTATTTTCCAGATTCGAGTAGTTAATGCTTTTCGCCAGGGCCTGGATGCTCGGTATGTTGACAATTCTGCCCTGGCTGAAGCTCTTCGAAAGCAGTCTTCTATTAACAAAAGATTATCCCAAGCTTCTTCCATTGATTATGCAGATAATGCCATGGATGAATTGAGAATTCAAGAAATTGATGTGGAGCGTTTGTCATCTCACAGTCATACTGAAACAGCAGTGTAATCCCCACATCCCTCCTGCCATTCACGCCCGCCCCTGCTTAAATCTCCAGTACTTGCCTTGAACTTGTATTGAGCACCTGCCCAAGAAAACTTGGCAGAAGAGACAACACACACTCATGGCCACAAGTGTGTATTTGTGTGAGTGCGTTTGTGTGCACGGAAGCATCGGCGGTAGCGATGTGTCATAGACCAAAAGGAACGAGCAGGCGAACTGATCCGATCCACAACTCCCCATCACAGTGGCAAGCCAACACTCGAGTTGAGCAACAGTGAACCTAAAGTGTTATGGTTTTTCATCTGTAAAGATTTGTCCTTTTAGATATGAATGAAGCAAATTCTAGACTATTTAAAACTTGACAGATTTTTCAAAAATGGACAAGTTTTTCCTATATCCCATCTATGTGCTGTTCAAAATCAGAACATACTGAACTATGAAGTTTCATGATATACTTTTTCTTAACCCTAGCCTCATATTTTCATTTAAATTATTGTGCCATCTTATTAAGGAACACTAGCCTAGCACAGTGTCATATATCCTGCTTTATTCTCTTTAACACTTATCCTTTCACTTCTTTCATTTTGGGCCTCTCCAATGTGAATATTATTGATATCCTTACAACTTCTTTCCCCTCAAACATCTTAACATAATGCTGTTATTAACCATTGCCTTTACTACATGTATTCAAGCAAAATGGCAATGAACTCTTGTAATGAATGTTGGAAGATAAGTGCATATGATGCATGTCAGTTATGAATTGCTATTGAAAATAAGACAAAAGGTTTGCAAAAGACATGTTATTATTATGATTATTATGATTTTGTGTGTGTGTGTGTGTGTGTATGTATTGAGTGTGTGTATGTATGTATGTGTGTGTGGTGTGTGCGGCTCAGCAGAAGTGTTAACTGTTGTGAGCTTTGTGCAGATGGTTTATGTCAAGTGCTTCGGATGATACAAACTGACCATAAAGTATCTTATAAGGAGGGAAGGATTGGCAAGCAGCAGATGTTGATTTAATTATTGAAAGATAATTAATTTTACAACTTCAAGAATATGAAGACAAGCCAAGTGTCTTTTAAAAGGGGAGGCTAAAGCCTTGTGTTAATGAAATGTTGAACAGTGCTTCAAATATTCTAGTTTTCATTTATTTTTGCCTCCCCTTTTTTAAAAGTCAAGTGCCGGGTTCACAATAGTAGTTATAGTTTTAATGTTGATTATTTAAAAGCAAGTAAAGAGTAAACTGGAAGCGACTGGTTGTGCATTAGTGTATTGGTGCACAAAATCATCAGGCCTCCCAACCCAGGGTCTCAAATCCTCTTATTTTTGAACTGGGAGGTGTTTTGTTATCAACCTTTTCTTGGTGTCATTCTCGTTCCTGCTAGAATCTAGGTACATCATGTTGAAGTTGACACTGTTACTATTTGTAACCATGGTAAATGAGAATTGCAAATCTGTTAGCCATGCAACACCATAAAGGATGATGTGGTTGCCTTGGACACAAAACAACAGATGTGAGGTATAAAATGGAACTGAGAGCAATACCGAATACCACAGGGTGCCCATGGTTACTGTTACAAATTTCTGCTCTGAAACTGATAATACAAAGAAGAAAGTTTATCAATTTGTTGAATGTTCTTTATTATCAATAATGTAAAATTAAAACAAAAAAAAAATACTCCTCTGAGCAACCATATTTAAGCAAGGTTGTTGAACAATGTGTAGTTGAGTATACTAGTGGATTTGCAGCATGCAAGTGTGGACCGACTGAAAGCTGCACTATCAGTCACTTGTCAGGAGCAGACAGTCCCTTGCGATGTTTTGGGACTGGGTCTGTTGCTTCTCTAATTGAGAAGTCCTTATCTGTGCTCTAGTTTGCTCTGTAACTCTGTTGTGTGACTGCGATTTTCTGTCTGTATAAAGAGAAATTCTAGATGTTTGCAAATATGCAGTAGTATATAAGAACTTTCCATGGGCTGTTAACATAATTTAAAAGAAAAGTATCATCTCATTGACTGATAGAGGTTTGCATCTGTTAAGTAGGGATTAAAACAAAGAAACTAGTCTCACCAGATGTACTTCAGTGTTCACTTAGGACAGAAGCCAACCATTTGGTTTTGTCCTTTCTCAATTTAATCTGCTCCAACTAGACCTGACCTTGTTGAAAGAAACCTATTCCTCTAACTATAGATTGGACAGTTAGTTAACTTACTTATGGTACAAGTGACTGTAAAGACTTGAATATTGTGACAACAATAGTGAACATGAATGCTTGAACATTGCAGACACTTGACTTCTTCCCTCATTTTGTTAATCAGATTCTTACTTTGTCTTGAATGTCTGAGGTTGTTGGGTCCCTACTCGCTTTTACAAAGCGACTTGGGATGAAGCTCGCCCGCTCGCTCTTTCTGCTGTCATTGCTGTTAATGCAGTAGGACAATGGTAAATTTGCCTGTTATGTTTGTAAGCTTATGTAGAGTCGAGTCAACCAAAGACAAATCTTGAATTAATTACACTTTTCACAATGAACCAATCAAAGACCACAACTTATTGGTAAAATTCCCTTTCTCTAAGTGTTACAAGAACTAACAGATTTTGAAGAAGAGTGTGATCATAGTCTTTGATTTGGATCTAGACAGAAAATATAGCAGGCAGCATATTTCATTTTTCTACTCCAATTGAATGAGTATTATGTTTTCTTAAAGGTTTAATTTCCAGCCAATGTTAATTATTATTACTTCATCGTTTTTACAAAATAAATTTTTAATGTCTCAATACCTTGTTGAAAAATTGGTGTGCATTCTTTTTTTAATGTTCCCTCATACCTAACAAAACTAGAAACTGCATCACTACTTAGTCCTCTGTTTGTTTGTTTGTTTGTTTGTTTGTTTGTTTATTTGTTACTTTGTTTCTTGTTTGGAAGAAGCTGTTGCATTATTTGTAGACAAATACATTGTATGAGGAAGATTTTTTTTTTTTATTATTTTTACTTCACACTGTCAACTACTACAGTTCTACTCATTAATGTATGCTAATGTTAAAATTTGCAAATGTTGAGCATTATGTGCCTTATGTCTATGCTTTCTTTGTTGGAATTGTAATTTTGACTGATTAAATATTGAGCTGGATCTAAACTCAGGGTTCTGCAAAATCACCCTTCATAAAATTGCAACAGCTGAATTCCGTCCATGATTGAACACATGAAATCCAAGTTTCAGCACATGCTGCCACTATCAGCATTTTCACACATGGCTACTTCAGCATGCTAGGAGAATTTCTTTAGTTAAGATTATTATTTTTGGTGTATAACATTTATATACATGCCAATATATGATGTGAAGTCTAAGACTCTAAGGATTTTAACAGTAGCCTTGGGAAGTATTAGCAAAAGAATTATTATTAAGCTTAGCGGTTAGAAGCTCCAAGCTATTTCATAACTCAAAAGGTGAAATTTTGTTTTATAACTAGAATAAGTTTTATCATGGCTACTTAAATAAGCTACCAGTATTGTTTCAATTTTAATGAGTGATTTATTTATGGAACTTTTTTTTACACTAGCAAATTACTATAAAATGCTGCATGGGTTATTTTTAGTAGATGAAATTTTCAGTAATTGTATTTATATTTTATTAAATTTTATAGTTAGTTAATAAGAATTTTCAAGTTTTTGTTCTTTCTAGGTGACTGGTGTTTATTATTTGGAATGTACATTTGTGTATGTGTATTATATATAGGGTATATAAAATCTTCACATGACAGGTTTGCAGAATTCTTAGTTGAGACTATGAAAAAGTTTAATAGGAGATCAACTTGAACTAAGATACAGTGAAAGAGGAGACATTTTGATAGCGATTATGTAAATATTTTGAACTGCACCATCTGTGCGTATGTTACGATGAAACAGAAACTTGCTGAAGTTGGACAAGATTTGTTTTCTGAAGAAATTTCTACATAAAGTGAAGGTTGTAAGTTTTTTAATTAAATAAGGCACCAAAAAAGTAAACTTTATAGTTTGGGATGATCCATACCGCACATATTGTGTATACAACAATTTTAAAATATCATACACAGACTTCCATGTATAAAATATCTATTAAAGAAAATATATCAAACAGTACATGAAGTTGATAATTTAAATGCTTGCATTAAAGGCAACAAAAACTATGAATTACTGTTCTGATTTACTTTAAATAAGTCAGAATATCATAAGACAAAACAGAAGAAGTAAAATAAAATCCTACTCAGAATATTTTAATTTTCAATTTTCAATCAGAATTTACCCCCCTTTAAAATTTATATATATATTAAAAAAACTGCAGTTAATAGCTTCCCCATGTACAGCACATCTAGCAGTTATACATACTGTGATTTAGGGAAGTTAATGAGCAAGAAAGTTGTAATGACATCTTTGTTTGGCTTTTTTTGTGTTTGCTAATTCCTCCTTTGGTTATGACATAATTTAATGTTCATCTACACAGCAGTAAAATCTTAATCTCCCCCCCCCCCTTTTTACAGCCATCTTAAATTTAACTGAACAGAAATGTATTATACTGATATTGTGTCTTTGGATTTTATGAAATCATTTTGAGAGAAAAAAAGGTAAAGAATGTAGTTAAAATCTCTGTTCATTTTATCTAACAGAAAGCATAAATGGATACCAGGTTTTTAATAATACTAAAAATTACTAAGTAAAATCTGGTTTTCCAAAAAAGTGAACCTATATTCAGCTAAAATTTTATGCTAAGAAAGGTAAATATACCTGACAATTCATACCTGTACTATATCACTGCAGGTATGTTATTTTCTCTGTACCAAAGGTACATACATGCAAATTCAGAATATATTGAGGGACCAAAAGAGAATGATTTAAGTTCTTTCAGCAGTATTTGCCACTGTGCTATGCTTTCTAGTTTCATGCATTCCAGCAGTAAATAAAGGAACATTACTAATAAGGAAAATGGTAATAGAAAAAAAAAAACCTGAAAATTCTGAACCAAAGTTTAAAAGGATATGTTTGTCAACCAGTAGTGAAGTGAGCTCTGTATTATAAGATAAAATAGAACCTTTTATTTACATCTGTACTACAGATAACACATTACTTTCAGCAACAACTTACCCTTCTAGTGGTTTTGCAGCTTTGAACTTCTTTCCTTCATAGAAGTAAAAATACTTAGACTTGCAAATATCTATACAAAAACAGCATTTTATTAAGATTTTCCTTTCCCTGTATGTGTAATATCTCAGTACTTAACTCTTTCTAAAAATTGCTAACTTTTTTTTTTGTAGATATTGAAGTATGAGATGTTGATAAAAAGAATTACAGTTTTAAATAAATCTTCTGTAAGTTTGAATGATACCTGTAATATGTTAAAAATAGGAAAAAAGCAAAAAAAAAAAAAAAAAAAAAAAAAAAAAAAAAAAAAAAAAAAAAAAACGTAACAAGTATTTAGACTCTGCCATTATATGGGAGGTTATTATAAGTTAATGCTTTTATAACACATCATATTGAGGTAAGATGTATGTAATTAAATTTTTATTGCTAGAAAACAAGGTTTTGACCTTCTCTGTCCTGAGGCCAGTTACTTTTCAGATCTAAGGCTAAAAGCTTGACCATATAGCACAGAGAGACAATAAAACAAGTAACATAATTGATACCAGGACTGAGGAGGTTAAGTAAAACATTCACTTCCTTTGATAATATGAAATGCTTTGCTTTATATTAAACAAATTCTTGAGATCAATGAAATATTCTTCTTTCCCTTTGTAGCAACAGATACATTAACCCTCCACTGGTTGCATTCTAATCTCAACACAGCCGGTTGCATGAGATTTAGGTGGTGCCACAGATTTTCTGTAGTTGCTATTAAATGTTTTACACGCATAACAATAACCACAAATTCTTAACTGGGAAACAAACACATTTTTAGGAGAAAAGAAATGGTTGCAGAAATCCTACAAAGCAAGCAGTAAATGCTGCATGAAAATCAACTTAGGCGATACCGGAATTCAGTGCAACCGACATGTTGAAAATCATTTACATTGTAATTCTCTTCTCTTGAAATTATTTATTCAGTTGATCAAAAAGTTATTGTGCAATATTACATAACATTAGTTTATGTCAATAATATTGGTTAAAACAAATCTTTTCAAAATAAAAAGATGGAGGATATTGGTTTGCATTGAATTTCAAGCAAGTGTAACATTAATGCTAATGGTTTTTTAACTGACAAACAGTATTTGTCAAACAGGAAGGTATTAGATATTCAACCTTTCTAAGTGTTTGTACATTCTGAATGCAGGATGACACAGGGAGGGTTAAGTATTAAGATTTTTAATTTTCATAAGTAGAATGAGAGCTTTCACATACTTATTTATTTCATGCAACCATAGAAATGAAATTAATTTTAAATTCTATTATGTGTATAAGATATCTCTCACAGCAGCACATCTCTCTCTCTCTCTCTCTCTCTCTCTCTCTCTCTCTCTCTCTCTCTCTCTCTCTCTCTCTCTCTCTCTCTCTCTCTCTCTCTCTCTCTCTCTCTCTCTCTGTGATTATTTATAGTTAGTGATTGCTAAGTGTATGGTAAAGCTAATGTTGCTTAGCAATACTCTATATTCCACAGGCATTTTATATGAACCATTATACCATTAATAGCTACATTTTTAGAATCCACTTAGAATGTCACAATTATATAAGCATATAGCATTTTATCCAAGTGATTGGCACTCTTGACTTCCCAACACACAAGTCGAAAGCTTCGATTTCTGATTAGAAGGGAATTTCTTTGATCATATTTGTTCCCTATATTCCACAAAGTCTGGAAGTATAAGTGTGTGCATATGCATGCACACGCAAGAGAGAGAGAGAGAGAGAGAGAGAGAGAGAGAGAGAGAGAGAGAGAGAGAGAGAGAGAGAGAGAGAGAGAGAGAGAGAGAGAGAGAGAGAGAGAGAGAGAGAGAGAGAGAGACTAAAAAGTAATAAACTTGAACTGTAGGTTTGTTAATGTTGGTTTTATAACCCAATCAGTTGTTTCAAAAGTTAGAGCTCCTCACATGACCACAGAAGTTAGAGGGCATAATTAAAATTATCAAGAAATGGAGTACACTAAATTAGAACTACTATTTGAGAATTAAAATGACCTAAAATAATTAATTCATGCAAGATTTACTTTTACTGTATCTACCACATGATTAGGAGTTAGGTAAATTAAGTGATCATTGCAAGCAACACAACCTTTTTTTTTTTAAGATATCAGAAAAGAATGGTTTCCGGCTCCTGAATCCAAAGACATTTTTAGGAAAAGGAGAGAATGTGTGTACATGCACATGTGTTTTTTTTTTTTCTTTTCATTTCTGCACATGGTGTAACAGCTACTAACTGAACTTGCCTATACTCCATAAAACTCTTCCATTCTTTGTGTACTTTGTCAATGCTGTTGATGAATAAGGAACTACAGTAGTGAACAGAGTTATTTTCAGTTTAAAAGTTGGTGTTGATGATAAATCAATCTAAATAATGCTGAAATGTTATGCTTTATTTTGCTGAGCTGAGTGAGCAAGTACAATAGACATCTTGATATTTCTGCTCTAGAAAGAATTCTACCAAGCTAACAAGGTAAATAAAGACCTTGCCAGTTTTCAACATGTGGTATAAGGAGCTACAGTGTGCTTAATAGACATCAGTAAATTTTTGCAAAATTGTTTATAAACAGTAATTAAGCATATACAAGTTGATCAAAATTGACTGAAAGGCTTATGCTAAATGTAGATATTTCAGAAGTATTTGCTCCCATTAACTGTTGTATAATCATTAATATACATTTTAGGGTTGGTATTAACAAACTTACTGCTTTAACTCAGTGGAGATATGAAGGTCATTTCTCAATCCTTGTTTTTTTCTGATAAAATATTTTCTTTAATACTGTGGGGTACTTATTTGAA
This sequence comes from Mantis religiosa, assembly GCA_030765055.1. Taxonomy (NCBI): domain Eukaryota; kingdom Metazoa; phylum Arthropoda; class Insecta; order Mantodea; family Mantidae; genus Mantis; species Mantis religiosa. The sequence continues at coordinate 32,356,101 of CM060950.1, read as the reverse complement.
CCTTTTATCAATGTAAATTACATGAATTTCATGATAATATAAAAAATTTGGTACATCTGCTAATACATCCATTTATACATGCTTATCAGAAATTTTGATTGAGATGTATATCTGGATTTATTTTTGTATTTTTAAACGGTCTTCCAGTTGATTTTGTAGTTTCCTGCTTTTGTATTTGTTTGTAAAGAAATATGATGCATTCATCTTGTCCAACCATAAACCAGAAATTTAAAAAATAACTAAGGACTATAGTATTAAATAAAAAATAGGGTAGCTATAAAGTATGTGATACATTCTTCAGTGATATTTGTCAACTTTTTAGCATAGAACAATTGAAATTTAAGGTATTACCGTCTCGAAATAAAGTAACTTAACTGCAGTGAAAAGTAGAGATGTGATTGGCTAAAGGTCTAAAAATAAATTTCTATATTTGAGAGCCATATTTTTAGAAATCAGAGGGAAAGCCTGAAATTACCTATAAAGAAAACAAAAATTGAGTATTAAATTATAGATGAGTCGTATTTATTACACATCGGCTTCACTTACGTTCAATATATCGAAATTTAACTGTATTGGAGCACCACAGTGAAGCGAAATAATTATTAAATTATAGATGAGTTGTATTTATTACACATCGGCTTCACTTATCTCTTCAGTTACAACTTACATTGCGATTACATTCCCATGATCACTGTTAATCGTCTGTTTCTTTCCTTCCTTTTCACATGACCATGTCTAATAAATACGACTCATCTATAATTTAATAATTATTTGGCTTCACTGTGGTGTTCCAATACAGTTAAATTTTGATATAAAAAGATTGAGCACTTATGAAACAGCAATATGTTTACTTGAAAGTCACAAATTCTTGCACTTTTATCCTAGATGATTTACATCAGACACATCCAAAACTGGACTTGCAGTTACAGCTTACAATGTGATTACATTCCCATAATCACTGTTAATCGCCTGTCCTTTCTTTGCACATAACCAAGCTGCTTCAACGCACACTAGCAAGATATGCATTTAGACACCCTGAATGAAGAGTGGTGTGTTAAAAGTAATTGTATTGTGAAACTCCTTAAAGATCAAAGAGGAAGTTTCAAATGGAATGGAAAAGTAATAAACATTTTAAATAAGATATAGGTTTGAAAATTACACGTTAATATATTTTTAAATATTATTTTTCATGTCATGTTTAATGTGCAGAACTGTTCACTTTTAAATGCTACTTTCATTATTATAGCAATATTATTAGTAAAATTTAAATTTAATTTAAATTATTTAACTCGGTGAAATCTAAATCCACAAGCTGTCTGTCCGACACTTGTATGACCACCTGTGGTATGCAATGCATGTGATAAAACTTCTTCAGTTCCATTACAATGCAAACAATACATGAGAAGAAATCCTAAAACATGTACAATAATAGATTGAAAGCTAGTTGCATTTGCAGAGAAACTTCTGTATAGAATTAATGTTTCTTTCTGTATAGTACAGTACATTAGCAGATGTATTGAAATTTGTGATACCTAACATTGTACCTATTAATTGCAAATGTTTGTAATTAAACTCTGTTACTGTCTAACTACAAATAATTCAGTTTTGTAAATGAGTAAATTAATTATGAACAATCAGAGGCATCCACTCTGAACTCTTGCTGTGTATGTCACATGCAAACAGTACAGCTATTGTGACTGCTTTCAAGGATGCATTTTTTGTAGGACTCGGAGTTGAAAACACAATTAGCTGCCGTTGCTTTTATGTCAATACTTATAACCAGTACAAAGTGGAAGAATAATTTTACACCATACACCTTTAACATTTTCTTTCTGTTCACAATCATCTCCACATTTGATATCAGAGTTGCTGCACAACTGACTCGCTTTGCATTTATCTTTATTTAGGCCTTATCAATCAGACTGATGTAAAGGATCATTATACTATATGGTAACACTCCTACAGCCTTTCCCTCCTCCAGTCTTCCCTCACCATCTAGTAGGATTTTTGACCACCAGTTCCTGCTCAAAGCTGTACTGGTGTTCCTGTCTCACTGTTATTGCTGTGTTAGCTCCAGTCAGCCAGGTAGCTCCATCATTATAGTAAATATAGTTCATCAGTTATCTATGGAAGAGCATATCGCTATTGGCAAAGTTTACTTTAAACACAATCTGCTTGTTATGTGCACAGGGAGTTTCTTGAAAGATTTCCAAGTTCTGTACCACCTGCAAGTAAAATTATACTGCCATCTTGAATAAATCTGAAGCTTCCGGCTCAGTGTTAGACAAGCATTATAGGAAAAGGAAATTAATCATTTTTCCACATTATCTGTGTGTAGGCTAAGATTTGGATAGGCAGAATCAGACGAAAAATTTGATGCCATAGCCAGGATTTGAACCACAGATCTCCCAGTCTCCATTCAGTTAGTCTTAACCATTGAGCTACCATGGCAATATGCCAGCATGACATTAAATTTTCCAAAATGGCATATGCCATTTTCTCTAGGATTTTAGAATGCCTCTGCCGGTACCAATTCCTCAGCAACTCTCGATTCTCTCACATTAAAGAGAGCCAAAGCCTGCAAATGGGTTACCATATAATATGACCCTATGCTATCTAGGTAATTAAGACTTACAAAGATGTTCTTCATTCATAAGTTATTTGCCCCAATAAACTGTTTGTTACAAAACTATCAACAGAAATAATATGTGCAAAAATTATCCCCAAAGTAACAGTGTCTGTCACATTTTTCCACCGGTCTTTGATCCAACTGAATTACAAAATTAATTCAATGGCTGACTCGGAAAAAAAAAAAAAAAAAAAGGAAAGAAAGAGGAATCGCTAAGGAAAATAAAAATTAGGCATGAGATACATAGGTATACAATAATAGTTGCAAACAAATCAGTTGTTGCAGTAAATTTCTGGCTATTCCTAAGTCATCAAATTAATACAGAATAAAATAAGTATTCAGAAGAATTAAATTTGTCTCTATAGGATGAACAATTGCAAACAATGACAGATTCATACACAATGCCCACTTTTTAGTGTAATACAATGTATACCTGGTAATCTTCACAGCACAATGCAAGCTTTAGATGAATTGTCTAAATTTAATTGCCCTTGCCTTTCTTACCTTTTACTTCCCTGTTTCCCTTAAAATACAGTGGTTGCTTTACACTTGAAACAAATTCCAAAATGTAGCTTTAATAGTTTTTCTAATAAATGCTAATCCTTTTCTGACATGACTGTGAATAAAAATACTTATTGACATGATTTATATTGCTATAATTTTTAGTGTATTCTTATAGGTATCTTTCTTTTTTATCAACATATTATTAGCCATAGATCAGAACAAACACTGATCCTCAAGGAGATGCAGGGTATTAGCAAAGAAATTCTTATCTTGTTTTGAAATGATATGTTAATATTTCTACAATACCAATTTCCAAAGGAATTTCAGTGAAATGTTAATTTTTTTATATATCCAACTTTGACATCTTTGTCATCCGAATTATGGGGAGAAAAAAATGTTCAATGACAATTTTAATTTCAGTACAAAAAATCACTTACTTGTTATTATACCCACTCATTGCAAATCTTAAGTAAATCAAGGTTATCTTGCTATTAAATGCAAATGTGGACATATGGAATGTTTGACCAAGTTTCTCTCTATGAAAAGGCAAAACTAGTTGCAAACATAGCCAAGAACTCAAACAGAATGTTTCGTACAGTTCCATTCAAAGTGTTGGAAACATATTAAAACAGTATTTGTAGAAATGTATTACTAATATGAGTATCCTTTTATGGCTTTCATACAGATATAAAAATTTAACTTCAGCAACAATTTTCATGCTCTGAAATCAACTAAAATTGAAATGATAAACCAGATCTGCAGAAAGGTTTATATTCATGCAAAAGAGAATATGCCCATTTCATTCAACTGGAAGTTCTAGTACCAGCAGCTCACGCTGTATTCTCAGAAAACTAAGTGAAATTACAACAAAAAAGTGGCATTTCAGTGCTTTTCCCATTGATACATCAGACAGTTTGCAAGTATATTCAGATACATTATCATTGAACTTGGTGAACTTGATTAGCCTATCAGCGATAACATATATGCACTTAGCCACCTAAAATTAAGAGCAACAAGCAATATGACATGTAATTTCTAGAATAGTGTGCAGCAGATTTAATATAAAAAAAAAGCATTGTAATGACAAATGTAAAAGCAAAAATGCAACTGCAAGTTTATAGCCAATTTATTAATAAATAATAAGGTAAAATGTGTATAATGTATAATTTTTTCTACCAAAGGTTTGTAACCATAAGAAATATTGTGCAAATGAAAGTAGTGCAATGTCTAAGATGCACATGCAAGAAGATACCTTTATGATATGGGTGATGTTTTCATTTTGTTTCTTTTTAGAAGGAAGTTTAACTTCCTAAATTTTTAATTTTTGGGTAAGGATATCAATAGAGGACTCAACTCTCAGTTAGCAATATAGTATATGATATAATGTGCAATATGAGTAATAAATGCGGTCTTGGTTTATAATAAATTAGGATGCTGTAGCAATGAAATCTGATACAGGGTTTGTCAGGGTATTATGAAGAGGAAGGCAGTTATACCAGCACATTAAATGGTGTGACTTGCATTCATAATATATAACTGAAGCTGAAACATCAAATGTGTAGGACATATACTTGGCCCTGATATGTTCAGAACCATTACGTTTAATAATTTGCAAACTTGTGATTAGGATGTTACTGCTGCAGGAAACATTTCATTATAAATCTAGTGGGGTACAATAGGATAATTTTTATTCTTTCCCAACAGAAGTGCATGTCATATTTGGCTACGCAATAAGCCAAACTTGGAATGTTTTAAGTACAATAAATAGAATTGTGTTTTTAGTAGTGGTAGAAGTGTTTTATCATGCAACTTTACAAGCTGAGCAGTTTCATCCAGAACATGTTTTGGAGAGCCAGCTGATCATAATAGGAAGATTCCTTGAAACTTGTTCCAGATCAGCACTATGCTCATGAATTATAGCAAACCATTTGAAAGAGTTCTACAGAACTTTCCACATAGTGAATTTCAGCACCTTCACCAAGAGGCTGCTAAAATAATAAGCATGTTCAGTTCCACATCTGTATGTGAACAATTTTGTTCAGCATTGAAAGTAATAAACCAAGATTGTAAGTAGGTATTTCAGATGAAAATTTGAGAAGTTCTTTATGTTTATCTGTGAAATATTCATTGGCCCTGATTTCAGGTAATTGTTGGCTCACGAAAATAAGACTAATTAGGAAGAAAAATAATTAATTTAATTTTATATTTTAGCAAACATGCTTGTTTTGCAGTTGCATAAAAATAGTCTTTTAAGTCGCACAATAATTCCTGAACAGTGACCTTCATCCATAGAACAGTCATCAAGCCCAGGTCTAACCCTCTTTCTCTTCTGTCTCCTTCCTACTGCTATATTCAGTGATAAGTTCTATTTCTCTTGTTACTTGATGCAACATGCCATGTGAATCGTCTGTCCCCAAGTACAGTAGACCGTAAAGTATTGTAATGTTGTCATACGTATATATTAGTGTTGTGATAATGCTTCCTGTAATTTCAAAGTTAAAAGGAAAGACTCCTCGTAGTCAAACTTGAGGTGATTGTTAATGTATACAAACACTTTATAAAGAGATGCTGCATAAGGATCACTTCTCTCCTGAGCGTTTAAGAATAATTAAAAAAATGCAAGAAAGTTATAAATCACGACAGAAAACTGGAGACCTTCATAAAGAAATGAATATTGAAAATTATGTTAAATAGCTACACATAATGTAAAATACAAATTTACCCTCAACTCGGTGCTGGTAATAGATAATGCTTCTTACCATAACACCTAAAACTTCAAGGGCCCAAATGACCTTGTTATCGACGGGCCCTAAAACACCACACACTCACTCACCCCTAAAACTTCAAGCTCATTCAGAAGAGATATTCTTTCTTGGTTACAATATCACATTATTCCCTTTGATAAAAATAGCACCAAAACCAATTTGCATGATTTAATTCTAGTCAACAAGCTTACTTGAACTTTTTGATTGACCAAATACTGTCAGAATAAAACCATGCAACCTTAAGGCTTCCTCCGGATGTGAATCCTATAGAATTAAATGGGCAGATGTCAAACCCTGGGCTGCTTGTAGAAATGTAACCTTTAAAACAAGACTTTCAGATGTGTCATCAATGATCTGAGTAAATTGGCAAATGGAATGGGTAAAGGTATTTCATGTGAATGAAATGGAGCAGGAGTGCTGGAAAAAAGATGCACTAATGGAAGAAAGAATTCAAAGAATTATAATTGAAGACAATGGGAGGAAAGCAGCGATGAGGATGACAGTTATGACGACTCCACAGGAGAAGAACAAGAAGATACGTCGGGCATAGAAGAATTAAAATATGATTAAAGACAAAATTGTTTAACTCCATACTAAGTTATGTATAAGGGAAAAAGCTTTCTGGAACTATTGTATTTAATTACTTGGAGACATACAACTTCCCTGAATACAAAGTGAAATAACAATGTACATTGTTCTGAAAGGATGAAGATAAAGTAATAATAATAATAATAATAATAATAATAATAATAATAATAATAATAATAATTAAATAAATAAAAAAATAGTAAAAAATAAATAAAATAAAAACAATCCAGGGATACTAGAGAGGGTGCAATGAGATATCACTGTCATTGAAGGCCCAGTGAAAACAGGTAAGAGACTTGCATCAAAGCCTTCAATTAAATATTTTAGTGTTCAAGAACCATTGTGTGACATGTAAGGGACAATACATTTGTCTATCTATATGCCATAATTACATTCTGATCTTTTGTACAAAAATATTAAGAGTTCACTGTTTCAAACTGTTCAAAATGACAACCACTATACTTTAGATATGACATTTCTTTTTGTCTTTCCTAGCTCCTCCCTTAATGTGGCATGCCATTTTATTGATATTTACAAGGTTTACATTAATTAAGAAGAATAATTTTGATAGTGACCGTAATTATGCCGGTCATCTATAAAGTTCTGATTGGCAAGGGAAAAGATTCCCTTGGTAGGCAAGGAGAAGAAGAAGGAGAAGGAAACAGACTGGAATGTAAAGAGAATCGTGTTGGTTTCTGAGTCAAAGTTGCAACTGTACAGAAGCTTGGATGCCAATGTACTAGATGATGCAGAAGTTGTGCACTAAAATATGTTTCATTTATTGACTAAACTACTGGGTGTCCCACTTAAAACACAAATAAAATAAATGGTTATAACTGAGAATTTATAAGCCAAGGACAAATAAATCTAATCAGATATGGTAATGTAGTTCTTGTGATTTGTGTAACAATGCTTGCCATGGAGTTGTGACATTGACAAATAACAGAAAATTGCTAATTTTGTGAAATTAACCTTGTGAACTGTTCCTCAGAAAGTCTTGTGTGTTCTTTGGTTAGCAGAAACAAAGTTTATGAAGCATGTGCAATGCTAGTTTTGTCAGAAATACAACTTTGAAAGGCATTATCCTATTCCTCACTATAGAAGAATAATTTCTAGATAATTTCTTCTACTTAGTTGTAGTATGAATGTAATGTATTTAGCAGTAATTTAAGAGAGAGAGAGTAATGCCCTGGGATGCAAAGTTTAAGCATACAGTAATCTTGTTGTCAAGCAGTGATAAGCATGCTAAGAAAAGGGTTTATGAAGAGGACATTGAAGTCATACGTACCTGCTTTACAAGAAGTCCAAGAATATCAGTTTGAAAAACAAGTTTTATAACTCCAGATTCCTTATATTAATGTTCATAATGTTGTGCACAGAAGGCTCTGTTTTGGAACATACAAAATACATATCACACAAAGTCAAGGACAGTCATAAACATAAGAGGCTAAATTTTGTTGCAAATATTTTGGACAAAATTGATGAAAACAGTTCATTCTTAGATCTGTTCTCTGAAAATTCGATTTTCCATATTTAAAGAATGTGAAGGAAAAGTTATGACACAATTGTAGAATTGTTCTGTTGTGTTTTCAAACGAATCAAAAGTTAAATATCTGGTACAGTTGAATGAAAGATCATATGACAGGTCCCTTCCTTTTTGCTGAACTTAAGTGACTGGTCGAGCCTATTGAGATATGTTGGAGTTGTATGTCATCCCACAACTTCCTGCAGAAATCATTTATCAGCAAGATGACGCTCCTCCACTCTTCACATTGAAGGTATGCAAGTTTTTCAGTGGCAGAAACAATGGATTGGCACAGGATCCAAGACAATCACTTGGTTGCCTACGTCACAAAGGTCTTATTACCTTTTGATTTTGTTCTATGGGCATTTCTCAAGGCTGACCTCGATGATTTGAAACTCGGAACTTGCCTTGCAGTTCAAAATGTCACATATGCTCAGGAATACATGGAGAGAGGCTTGACATACACTGTGCTACAAATGGTTGTCATGTTGAAATCTAATGAAATTACAGCTTTTCAACTAATAGAAAATGTAAAAAGTTTTAATTATATTACAATTTTGTTGAGTTAAGCCATTTATTTTTATTGATGTTTAAAGTTGAACACGTGCAATTTGCTATAATTTCCCAAGAAGAAAAAATACTCAAGTCCTCTGTACAATAACACAATTCAAATTGAAATTGCATACCAGTCTTCTTCAAACTGTGAAGTAATTCAAGCAAGTAATGCATAGGTGCCAGCTATTAAAGTTGCTATATGACTCATTGACATTGAACTGTAATCCTGCCAAACATGTGAATGACATTAGGACTCAAAAAAAAAGAGCAATTTGGAAGTAGAATGTTATGAGGATATATGGGAATTTGTATACTGAGTTACCCACAGAATTAATACCTGCCTCATTTGACATTTGAAAAAAAATTATAAGACAAGAGTATTGGTTACTATCTTCTCTATGCATGTTTTGATATAATCAGTTATGCTTCAGTATTTGAAAAGAGCATTTTATCCTCTTATATAGTCTTATGCTCTCATTGCTGTGCAAAGCAGCTTGAAGTTTACATCATTTCTGCAAAATTTTGATTTTCCAAAGAACAATAGTTTGGGCAGAACATTAAGCTATATTAATAGAACCAAGAGATCTAAATATGATCCTAATGGACTGTTTAAAGACAGATGTTTGATCATGGGTACTAGATTCTGAGGGTATTCAAATGTGATAAAGATTTAGAGAATGAGTTTTATTATAACAAACCTAGAATGAATATCTGTAGTAATATATATGCTGACGGTATGAAAAGATGCATTTTTAACTTGTGCAGAGGAAAATCACTTATTTTTGAGTTCAAAATATTGTCAAGCAATAGATCTGAAATAAGTTATAAATATATCAAGATTTAACTGTATTGGAACACCACAGTGAAGCGAAAATTATTAATTTTTAGATGAGTCGTATTTATTACACATCTGCTTCACTTTCGTGAAGCAGAAAAAATTAATAAAGTTATAAATATTTTGAAGTCTCTAACTCAATGGCATTGGGAAGCATGTCTACCTCTTAATCTAGGTAAAATCCATAATCAAACCTCAGTTGGGGCTAATTGCTTAGTTAAGAATTTTGCTGTGAGTTTTCTTATCTTAAAAAACATGTCGGATAACACTCAGCATTATGGATGAGTCTCATTTGTGTAGTCTTTCCCAAGATTTGGAAGTGTGTATTAAAAATGCTATTCTGGCAAAATGTGTTTTACAAAGTGTATATACCTGTGTCACTTAGCATTGTCTTGAGCTTTAAATTGAGCATAATAGGCTCACAAGCAAGCTGTGGTAAAGTGTATTTTTATAGAAACAATTCATAGTGTGGTATATTTGTAACAGCTCTTCTTTCCATAGTTAAATTTTTAACGAAGTGATTTGACACAGGGTTTTTTTAATTTTTTTTTTTTTTTACCTGTTCCATTGCCTTTAACTACAATGGTCATATTGGTGGCCGTTTTCCTTTGGACCATGTCGAAGGTGTTAACTTGTATTCGTTAGGTTTTTTTAATCATTAGATCACGCACACATTCACACTCTCATTCATACTTCCAGACTCTGGGGAAGATGAGGAATTATATTGCTCAGAGAAAAATTCCAACCCCCACTCCCACTGCCGGGAATCGAACCCGGGACCCCTAGCATGGCAAGCAGGTGCTCTACCAATTGAGCTACGGGGCCAGCCACAGGGATGTTGCTTGTCACTAAGTGTGCTCACTGATTTTCATTATTACTTGTGTACCTTTTGATAACACTGAAAGTTGCATAGTGGATCAGATGCCTATTTTCCTTGTTTAGGAGCAGAATCTCTCCTCATGATAAATAAAATATTCATACAAAAGGTTAGTATTGCTCATCTTCATGTTAGCCCATTTTCTTATGGCCTTCCTCTTTTGTATTGATGGACTATCACTAGAAAATAAACAAATGATGTTTGGCAAATCATGATCTAAACAGTAGAATAGATTCATCTTCTCATCCTTCTCCAGCTAAACCTTTAACCTGACTTCTTGCTTCAGCCATTAAGTTGGCAATGCCACCTTGCAGGGTCAATGCTATGGCCACATCTGAGATGTCCGTGCATTTGCAGAAGGGTTGTGTATATGAGTACCCCACTTGGTAAGGGCTGCTTCAAGGAGAATTTTTATCAAAGAAACCTAGTTTTTTTAACTCTAGATTGTCTTAATACACAGAGATCATGGATCAAGGTTATCTGCTGGGTGGCTCGGTTGGTTAGATGCTGCTTAAGTAATTCTAAGGTAGTGAGATTAAACCTGGCCCACAGTGATGATTTAAGTGTGCTTAAAAGTGTCAGCCCCATGTCAGTATATTTACTGGTATGTTAAAGAACTTCTGTGGGAAGTAAATTCTGATACATTGTGACCTAATGTAATCCTGTCAATAGACAGCATTGTTAACAAGCAAAATACTTATGAATGAAAATTACTTTGTTTGTGGCAGAGTTACAGACTTAATTCTGTCAATGATATTCAACATATTTAATTATTTGACTGAACAAAGGAACACAGTCATTACCCAACTTTTGTATCTTCGTATTTTATATTTTATGTATTTTTTATATCTTCAGCTTATTGCATATATGTACCTCTTCTCCCATAAGATTAGCTTTGGAGGACGTTAATTACAACAACAACCATTTTGCATATACAATTTCTACATATATTATAGCTCTTCACTTCATTTTATGAAATGCTGACTAATGAAAATATTCCATAATATTTTGAAAGTAATTATTATTCCTTTAGTTACTATCCACACACAGACTTATTAGTTTGTAGTGACAAGTTGAAAATTGTGTTAATTATTAACATAGATTAATTTTTAGTGATTCAAATGTTATAACCATGGCCATATTTTCTTTTATTGCACTACAAAGTGTGAAATATAGAATTATACAACATTTAGTCCAGTAATTATATTGTGACTGTAAGGCTTAAGAAATGGGATAGAACTCTGTAGTTATAAAATATTTCATCATGTATTGAATACACAGTATGGAATAGCAAAACAGCATGGTTTGTTAGAAAATACGAATAGAAAAGAGTGCATTTTACATAATTGTGTGAAAAAGTATCTAATAAACAATTTTATTATTCTTTCAGTTTTCATTAAATACTCTCTTCGTAAATCAACTCAATTCACCTGTTATTCATTTCAGCAAATGCATATATGTATTAGGTTTATCCTGAAGTCTAATGTTTCCAGAGTAACAAACAAGTTTGTTACCTATTGCTAGTGTTCCCAAGCTAGATAGGCTTTTTTTTTCCCCAGGTTATTCATAGCAATTTCACCCAATACAAACATTACAGGGATCATCGGATTAGTTCAAACAGTTATGTTTCTGTACACACACTCTGAAGCTGAGCATATACAGCAGTGTAGGTATAGTAGAATATATGTTTAGGATCAGAGTAAATATTTGAGTTCGTTCTTAGCTTGATCTTCATAGAAGAGTTTAAGATATAGATGAACTGATAAGTTTAAATTTTGTTGTAGAAACTGAGAATGGTAAGTGTTAGTTTTAGTTTCATCATGAAGTTCCATGAAAGCAAGCTGTTGGAAATTTCCGAAACATATTTCCATTTCAAATGACATTTAATCAAGAGCTACATAGGCAACTTCTTTGGGAACCTGGTAGGACATTTTATTCAACACAAAGCACTATACTCCTCTTTAATTTCATCACAAGGCTTGTCACTTCTTAGGTAGGTGCTCGATATTCTTAATTGCAACCTTTACCTTTTTCATGAAGAAATAGAAGTAATGTTTACTGTAGAATGTTAAACAGTCAATATAAATAACACGTTCAGAGAATAGTCAGAGGAGGAACAAAAATTTAAAATTGCTCAATATATTATATATTTCTATGGCTATTATCATAGAATTTCTAATCCTTTACAGGTTCAGTAGTCTGTTAGATCTTTTTAGTTTGAAATAATACATTTTCACAGTCATAACAACCAAAAAATTGAAGTTTTTTGGCTAGAAGGGTGCAGAAATTGAAAACCTTAGTCTCAGCAATTCTGCACAACTTGAATGAATAAAATAGTTATTGCAAATGAACTATTTCACCCCCTTTTTACAGTTTTAGCAACATGAATGAGGCTGTCTAACAATTGCTGAACATCACTTTAATGACTTGACACAACTGAAGCAAAAATAGTGATGTGACACCTACTGACTTAGTTATGCCTACACTTCATTAAAGGCTACGCTTGGCATCTAGGGGAAAAAAATATGCTATAGGGCTCTGCAGTAACTCTCATAGTGATCCTATTTCTAAACCATGGAACAATCTACATATAATATAGAAGGCTACCTAGCTTAATATCCATTTTGGTGAATTTTCCCACAACTCAAATTTATTTGTGCAACTTTGGTAATAGAGACAGGTTGTTTCAAAATTGTACATAATTGCGCTAATAATAGCAATGATGTACAGAGGTATATTTTAGACATGGCGTATGATGTAATGTTGTGCAGTAGTTTATGGTCAAATCCACTTGTTTATTTGTGAGAAAAATGGGTGTCAGGTTAGTCAACTGTCAGCTAACCCACTAGCTTTATCGGCAGTCATAGATTTGCATGACGTCACTTGCACCCATCCAAGCAAGGTCATGCATCATGTCTAAAATATACATCTGTAATACTGTTAATCCAAGTTGCTGTATTTATAAAGAGAAGATGATGCCATTTTTTGTTAATCTTTTCTGTCAGCAATAAAAATGCAAAATCTGTATTCATTATTAAACAAAGAGTAATTAAAATCTGGATTTACAATTACTTACCATGTTGTGCTGATGACAAACTACATAACAGTCTGCAATACCTGCTAGCTTCTCTTTCAGGAAGGAAAAGTGTGCAAGTGGCTCTCATACTTTTATGGTTTAAACATACTGTATAATAACTAATGACATATATATGCTATAGAAAATAATGTAAGGAGTGCACTGCTAGAAAATTGTTCAGTAAAAGTATAAACTTGAAAGAAGCGTAGGGACAGTGAAGCACAAATTAGTACAAAATTGAATCGAGAATATATTGACACATTGCTTCACTCACACTGTATCGATTCAGCTGATACTGTCGAGTATCAGCTGAAGATAGTTAGTTAGTTAGTTTTTATTCATCCTTTTGATCATATTACATGATATAGGACACGTCAAGTACTTATAACTAAAAATTATACAATATACATATATACAACACAAGTTTGGAATGAAAATTCAACTGTATGTACAGTATAATGATAATGATGATGATAATGATGATAGTAATAATAATAATAATAGTAATAGTAATAATAATAATAATAATAATAATAATAATAATAATAATAATAATAATAATAATAATAATAATAATAATAATAATAATAATAATAATAATAATAATAATAATAATAAACAGTTCACTTGTAGTTAAAATATTCAAACAATTCACCTATACTATAAAACATTAACATCATTAACATTAACAAAATCAATTGTCAAAGTAATCATAATATTCTTTTATGCTATAAAAACAATGGAGTGAAAGAAGTTTTTTGAGACAAATTCTAAATTGATGCAGTGCAGGTATTTGCTTCAGATAATTGGGTAATTTATTATAAAGCTGGAGGCCAGTATATACAAAACTTTTTTCAAAAGAACTAGTGCTATGTGTGATTACATGAAGGTTATCTTTTCTTCTGGTATCATGAGAATGTATCTGTGAGTTTGTTGTGTACATACTGAGATTATTTTTTATGTAGCATAATGTTTCATATATGTAAATACAGGGAAGGGGCAATATATTTAATTCCTTAAATAATGGCCTACAACTGGTTCTTTTATTAACATGTAGTATTATCCTAATTGCCCGTTTTTGCATTTTAAAAATAGATTTTGCTCCTATTGAATTACCCCAAAATAATATTCCAAAGCTAAGAACAGATTGAAAATATGCATGATATAAAGATATGACCGATTTCAAGTCCATGATTTTTGAAATGAAATAGGAGCAAGAGCTCTTGAAACATGTCCTGTGAATAAACAGTGTGAGTGAAGCAATGTGTCAATATATTCTCGATTCAATTTTGTACTAATTGTTCAGTATGTTACTAGAGGGAAGAAAGATTTGACAGAAGTGGAAACTGGGGATGATTGTACCAATCTTTAAGGAAAAGGAGACTTAAACAACCCAAGAAATTATAGACATTAATGTATCAGGATAAGTAAGGTGTTTACAGGGGTTTTAGTAAGGGCAAGACAGAGAAAGAAAATTTTTGAGACTCCAGGGGGATTTGAAAAATAGAAATGTACAGTACACAAAATATTTACAGTAAAAAGAATTGTAAATAAATAATGTAAGAGGTAAAGCACATCTGGTTTTTCTATATATCCCAAAATACCTTTGAATCTATCAAAAGGTGCACACCCTAGAAGAAGTTCAGAGAAAAGGAAATGAGTGAAAAGTTAATAAGACAAACACAGAAATTGTACACACAAGATAAAACATTCTACATTAGGCTCGCAAACAACAAAGTAACAGATGGTATGGCTTAGGAAAGGGTAGTAAACTAAGTCTTTCAATTTGTTGTTAATCAACAAACACAAATAGGGAGGAAAATATGCACATCCCATAAATCAATAATTGATACTCCTGGTTTCCTTCTTGCTGACAACCTAGTAACAACAGCAATTACAAGAGGAGGTGTAAAGAAAACAATAGAAGCCACAGAGAAATAGTATAAAGAATAGGGTTTAAAGATAAAAATAAAACCAAAATTATGGTCTATAAACAAAAGGGAGGAACAAACTTGAAAGAGAGATAATGTTTGAAGTGATAAAAAATGTTGTTATTTGGCTTACATTTAAATAAAAAAGGAATATTAACAGAGCAAAGAAAATGTGCACTAGGCAAGAGAACATCACTTATCAGCCGCAATATTTTATTGTGATTCTCATTATGTTATTCAACTTAGCAGCTGTCAGCTTAGGATACAAAAGTAAAAGTAACTGCAGTCAAAGAATAAGGATACATTAAAATTCTATCACTTGAAATATGAAGGGTATTTAAGTTAGTTAAACATATTGCACAAGTATGCGTACAACAAATGATGTAATTATGAAGAAGCTACGATAATTCCAGGCAGAAAATTTGAAATATGCAATATTCACATAGTGAGGCAATTAAAACTTCCACTTTAAATACCTTTCACTGGCATTGATGAGCTATTTTTATTAGATTTAGGGCAAAGGCTTAAAATTCTATTACAGAAAAATATTAACAAAAATAGCATTTTGAGTAGAAAGCTTTCTTTTAAATTGAATAACCATCTTACATGTAGCACATATTGGAGTTAAAATAGAACATTGTCATTTACAGCACGTTTTTAATTACAAATAGCAAATAAAGTATTCTTTAATTTTTATTCATTAGTCTGCTTAAGATAGGTTCGATAAATTCATTTCAAGAAAAAGGCCTGGAAAAAAACAGCTGAAGAATGTATTATAATTCCACTGTCTTCTATAAAAGAAAATAGCAGTTACTAAATAACTGTTTGCACTAGGAACTTAGGAGGTAATGAATATTAATTTAGTTTTATTTTATTTTACTTGCCGATACATTAAGGCTCTTTTTCAGTTTTAAAAATAGAGCCTTGTGCTTGAAGTACTTTCTTTTAGGGTAATATAAATTCTTTGATTGTTTTAGAGCTTCAGTGCACTTTATCTAGTAAAAGCATTTCATTTAAGTCAGTAGTAGTTAGCAGACGTTTAAGTTTGTGGTATTAAATGACTATCCCTACACATAACTTTTGAAATGGTAAAGTAAAGTGGAATTAAAGAAATGAATGTAATCATTCATTCATTCATTCATTATGGTGTGGTTCACTGGCAAAGTGTGGATGATGTTTAGGAAAGTGGCTCCTGTATATCTGCAGCTTGTGGACTTGGGTTGGAAACTTGTTGCCTGTATATGGGTAGCCTTACCTGAACGTCATAACCACGCCTCGTTCCTGCTGTAGTTATACTTCAGGCCTTCTCTCCCACAACACCATATATAATTGTCTGTTTCTATTGTTATTATTACTAGAAGTACATTTGCAAGTGCTTTTGTAACATTGTGATGTGTAAATTGACACATTGGTGATCAAAACTACGAGAGTATAACTTGAGACCGAGCTTTAGTGGCAAAGTAATTTAAAACCAGACAATGAAATATAAAGCAAAATATATTTAAAAGTAGTTTCCAGTCACTTTACAAGAACATAAAATATTGCATTTAATAATTGTGATACTGAAGTTTCTACGAATATTCGAAGGTTATACCAGAGCTGATAGAATTAGGAATGAATATATAAGAAGCAGTAGTCTTGACGTTTAGGAAAGCAGCTCCTGTATATCTGCAACTCGTGAACTTGGGTTCGAAACTTGTTGCCTGTATACAGGTAGCACTTCCAACATCATCACATTTCGCCCCTGATAAGAAGGGAACTAGATATGGTATCATCAGAATAAATACATGAATTTGGGACGAAGGGGATGGAACATATGGCGTGAATGGATTGTAACTTCTTCCTTAAGAAAGTATTAACATATAGCCCGAAAGAAGAACTTTCCAGAAGAGACCAAGGAAATGGAAGGAATCAGCGAAGCCAGAATAAGCTAAAAACCTAATCCTTAAAGTAAATAATAATGACAGGTAATAACATGATTAATTAGATTATCCAACTGATTTATTTGTTCATTTAATTGATACCCTAAGTGAAATGTCGGATGTGTAACAATTGCACCGCTCCCTCTAGATTTATTTTCATAGATATTCTACAATTTATTCACAAAGCTTTATTTTAATTTTTCTATCTCCTTCCTGTTGAGGATCCTAAACACTAAACAAACAAGGTTTCAAATAGTTAAAACCATAGTTTGTTCAGCGAGACTGATAATAAGCGAGTTGATATTATATTAGCCATGAAAATTTTACAAACCCTATGGTTGAGCTAATGGTAAACTAAATAGTATATGCTAACATGCAGGGTTTACATGTAAAGTCACGTTTTAAGCTTATCCTTCTGTACATTGTAAAATCCCTGATTGACGTTTGTAAGGGATTTTCCCTTACCTGCGTTGTCTCCTCTGGGCTGCTTGGCTGTCGATTTTGGACAAGCTAGTGTGCTCTCCAGGAAGATGCAGCTCTTGATATCAGCGTCCTGCTTTGCTGTTACATGAATGTTGTCGGCGAAATACAAATGACGAGAGGAGGGAAGAAAAAGGAGAGAAAACAAGGGAGGGTGAAAACTGGAGGCTATCTTTAATACTGCTTCCTACTATAGGACCTCGACTGCTGTGTCCCCTGCAAGATTGAGTTCTGGTTATTTAATCTCACGTTATTTTGCACCCGCTCGTGTAGTCTCGAACTGTTATTACTCCCGACTCGCGCTTCTTTGTACTAGTGGCAATTGTCAATCTGGTTCGCGTTTAAAGGTTAACCGATACTAGATCGCCGCTATTTAATCCAGAAGCTTATTCTGCGATGCACTTTACTACTCTTTACCAATTTGCCATACTTCCGATTGAGGATGTACTAATACTTGGACGCACTCTTCATTGATTAGCAACTATTTCACAAATTAACGTTAGCTCTGTTACTACGGCTAGTGCCCAAAATTCCCGGAACTTTGAGCAGTACATTCTTCTAACCGCGAGTCACAAGTAGCCTATACTATTGAAACTGAGTGGGTGGCTAATTTTGAAACATCCCTTTAAGGATCTGATAAGTAGAAAGTAGCAGCGTTCGGCTTCCTCACAGCAAGTCAAATGTCGTTTTTACCCTATTGCGTTTAATGTTTCCTTATTGGCTGTATTGGAGGTATAAACTTCACTTGTATTTTGTTACGGCCGCTGGGGACTTTCTATATTCCAAATATTTCCGGTAATTTAATTGCCTCGTCTCCAAACCACATCGACACCTAACCCGAGGAGAATAGGCTCCAGATCGCCCAGAACATTATCTGCCCTTTGAACTTCCTGCATTACATCTATCAGACATCTCCCTCCGAATTTAATGGGTAACGTGACATTTTACATCGTGTTCGAAATTAACCAAAAGCAATCGCTGTTCCTTTGTGTCTATTTTTCGGAAAACTTGCAACTAAAAGCACAATTGCGGTAGGAGTCACTTTTACTCCAGCAATAATGTAGATGCGCAAGTGGTCTATTTAAGTGACAAACCCGTGAGGCGTATCGGAAAGGATGTGAAACTGCCGAGTTGTTTACGCAAGACTATCGCACATACGCTGAAAATAAGTGTATAAACTGTGTTCAGATGCAATCATGTTTTCAGCACAGCAACATCGGCAGACTCAAGCTTGTGACAAGGAAAAAGAAGAGGAAATCAGAATTTTTATTTCTATTTTCTTGATGTTGGCCCATTTTCGCCTAGGCCTGCCCCTGTGTCTTCTGCCTATATATGGGTTTGCTGCGGCCATCTGCCATCGTGAAGTCTGGTCAGATGACCATTTAATCCTATCGACTTGGTTAGTAATGTTGTTTGATGCAGACCTAAATTAAGGGACTCATTGGAAACGTTGGCATTTATAGTAGGTATCTAAAATGATATACCTACACTCAGTTTTGTATATGTTAACATTCGGATGCACTTAAATCATTTCGTTTATATCTCGGCAGTGGCACATTTGTACAGATTGATCGCACTGCAGAAAATGGCAGTAATATTACCATGTTGCTGTACAATAATAATATTACATTTTTATTATTCACTATAATCTTCGCAAACGTTACCTAAAGGCATATGGAGGCGGACCGTACTGCAGACTCCTGCGAGTTCTAAGCTTGCCTCTCCTACCAGCGCTGCTGAACGTGGTACACGCATCTCATGCGCCTGAACTGAATATTACCTTCATTAATTACGCTTGGATAAATATTTGAAAATGAAAGATGCCAATCTTATAATTAGAAAGGATTTTATTTTCTGATCATGACCGTATAAAACAAGCCTGTATGATACTTAGAACGCGAGCGATGCACGTTTTACCTTCACCCATTCAACACAGATAAGCTTGAAGAACCCACCATTCCTTCCTCAAAACTTTTATCTCAAGCATAAACGGTGTACCTACTATGAAAATAGAAGTCACGCATTTTAAAACAAACTGAGTTAATGTTTAGTACGTTTTCAGAGTAGTGGTGTGTTATTTTGTTAAAGTAAACAGCATCGTTAAGTCGTGTGTCAAACTCGAGCCGAAATATTGTTAATATTTCATTAAATTGTTGTTATGCACATCTTTTCTCCAGTGTTTCTGATTCGAGTGCGTGAACATGTCCCTCGAAGCTGGGATAAATGATTTTTCGATCAACAAACGTGAGGTGCGTCATTCTCAGGGTAGAAAAAATATATTTAATGTGAACAAGTTTTTGCGAAAGCTCTCCAATCCAGAAAAAAGGGCAACTATAGATTTTTCAAAACCCCAGCATTTAACTGTGGAAGCTTGTGGTGTACGTAGTGTATAAACAGTGTCACGAATTTGTGGTGAAGCAGCTTCATCGTTAGAAAAGGGGAGCGTGTTTGTATTTCAATTTCCGGGAAAGACCCACAATGTTGGAAAGTGAGTTACTGGACTGGAAAACATACTTGCTGTTCCACTGATGTGACATGTGTCAAGGTAAAATTTTAATGCTTTAGAAATATTTAATGTGTTCTTTAAGTACGAGAAAAATACAACATTTGCTGGCGTGCAAAACGTGCAAAACGTGCTCTTAGGTACATAACCTCTGCCGGTACACGCCCTACTCTTGGCAACAGCGCTCCGCTTGAGCATTGGCCAGCGTTCACAGGCCTTTAACTTTTTCGAGCTGTATAACAAAAGTGTAGTGACTTAATAAGAATATGTTTCCGTTAATGCCAGAGTTAATGCAACTGAGAAGACTGAAGTATCACTGGACCACAGCCAAAAATTCTTTTGCATGAAATTGGGTATTTATTATGTGGAAGCGTGAAAGCTGAATTCAGTGGTGCACACTGTTTTTCTCTAGCTTCCTCAGTTTCAAAAATAAAGTCTGTTTTCTGAATTATTGCTGGCTTTAAATGCTTAAATTTGTTATAATGATTGTCACAGTAAACAAGACCTAACAGTGATAATATTTATTTTGTAATATTTTACTGCCTTAATCAGTAAGTGGTGTGATGATAATTTACTTTGTCTTGGACAATTTACTTTCTGTTTGTGTCTCCTAAAAGTAAATAAATTATATTTTCAAATGTCTCATGTTTATAATCAACTCCTTATATTTTATGTTAATAATCTTATGTTTACTACTTCGATCCATTACCAGATCATCTGTTTATTTTTAACCCCCTGCTCTTAAAGTATGTTAGAAATCTTTCGTCCTTATTTTATGCTTACCTGAAAACGATTAGCAGTTTCATCCATAGCAGAAGCAGTGATTTCTAAGTGTCACTAGTGAAACGTCGTGTGTAGTGTGACCAAGTGATGATAAAAAGAACTCAATTTAAAAGCATAATTACTTAGTAATATATCGTAAATCTATTGATATACTAATATATGTGTGTGTGTGTGTGTGTGTGTGTGTGTGTGTGTGTATGTGTGTGTGTGTGTCGTGAATGTGTATAAATAATCCTGTTACAGATAATTTCTGTTACGTTTACGGTAAATAAGCAATAAAGTCAAATACAGAAAATTACACCAGCCATTGAAAAGATTTATGAATTATATTTTGATCTTATACTTGGTGATCAAAACCGTCGTTGGGCTCCCCATGTAGTTTGCATAAATTGCGCCAGCCGGTTAAGTGGGTGGTTAAAAAATAAACCTAAAGTTTCTATGCCTATTCCAGTTCCTCCTGAAGCCTGCGCATTAGAAGACGAGTCTGAAAGAAGTGATAACCCACTAGTTCCTTCAAGCTCAGGATCAGACTTTGAACACCCCGATCTCAACATGCATTATAAGGTAAGTTAAGGAGGGTTAAATGATTTGGTCCGAGACCTAAATCGTTCCAAAGTTCAAGGCTAACGGAGTGGAATGTTTTACACAGACACATCAATATCTTTTTTTTTTTTCGAAAATGAGAACACCTAATTAGATACTTCAGAAAGGAAGAGAATTTGAGTTACTGTTGACAATCGATGCTCTTGATATATGTTTCAAAATAAAGTTAAAAAAATCTGTGCTTTTACATAGTGGTAATACATAACCAGGGAGCGGGGGTTTAGTAAGAAATGCGTCAAGTTAACAGTGCATCGACCAGAGACTGGATGCGCGGCTAAATTGACAGCACCGCGGACGGTAGTACACAGCACATCCCGTTTCAAATACAGAAGAAAGAGAATTAAGGGGTAGCAAAGACTGTAATGTTTTGCCATTGGTAGCCTGTATGGTAATAAAAGGCATTTTGATTCGCGTGATGTTTTCGCCATTTATGAAGAAATATTCCCTGCCAAATTTCTCCACAAACAATGACAACTGTGATGATGATTTTGATATCTGGATATTCGTGACTTTCGGCATATTGTCTTGGCTCTCTTGCTCTTGCCTATCGATATGCAGCGAACAGAATAAATACGACAGTCCCAAACTGACTTGTGTAGCGGAGGGTGTGTCTGTCCCTCAGACCGCACGCTACCTGATCTCTATACCCCGTACTGTTAATACCATTCTTCTGTTTACTTACTTTACTTACCCCTCCACCTGCACATAATCATCAGTACCCATTGGCCATGCAGTACAAATGAAAGAAAGTTGCAAAAATATGCAGCTACTATTACAAAAAGTGCAGTGTGACAAGTACAGCTGGTTCATCTGTGGCGATTTCAAAACGATTGGAATACTGTTAGGGTTGCAAAGTGAATATACGAAATATTGCTTATTTCTGAGCGAATGGAATAGCTTAGGCAAATGCAAACACTATCACACTAAAAGAATGTCCTCCCCAGAAGAATTTTGTACCTGGAGAGAATATTTCAGCTGAGCCATTAGTTGATAGATCAAAAATGTTTTTGCTTCCATTTATTAAATTAGTCCTGATGAATTTTGTGAAGGCGTTAGAAAAATCCGGAGCAGTTTTCAAATACCTAGCAGAAAAATTTCCAAGAACCAGTGCTTCAGAGTTTAAGGAAGGCGTTTTTGTTGGGCCTCAAATTCAAGAACTAATGAAAGATCAGCAGTTTGAAAGTAAATTGAACCATTTGGAACTTGAAGCATGGGTATTATTCAAGACCATTTGTGAACAGTTCTTAGGTAATATTAGAGCACAAGGTACAAATAATTAATTGAGAAATTACTAGGATCCTATAGAAATCTAGGATGCAACATATCTCTCAAAATGTACTTCCTGCATTCCCATTTGGACATGTTTCCCTACAAATCTAGGACAAGTTGTGATGGGCATGGAGAGAGATCCCACCAAGATATTTCAGAAATGGAGAAAAGATATCAAGTAAGCTGGAAACCCAATATACCTGCAGATTACTGCTTGAACCTCATTACAGAAACCACAAGAAATTACAGAAGAAGCAGCAAACGGCGGAAATTCAACTGACAGATCACAGGAACTTCAAAACGAGCTGCCAATCTTTACAGACATTTAATTGATTGCATTTACAAAATTATATAATTTTATTATGAAGGATTCTTCTACATATTACGGTAACTTTACAAATTATTGATAAATTTCGAAGAGTGTAAGTATACGATTTACAAAAATACTGAGGGAACTAGAAAGAAACTAGGGCCATATTTGAACTCAGCACGTCAAAAAGATAAGGATTGATATGTTTAGTGCACAAAATTTGTTGAAGGTCAGTTTTGTTGTCCAGTGCAATTGACTGTGATTCTTGGGAAAATGTGAATTATTGAAACAAGAAGCATAAAAGTTGATTTTATATGATGATAGCGACAGCAACAATCAGGCAGAGCACTGCTGATGATGTGTTTAACATTACCGCTGTACAGATTGGTTGCACTAGGAAATTAGTTATACAGGGTCATTAAAAAAGTTTGCAGCAATTTCAAAAAATCATAGTTCGGAAAGCATTTGAGATATTAAAATGAGTCTTTTTTTGCTTTTGTTCAGTTCATCAACTTAAAATGTTTTTCCTTGTCTTAGAATGTTTCTATGTACTCTCGGTTGGTTGCTCTGCAAACAACCAGCTAGTGGATTTTGGCCCAATAGCGCACCACACGTTTACTATTTGAGAACCTTCCATGCTCAAATATTTCACTGGGTGGTTAAGATCCCAAATTCTACAATTATGCTGGTTGACACAACCATCGACATGGAATGTAGCTTCATCTGGGAAGATTATCTTTCTAAAAGACTTTTGTCATCCTTAATTTTGTTAAGCATGTCATTTGCGAACTGAATGCTCTTTGGTCAATCCGTAGGTTTAATGTGATGTCTGAGCTGAATTTTGTAAGCGTGAGGACGTAAACGCTTGTTTAACACATTTTTAATTGTTGACTTAAGCATTCCAAGTTGCTTATTTCGCTTCGCAATTGATTTTTTGGGGGTTCAAATCCCGGTTATGGCATTGCATTTTTTGGTCTGGCTCTATTCATCCAAACCATAGCCTACACACGGCTAGTGTGGAAAAAATGATTAATTTTCATCAATTTACCTAGAAACATAGTGGTTTAACTATGAAGCCTGGGACTTGCGTACTTACAGCATAGTAACTCGCCACAAAAAATATGCGTATCTCATTGTATATGAGAGCTCCTAGTGGTTTACCGAGAAGCACACGAGTCATTTGGCAAAATTAATGTCATATTGGTATGTTGGCCATAGTAGCCCAATGGCTAAAAGCAACCGGACGGAGACCAGGAGACCCGTGGTTCAAATCCCGGCTATGGCATTTAATTTTTCAGTCTGGCTCTATTTTTTCAAACCTTAGCATATACATGACTAGTGTGGAAGAAATAATTCATTTCCATCGATTTTTTTGAACTTCGAACACAACTCTGCCTTATACGCTCCAGGGTTTCGTCAGTCGTTCTAGCGCGTCAGGTAGACTTTGCACGTCAACGCTGCCAATTTCCCGAAACTGTTCATACCACCGCCTAATGATAATAGCGTGAGGGGATTACCTCTATAAACACGTCGGAAAGTGCACTGAACAGTTACAACAGATTTAAATTCCGCTAACCACAATAGACACTGTGCTTTCTGCTGAACTGTCGCCATTGTAATCACACTCTGTACTAAATGAGTGTGACGTGACCGCAGTCGTTCTGCGTTTCGGCTGAAGGTCATGGGTGAAGCACTGTCACATCTGAAGAAACTCGATTTGTTCCCTATTAGTCTGCAGGTTCAAGTTATTAATTTATCTCATTACAACGAAAGATATGATTTTGTGTAATTGCTGCAACCTTATTCGATGTCCCTGTATTGCCATGCGCCTTCTGTTTTTGAAGACGTTATTTAATAACAAAAATTTAGTGACTGATTTAGTGTGTTTTCTCCATTATTTTTGTTTGTTGTGAAATTGAAGAAGACAGGGTTGTTTAGCCTCATTTTCATTCCCTGAAATTGTTACAATAAAAAATACGTAGGTGCATATTTAAGGCACTTATCATCATTGATGTTATATTTTCCTATTATGTACCCGTGTTGCGCATAATAATCGCCTAACCTTTCATATCAGGTGCACAACTTACAAGTGCTCGATTTGAGTCGCGTTACTTATGTACGCCAAGTTATTAATATTTTGCTGTTCTAGTAAACATACAAGCTAATGCAGCGCTCTGTCAGTAAAGGGTCGATACGCCTAGACACTTTGCCGGGTGATACATAGAAACTAAATATCTTTAGTTAAACTTAGAACTTTATTTGAGGTAGTAAATAGCAGCATGTATTGTGCTCTAAACAATGATCAAGTGCTATGGACCGACAGACGGACATACGAGACTGCAGGCCTACAAGGTCAAAGCCAAGCGTCCGGACCTTGGTTCTGGACCCGGGGTTTGGTCCAATAAGTGTATCGAAAGACGTCGGGCCATCTGTGGGACGCCGTATTGCACCTACACACTATAGACAAGCGAATACCAGCCGCCAGGTAAGACCTGACGAGATGAATATCTGTCCCACTAAAATATGTCCTACTCCACATGGCCCACGAGCAAATGTCGCGAAGGATGCAAAAAAGGAAGCAAACGCTCCCCATGAAGTCCTTGCGCCTCCTTAACCAAGCGAGTCCCTATCTCCCCAGGTACTACCGGATCATCACCAAAGACTCCCATCCTGCCGGAAAGCGACGCAGGCGGCGAAGGCTTTACTACTGTGGAGAGAAGGCGCAAACGGTCTAACGGTTCAAAGCCGGAGGGTGATGCTTACCCCACCTCTGCAGCGTACGCAGATGTCTGGAGAAACCGTACACAAAAGGCGGCCAGAATCCTCCCAATTGTGTCCGACCATATAAAGGCTATGAGGCAACTTATGGCAAAACTCCAGGCCAACTTACCGGCACCCGTCTCCCAATCCGGGTAGTGATAAATACAAGAACCTCGGAGGGCCATGATGCCGTCGGGGAGATTCTGTACGGAGCGAGAATTTTATTCCATACGTACTAGCTGCAGCAACCAAACCAGGTGCTCCGTGTCATTCGGGGTCTGCACTCAGATACAGACCCAGATAACATCATGGTGGGCCTGGCGGAAGAACACGGCATCGAGCCGAGAACTCTGGTCCTGCTGAACAGAGTCAACCGCGAAGAAGGCAAGTAGCCCTTAAAAGCCCCAAAGTCATTATTTTTATAATAGTGGAGAAGCAGGGACAGGGTCTCCCAAAACTCGACGAGATGTCACACTTGTACAACACGAGAATCCGTGGTGAACTGTACCACGGCAGGGAGGGTCCAGCCCAGTGCTTGAAATGCCTGGGCTTCCAGCATACGAGGCATGCGTGCGAGCAAGCGCAGGACGGCTAGCATACGCTGTGCACCAGTGCACCGGCTAAAGACTGCCCTAACTGCAGAAAGGAGAATAAATGCGCAAACTGCCAGGAAGCCCACATTGACATCAATGGTGGTTGTCCAGCCAGACTGCGAAAAGTGCAGGTAAGACAGAAAAATCCCCCCAGCAGGGAGCTCGGAGAATTTCTACCAAGAATCAGCTTTGCCCAGGCGCTGCACAAGTAAGAACAAGTGTAGCAACAGCACGAAGAAACCTTTACTTGGGCAACAAACCAACCGGAAAGCTCTAAAACTATCGCCAACGTGCCCTGAACTGCACCTGAAGCTAACACACAGTGGCCTCCCCTAAAATGGAAGGCCACTGCTCCCCAGCGTGGAACATCCTCGGCACCTGAGGCAGCAACTCCAGCTTCACCAGCCTGGGAGGCCGTCATTTGCAACAAGGACTTGGCGGAGTTTAAAGAGTTTTCAGCCTGGTTTGCCGGTCTCATACAATGCTCCCTACCTATTTTAAGACGCTGTAGGGAGCAACTGACAGACCCCACATCCCTGCCATGCAGAATTATTCCATCATGCTGCAGTCTGCACGACTTCTCTTCCCTGACTTCATCTAATAAATGGCGATGCGAAGAACCCAACGTTCATTGGGGTCAGCTTTCTGGAACGCAAACGGAGTCCGGGAACAGGGGCCGGGCATCTTGGAGTTTGTAGATGAAGCTGGGATTGGCATCTTGATGGTTAGTGAAACCCACCTGCACGTTGGTGTACAGTTTCTATTGCCAAGTTCGAGGTCCACCGGTCCGATCGGGTTGGCCGGCAGGTCGGAGGTAGAGCTATATTTATCAAAATCCACATAACCCATACTCCTATAAATATTCCCGTGCTACAACACCTAGAGGCGACCACCATAAAGCTTTCCTTGGGCGGTTCGAGTTTGATACTTGTAGCTCTATACGACCCGCTGGTCCACCTCTTCTATGAGACGGATGACTGGGCTCTCCTCAACCTAGACCATAGAGTGTGCATAGTGGGCAACCTCAATGCCAAACACCCAAACTGGAACAGCCTTTTCCAGAATGAAAGGAGCCTTTACCCCTTCATCAGCGGTGACTCCACCCTCCTTATGCATGGCCCGCGGGGTCCAACGCACTTCTCACTAGGTGGCAGGGCGGACTTCATAAAATTCATTACTACAGAGAATATACCATTTTATTTGAACCTCACGGTGGTAAACGCTTTGGACTCAGATTACAACGCAGTTATGGTCGACTCAGACATCGCAGGTCTGGCAACGGCAGACTGGGTGGATGAAGGGGACTTTTCTGCCTTTATCCTAGCAATACAGAACTCCATGGAACGCTCGCTCTCAAATTGACTCAGTGGAGGCACTCTAGGCGGCAACCAAGCAGTTCTCCACATCCATTCACATCTCACACAGTGTGTGCTCATACAACCCTCATTTCCGTAGATGCATCGAACCCAACAGATATACTAGGTCCCATTAGACTGTTGAACCAAAAAGCGCTGATGGAAAGCTGTCGCAGAAATTTCGCCATTCCAGGATACGAGAAGTACACCGGAGGTTCAAATCTCTGGTAAGACGCCTCCCAAGAGCACACCGCCAAGAGGCTTGGAAGAACAGGTTAAGGCACTCTAATCTCCAATAGAGAAAGCGTGGTTAATAGTCGTAGCCTGCGGAAAGCCAAACAGTACCTTTGCATAGCCCTTGAGAACAACTCGTCTTTGAGTCGCAAGAAAACGCAGATGCACTAGCAGACTACCTGGAGAATCAATTCCAGCTCCCAGTAGATTCCATGGACGATGAATATGCTGATGTCGTGGAACAAGTGGTAGAGGACTTCTTGGAAGCCCAGCCCATGAGGAGCTCCATATTACCATAGTCACCCATAGAGTGTTAGCCACCACGCTTAACTCTCTAATAAACTACAAAGCCCCAGGGCAGGACCGAATAAGAGCGGAAATGCCCCAGCACCTTCTCCGTAGAGCCGTGATTCACCTGACGCGCATTTGTAACACTTGCCAGCACATGCGTCACTTTCCGGCTGTCTGGAAGGAGGCCCATATGGTATGCATTTAAAGCCGGGGGAAGATCCGGTCTTCCCGTCAAGTTACCGATCCATCAGTATTTTTATCGAAGTTATTCGAAAAGTTACTCCTATCCCTCCTTCTTCACATATAGGAAAAGGGCCTACTCCTGGAACATCAATTTGGCTTTCGCACTGGCCACTCATCTACAAAGCAAATGCTGGGGTTGCAGAAACCGCCTCAATGGCTTTCCAGGAAAGATCTAAAACGGTTGCAGTGTTACTTGACCTGCAGAAAGGTTTTTCTACAACTTGGTATGAAGGGCTTATTTATAAACTTCTAGACAATGAGATAGATCCATAAATTTCCTTGGTAGCCGGTTTCATCGGAAACCAAAGCTTCCGAGTAAAAAGGGAGAGGGCATTATCTACCGAACAGCACATTGGCACGGGAGTACCGGAAGGCAGTGTGCTGTCGCCGGGACTTTTTGCAGCTTCCATGGCCGATATCCCCAAACACCACAATACTCATACCTATCAGAACGCACATGAACTGATGATCCTCCCAGGAAACAGGAACACCAGATATAGCTTTAGGCAAATACAAACGCAGCTCCGGGCCAATGAAGAAGATGATGATGACGACGATAAAATGTGTAGTGCTTAACGCCCGCTTTTACTGCATATGGCACCGCAGGCGCTGACACTGATGATACATGAGATGAAGATGGAGCACCGGTGGAATGAGATGGCGGGGGAAACCGGAGATCCCGGAGAAAACCCGCCCCAGCGCCGTGTTGTCCACCACGAATCTCACTTTGCGGTCGCAAAACCTAAATCACGGCAATAGCCAGAGATAAATTATTATTATTATTATTATTATTATTATTATTATTATTATTATTATTATTATTATTATTATTATTATTATTATTATTATTATTATTATTATTATTATTATTATTATTATTATTATTATTATTATTATTATTATTATTATTATTATTATTATTATTATTATTATTATTATTATTATTATTATTATTATTATTATTATTATTATTATTATTATTATTATTATTATTATTATTATTATTATTATTATTATTAATATAATTATTAATATAATTATTATTATTATTAATATAATTATTAATATAATTATTATTATTATTAATATAATTATTATTATTAATATAATTATTATTATTATTAATATAATTATTAATATAATTATTAATATAATTATTAATATAATTATTAATATAATTATTAATATAATTATTATTATTATTAATATAATTATTAATATAATTATTATTATTATTAATATAATTATTAATATAATTATTATTATTATTAATATAATTATTAATATAATTATTATTATTATTAATATAATTATTAATATAATTATTATTATTATTAATATAATTATTAATATAATTATTATTATTATTATTAATATAATTATTAATATAATTATTATTATTATTATTATTAATATAATTATTATTATTATTATTATTATTATTATTATTAATATAATTATTATTATTATTATTATTATTATTATTATTATTATTATTATTATTATTATTATTATTATTATTATTATTATTATTATTATTATTATTATTATTATTATTATTATTATTATTATTATTATTATTATTATTATTATAAAACTAAAACAAAATAGCAATGAAAAAAATAACCTGAACTAGGGAAATAAAAGATCCGCTTTGCTTGGCTTTGCTGCGCTGTTTGCTTCGCATTGCTTTGCCTTTTGATTCGCTTGGCTTCCACTTTTTCTTCACTTGGCTTCGCCTTTTGCTTCACTTGGCTTCGTTTTGCTTGGCTCTGGCTTGGCTCCGGCCCCACTCTGGCTTCACTCTGGCCTCACTCTAACTTCATTCTCTAACTAAACGCTGACTTGGCTCTGGCTTCACTCTGGCTAGGGTCAGCTCCGGTCCCGCTCTGGCTTGTCGCTAACTTCTTTCTCTAACTTTACTCTGGCTTGACTCTGGCTTCGCTCCGGCTTCACTCTAACCTCACTCTAAAGTTACTCTAGCTTGGCTCTGGCTAGGCTCCGGCCCCCGCTCCGGCCCCACTCTGGCTTCGCTCTAACTTAATTCTCTAACTAAACGCTGGCTTGGCTCTGGCTTCACTCTGGCTAGGCTCCGCTCCGGTCCCGCTCTGGCTTGTCGCTAACTTCTTTCTCTAACTTTACTCTGGCTTGACTCTGGCTTCGCTCCGGCTTCACTCTAACCTCACTCTAAATTTACTCTAGCTTGGCTCTGGCTAGGCTCCGGCCTCGTTCCGGTCCCGCTCTGGCTTCGCTCTAGCTTCACTCTGGCCTCACTCTAACTGTATTCTATAACTTAACTTGGGCTTCACTCTGGTTTGGCTCTGGCTTCGTTTGACTTCGTTGGGCTCGGTCAACTTCGCTTCGCTTCTTTTCGATTCGCTTTGCTTTGTTTTTGCTTTGCTTTCAGAGAAATTAGAGTCAAACACGAATGTGGACCTTGTTTGGGGTTTAGCAATAGCTCTCTCACCACTCAGAAGCACCCAATCGAGAGATCTGGCTGGGGACCCCGTGATCACCAATCCCGTGCATACCGCAGTAGGCCCCTGTGGTGGGGCAATGACGAATGGAGCGTAAAATGGCGAATAGCAAGTAACCTGGAGAAGAGCTCTGCAGTTCTCCTGGTGAAAACCAAAGTCAACCGGTTACAGCAGAACTTCGTTTTACGGCGCCGTCGAATCCCCTGGTTACAAACGGCAAAGTATCTTGGAGTGACACTGGACCAGCGTCACTTGCGTTCCGCATGTTAAGGGCAAGATGCAGCAAGGGTACACCTCCCTCCGGAAACTATACGCTATATGCCACTCCACTACTGTGCCCCTCCAACTAAATTTCCAGCTGTATCGGGCGATCGTTCCGGCATGGTCCTGTACGGCTGTGAAATCTGGGGAACAACGGGGAATTACACTTTCATCTGACTCCAGACGGTGCATAATAGGGCACTCAGAGCCATCTATGATACAAGCTGGAGATTCCTCGCCCATAACCTACACGAACATTCAAACATCCTCTACATTGTCGATGTCATCAGAGAAAGGGCACGATCAATTTAGACAAAATCCAAACCCACGCCAATCCTTTGGTGAATACTCTGGACAGATACCAACAGGGGGATCCAAGACGCTTGCCATTTTTCAAGCTTCTGACAGATGTCATGTTAATCCTCAGTTAAATCGAGCACCCCAGTGATAGACTCGAGGAGAAAACCAAGCTCGATGCTCTACACACCAATCTGCACCTGATGGTTCAAGGTATATGCAACCGTAACAAAAATGATGTGAAACATAACAAGCACTTCTCCCCAAAAGGGGAAACGCTCTACAGCAACAAGGACCTTCCATAACAGCATCCTTACCCAGACATACAAAATTTACTCTCAACACTACCTCTATTCATCTTGGAGGTTAAGCCGCAAAGTGGCTAAGTATTGCGGAAATAACACCCGCAACGGGGAAAACCTCGGCCGAGAGTAAGAATCTTTCTTGTGCCTCGAATGATCTGTGGGTTTCAAATGCGACGTTATTTTTTCTCCAGCACCAGCAGGTCAGCAAACAGAGTCCTACGGTGTTGTCATATTAAAATTCCTTTTCAGTTGCTCTTCCATTTAAATATAGGGAAAAGGTATATCAGTTTGATGTTGTTGCAGTTGAGATGGGACACGAGGTAATATATCTGTCTCCTTACATTTTACCAATATAATCCAATTGTGTCAGTATGGGCTCACATAAAACGTGGGCTGCAAACAACGCTAATTGTAAGCAGATAGGCTTTGAATGACTTATTCAGAAACAAACTGAAAAACCACACACACACACACACACAAACACACACACACACACACACACACACACACACACACACACACACACACACACACACACACACACACACACACATACACACACACACAGCAAAATTTGGAAAACTGCGTGAGATATACAGAAAAAGTACAAGAAGATGACTTAGAAAAAGGCAGCACGTGACACAAGATCAATAGTAGAAGAAAGTTCTCTATTTGCCCAGAATAATTAGTCATCAAGGAGTGCAGGTCGACAATGGTATAGCAGGGTAAGTTCCTGTACGAGCCTAGCATGTACAAGTAATCCTAGGGATTTATCTTTCTTGCTCACCCAAAAAGAGGGATGTGGTCTGTAAAATCTTAGTTCTTCACTTTATCAATCACACTTTCAGCCTCAGTTTGCAGCGATACTGGCATACCCTTACTTTGTGGGACAATGGTGTCAAGTTCTGTACAGTAAAACTATGAGTATACGTGTTGTATAATCCCAGTTTCTCAAAGAACATCTTCGCCCTAATCTACTCGAAAAAGAGTTTCCTGCTCTGAGCTCGATAATCGGGCATCCACGAGCTTTTCCTCCAATTGACAGTTGGTCCGTGTCTGTCGGTCCCGTTTTTGTTTAATTTCGCGTTCGTCACCTATTTTATCTGAATGGTAATCTTCAGCTTCTGTGCTATAATCTCCCATTGTACTGTTTCACTATTTTTCTCGTTGATTTTTCCTTTCCTTTTTCATCCCGTATGTGCCTTAAGTGCCCGCTTTCATAGTTTGAACGAAAAGATCGTTTGTCGGCGGCTTCTTGGAGACGCCCTTATTCCTCTTCCTTGTATGCTTTTAAGAAATAAGTGGTAATTGCGTATCTGTAACTGTATTATTCTGTTTTCAAAATCTAATTTTGCTTTATGCTTGTGCCGCATATCTGAACCGATTAGAACATTAAAATTCTTTGGGACTTTACGCCTACAATTACGCTTTAGAATTTTTCCCCACATTTAAACAAGTTCCTGCTCTCGTCGTGGAGCGCCCATAAACACACATTTCATTTATTCTTGTAGCAAGAGTATACATTTGAAACAGAGAGATACTGCAATCTTCCACTTAACAATTATTTCACTATAACATATTTTAGAACAGAGAAATGTTGGCACTGTTGTCTACAATCCGCAGTTGCTTTGCTCTGAGAGGTTTATTTTTCGGGAAGAGGGAAATGTGTCGCGTAATTTGCTCTTTGCTGCTCTTGTTACTACATATCGACATTTTCAATTATTTCGAGACTGCCCGTACTTTACTCGCGCACATGATTTGCCAATTAAGACAATTTTCATTCTTTGTGCGGTTATAGGTTCACAGAAAAATCCCCAGCTAATTTTCAGCTTACGTTCGCGATTGCTGCTGACGATGTACTTCTCGCGTTATAGTTTGCTTTGTACCGAATATACCTTAATGGCTACAGAAGCCCTCCACCGTGTCATTTGCCTCTTTTGTAGTGCATGTTCCACTGCTGCTGGTCCGGTACTCCTCCCGATGCTAGGCTTGGTGTAAGCTGCATGGTTGAATCGGGGTTTGTGTTCACGTTTAAAGCCTGACGTAAATATGTTTCACAGCTGTGATTCGCCTTCCTTCTGGTTTACCTGTTCTGTCACGCGGAAAAATGCAGATGAGGTGGGGACTGCTTTGATGCGTATTTCTTGTTCTTTCACCGGAGGATGAGTTCTCTGTCGATAGTCCGAACGAAGTTCATTTCAGAATCTAGCGGTTTCTATGGTGATTTGGTGACCTGAGGTTGTCGTCTATTTGAGTAAGCGAGTAATGTTTCACTGATGTGAGAAATTCCATAAAATATTAATAGGGTGTTTATCCTACGTATCTGATGACGTTTCTAGTTTGTTGAGGGAAACGGCAGATTACTAATTCGATCATATCTCTTGGAGCAATTGGCGGCTCAATGGGTCTACTCTTACTAATAATCCTCTAGTGATGCATGCATAATTCACTCTAGGATCGTACCTCCAGAGAGTATTTCCTGCTGACAGCTGTTTGATTGTGCACATTCACACCCCTTCTAGACGAGATTCGGTGGCTGTCATTACTAAGCGCTACCTCTGCAATGCGGTGGAGAGTAGGAATCGCCTGGAAAGATCTCGGGGCTCCCCGAAGTTAACTGCGGTGTTGGGTCCAGTCTTAGTGTTGAGCGTTGGAGTAGAGCGTGGGGTCCTTGTCCGTGGTGATGGGGCTTCTGGCGTCTCTATTGGTGGTTCTGCAAAGTTAGTTGCAGGTGTAGGCATTACATACTGTGGAGTCGTTGTGGCAGGCCGCGTTGTGCTGGAGCGCCCAGTTGCCAGTTGAGATGGCTGTGCGTTTGACGACGAGGCTACTGCCTCTTGGGCGTCCGGTCTGATTGCTATGGTGAGCCTCCGTGAAGCGGAGAACTTGCCTTTCAGCTCAGCGGACGACTCCTTCTCGACTACCGGAATTGGCAGTGAGGCGTAAGACTGTGCCCAGAAGCTGTCAGGTGAAGGCTACGGTGGCTACGGCTTCTGTTTGAGCTACGTCATTTGGCTTCTTCCGAGTTGCACGCTCTTCTTCTTGCCTATGGAAAAGAGGAGAACCTTTCAGCTCCGACTGCTGCGCTAGAATTACTTGAAGGTAGTCCGTTCGTTCGTCCGTCCGTAGTGCTGGCAGGCTGTATAAGGCCTGAAGATTTTTGCTGCGTGCCCACCCGTAAAGGGTTTTACAGCAGGTAGGGTTTCTTAGGGATTTTGTCAGGTACTATGGAGCTATAAATTGAAACTTTTGATTATGAGATAACATTAGTTCCTTGGGGTGTAAGGAATGAATGCAAAATCTCATGCATTCCGGTGTTTTGTTTTAAAATGTATTAATTTGGTTTGAAATTTTGATGCCAAACAGCTTGGTAGCATTATGTGGTATAGTCGCGCTGGTGGAACGGTTACCATGGATTTATATTTGTTAACAGATACCTCTCAGATAACACACTGATTATTCTTGTAAGAGAGATGGGTACTGACGCGCCTCTCGTTCGTGTGCTAAGCATCAATGAACGCATCACTTCTGCCATTGGAATTCGCAGATATCACAAATGACAGATATATGTCCACCCCACGTGGAGTAATCAGTGTGTTATCTAAGAGGTATCTCTTACCAAAGATAAACCCATGGTAACCATTCGAAGAGTGAGACTATACTCAGCTTTAGCTGCTGTTAGGATTAACTCCGTTGTTATCTCGGGTGCCTGAAAGCCACGCGGAATATCCGGAACACCCTAAATAGGCGTCTAGTGGGATCATAATCTCCCAAAAATCTCAATAGGGCGGTTTTTTGCGATGGTAAAGTAGCGTAAAATTTTGATAACCTAGGCGTAATTTCATCCTCCACGTATGGAAGACCCGAGGCTTCGTGAAGCAACCTGGTAATTCTCTTGCAGTAGGTGCTGGCTTTTATATGCTGGTAGTTTTGCTTTTATATGCCGGTAGTCTGCTTATATGTGCTGGTAGGACACCCGTGGTCTCATTGGTCCTGATTTAGATTTGCAGGGGCGTGGTTTTCTATCACTGTTGCTGGTTTTGTGTAATTGTAATACTTATTCTTTTTTTTTTTTTTTTTTTTTTTTTTTTTTTTTTTTTTTTTTTTTTTGAAATTGTGTTTGCGCTTGTAGATTTCAATTGCATCAGGGTATATGAGTATGTCCGGTGCCGTGGCGTAGTGCGCTAAGACATCATGCCTTGGTTCTATGCCACGGAATACGGCCTGGGTTCGATCCTACTCCTGGGGGTGCGGATTTTAAGTCCCGGGTAAAGGACCGGTGCCTACTCAGAATGGTGAGGAAATAGACGAGCCTGCGATAGGTTAGCGACCCTGGTCATGAAAGCCAAATTTCCGGCTGGGGGTGTCGGGATGCTTACCACATCTCTGCCCCATATCGGTTGGATGATCGCCCACCTCTACCTTGCGTATGTGGGCGTGAGGCCGGCAGTCGGGTTGGCAGGCCCTGGCCCGATATGGGCTATAGTGCCACGGGTTTAACTTTTAATAGAGGAGTATGGTAATGGGATGTTGAAGCAAGAATGTCCGTTTCTTTGTAGCGGATAATATGTTCCCCGAGTGCTTCCAAAGCATGTTGGGCCACAGCCTTTTAGCCCGGAATCTTTTATTGAACAAGACGTCGGCCGTGAAAGTCTTTGTTCATTTTCCACTAAACTGATTAAAACTTTAAAGTTCATGCAAATAAAAAAATTACGGAATGATTACGGAGGGCATAAAACAGAAACAACTGATTTATAAATATCCAGAGACATAGCAAAAATGGAAGACATGTCAGAAACAATTTATATTCTATAGAAAAAAATAAGTGATATTTAGTAATTTGTAACCTACTAGAGGATACAGCATCGACCATAGTGTAATGTATTTGAAATATATGTCACTAACATTCTATGAATGAAAGCTTTTCCAGTAGAAAAACTATTTGAGCGATCGACAACAACGTTCGACATTCCATAGCTTAGGAATGTCTGCAGTAGTGCAGTACAGTTCGGTTTTTTGATGGCTCTGAAGCCATAGATGAATCATAAAGGCACGTTTCTTCTTCTAGCTCTACCAATCCGCCAGCATAGAGTATATCCCTTATATTTGTATGTTACCATATGTTAGGTCTAGATCGTAACGGGTTATTGCTTTTCTTCTTTTCAGGCTGTACTATCTATCTGTGCAATTTCCGCGGGTCAGTATTACTCAGGCGTTCTGTGACTAGAGGTTATGAAAACTAAATCGGCCATGTTTGCAGATATGAAGTTTCGTCGTCGCCATTTTAACTTGTTACTCACTTCGAGGACTTCTGTCTATATTAATCCAATATGATGAATGATTGAATAAATATCACAAAGGAAGTGGCACTTCACTTGCAGCTCACCTATTAACTACATAGTGTTGCAGACTGTGCAAGAAAATGGAATACCCTTGGAATTTGAACTGAACATATATATACTGTTCTCCACAGGAGAGTAAGTCTCCGAGGCCTGAGACGCAGGGGGGTTGGCGAAGGTTCCCACACCCTCCCTGGACAGGTTTATGACACCCCATGTCATTACAGTTACAGACAATTCAAAAACATTTTGACGACTTCTACTTTTTTGAATGAATCTTCTCGGTTTTAGTGTACAGAGTGAATAGGGCGCATGTTTTTAATGGTCTGCTCCTTGTGTAGCAGGCGTTCTCTGTCACACACATTTGCTGTCCTCGTCCCACTGTGTAAGGCAGGACATTTCTTTCAGGGACCTTCTTTGCGTTGCTGGACAGCACTTTATGTTAATCCCGCTTTCACTGAACGTCTGCCATAGCTCAGTGACAAAACGTAGGCTGTAATAAGTAGTACGAACAGTCATAGACAAATATTTAAGCAATAAAAGTTGGAGGGTTTATATGGCATTTATTGATCTAGAGAAAGCATTTGATATAATTAATAGAGAGGCATTGTGGATAAAATTAAATAACAAAGGGGTAAGTTGTAAATGTATTGAAATACTGCGCAAAATATATCACGATAATGAGTTCTGCATCAAGCTGCAGGGGAACAAAGTAACTGATTGTATAGAGAACAAGGTGGGTGTAAGACAGGGATGTAAACTCAGTCCGGTGCTATTTAACCTTTTTATAGATGATATTCTATTGCCAAAAATAGGGTTCACTCACCAGTTATTCATAACAAAGAAATCCCAGGGTTGTTATTTGCAGCTGACTTAGTAGTTGGTTCTATATCTGTTGGAGGGCTGAGAAGGGCAATCGAAGCAATAAGTAGTTATTGCCAAAAATGGGGGTTCAGAGTTAACGAAAAGAAAACGAAGATCATGGTTTTTAAGAAAGATTATAAATTGCGTAAAGATGAGAAATGGGAGATAAATGGAAGGGAAATAGAGGTCGTAAAGAGATTTGATTATTTGGGGATAAGATTGAGCTGTGATCGTAAATGGACTGAACAGAACAAATTGGCTCAGCAAAAGTTAAAATAGCCATGAGTATTGTAAGTACATGTTTAAGGAAATTACCTGACATTAATGTCAAATGGCTGGAAAGGATCTATACTGCCACAGTAGAAAATAAGATGTTGCACGGGGCAGAGATATGGGGAGTGGATGAAGAATGGGAAGAGATGGATGTTATTAACAGATCTTTCTGTAAATATATTATGGGCTTACCGGTAGCTTCACCCAATGGGACAGCACAATTAGAGTTGGGGAGACATTCAACAAGGGTTAAAATTGCCTCAAGAGTATTGAAATATCTGTACAGAGTTGCCAATTTGGAGGAAAACAATATTATCAAGGAATGTTTTCTCTTGCAGATGAGAAGCAAATGGAGAGAGTCTTGGGCGCAAAAGGTAAGGGATCTGATGGAACAGATAGGTATGGCACATATTTGGAGAAACGAGGAGTATTATTATAGGGGCTTTTGGAAAGAGGTAGAATTAAGGCTGGAAGATTTAGATAACCAGGTTATATTTACCAGTGTAAGGGAGAAAAGATCATTGAGGACATATAGGGAAATAAAGACAGTGCGGGGGAGGGAGAAGTACGTAGATGTGTGTACTAAGTCAGAGCGAGAAGGATTTGCCTGGGCAAGGACAGGAGTTAGAAATTTGAAAGGTATTAGATATGAAAAGGATACAGGGAAATGCCCAATGTGTGGAGAAGAGGATACAGATTGGCATAGTATACTTTATTGCAAACAAAGATATGGAGAGAACAAATTTGGCAACAAAAGTGGGACAGTTTTATTGATAGGGGGAGGTGTTAATAATAAAGAAAATGTTATTGGTAAAAAGAGAAAAGAACGCAAGAAATATAGGTGAATATCTGGGGAAAGTTAGAGAGAAATGGTTAAGATTGATGAAGAATAACTATCCATTAAGGGCTGGAAAACTAGAACGAGGGATACAAGGGAGAGGAGGGTCATCAATACACGGAAATCCGGGGGTTAAGTGTATTGAGACCGAGACTTGAGGCAAGCAGGTAGCAAGGGTATGTTAGATGTGAATAAGTCATTTTGTTAATGTGTGAAAGAAATGTTACAAATGTCAATGTATCAATGAAATTGTATGTAGAAGAAAGACGAGAAATAAATAAATTAATAAATAAATAAATAAATAAATAAATAAATAAATAAATAGATAGATAGATAGATAGATAGATAGATAGGTAGGTAGGTAGGTAGGTAGGTAGGTAGGTAGGTAGGTAGGTAGGTAGGTAGGTAGGTAGGTAGGTAGGTAGGTAGGTAGGTAGGTAGGTAGGTAGGTAGGTAGGTAGGTAGGTAGGTAGGTAGGTAGGTAGGTAGGTAGGTAGGTAGGTAGGTAGGTAGGTAGGTAGGTAGGTAGGTAGGTAGGTAGGTAGGTAGGTAGGTAGGTAGGTAGGTAGGTAGGTAGGTAGGTAGGTAGGTAGGTAGGTAGGTAGGTAGGTAGGTAGGTAGGTAGGTAGGTAGGTAGGTAGGTAGGTAGGTAGGTAGGTAGGTAGGTAGGTAGGTAGGTAGGTAGGTAGGTAGGTAGGTAGGTAGGTAGGTAGGTAGGTAGGTAGGTAGGTAGGTAGGTAGGTAGGTAGGTAGGTAGGTAGGTAGGTAGGTAGGTAGGTAGGTAGGTAGGTAGGTAGGTAGGTAGGTAGGTAGGTAGGTAGGTAGGTAGGTAGGTAGGTAGGTAGGTAGGTAGGTAGGTAGGTAGGTAGGTAGGTAGGTAGGTAGGTAGGTAGGTAGGTAGGTAGGTAGGTAGGTAGGTAGGTAGGTAGGTAGGTAGGTAGGTAGGTAGGTAGGTAGGTAGGTAGGTAGGTAGGTAGGTAGGTAGGTAGGTAGGTAGGTAGGTAGGTAGGTGGGTAGGTAGGTAGGTGGGTAGGTGGGTAGGTGGGTAGGTGGGTAGGTGGGTAGGTGGGTAGGTGGGTAGGTGGGTAGGTGGGTAGGTGGGTAGGTGGGTAGGTGGGTAGGTGGGTAGGTGGGTAGGTGGGTAGGTGGGTAGGTGGGTAGGTGGGTAGGTGGGTAGGTGGGTAGGTGGGTAGGTGGGTAGGTGGGTAGGTGGGTAGGTGGGTAGGTGGGTCGGTGGGTAGGGAGGGAGGGAGGGAGGTAGGTAGGTAGGTAGGGAGGGAGGTAGGGAGGGAGGTAGGGAGGGAGGGAGGTAGGGAGGGAGGGAGGGAGGGAGGGAGGGAGGTAGGGAGGGAGGTAGGTAGGGAGGTAGGTAGGGAGGTAGGTAGGGAGGTAGGTAGGGAGGTAGGTAGGGAGGTAGGGAGGTAGGTAGGGAGGTAGGGAGATAGGGAGATAGGGAGATAGGGAGATAGGGAGATAGGGAGATAGGGAGATAGGGAGATAGGGAGATAGGGAGATAGGGAGATAGGGAGATAGATAGGGAGATAGATAGGGAGATAGGGAGATAGGGAGATAGGGAGATAGATAGGGAGATAGGGAGATAGATACGTAGATACGTAGATAGATACGTAGATACGTAGATAGATACGTAGATACGTAGATACGTAGATAGATACGTAGATACGTAGATAGATACGTAGATACGTAGATAGATACGTAGATACGTAGATAGATACGTAGATAGATACGTAGATACGTAGATAGATACGTAGATACGTAGATAGATACGTAGATACGTAGATAGATGGATAGATACATGGATAAATGGATGGATAGATACATGGATAAATGGATGGATACATGGAGAAATACATAAATAGATAAATAAATAAATAAATATTCGGTGATGTAAGTAGTACGAGAACTCAGGATTCGAATCTTGAAATATGGGCATACTTTTTATCTGCAACATTTTTACTTTGTTAGACGCAGTAACGAACTAATTTACAAATGTCTTGCGGCTAAGCCATTACTACTTGGCATTGCAGAATATCAAAGAAAATGGGAAATACGTGGAATGATGATAAAGCCCTAACATCTATATTTGCCGCTCTGTAATACGGGCACTAATAGCGGCTGTCGTAGCTCAGTGGTAAAACGCAAGCTATATTAAGCAAACGAGAGTTCGTGGTTCGAACCCCAATCTACAGTTAATACTTTTATCCCATCATTTTTAATTTGTAAGGTGCAATAACGAATCAATTTACAAATATTCTCTTACGGCTTTGTTATTACTAGAGCGTTTGAAAGAGAAGCTAGTTGGGTTTTGACCCAACGCCAAAATTCTGTAAACAATCTATCTGATCAGTCTAGAGAAGAACAAACTTACAGCTGCAACACCAGTCTGTATAATCCAGTGGATTATAAAGTATAAAACTGAAAAGTATATTCTGACTCATTGCTAGTTACAAAACAGTCTCTCCACTTAGTATAAATTACAAAAATAAGACTATTCCTAAGGATAATGGTGCTTAGAAAGCAAACTAAGAAAACGTTATTTCATTATAAAGCCAAGTCATATATTAAGAAATGAAACAAACTGTGAAACATTTC
This sequence comes from Mantis religiosa, assembly GCA_030765055.1. NCBI lineage: Eukaryota > Metazoa > Arthropoda > Insecta > Mantodea > Mantidae > Mantis > Mantis religiosa. The sequence continues at coordinate 32,314,206 of CM060950.1, read as the reverse complement.
AGTCACAGAAAACGTATTTCTGCCATAACAAATAATTTGTTTACACGTAGAATGGAAAAGGAAAGAAAAATCCTGTATTTTAGAATTGGTGTAATCGCTCCCAGCTACGATTACATCATTTATTTTTTGTGTATGTTTGCAATAACCTGATTCGGAGTCTGTTAATTGTGTTCCCGTAGCTTCTTCGTAAACAACCAGATTCTCTCGCAAACATCTCATTGACGTTCTTTCTATTTCTTCAAAATTATACATCTTCAATGGTATTCAGATCAAGAGACCTCAGAGGCCACTACATGCAGATTATTTGTGGATGCCTGTTTAGCCAACCCTGGGTGATATCTAAAGTAAGCTCACCAGTGTTGTGTCCTGCGCCGTGGCATAGCAGGCTAGCGCGTTGTGCTTTGGTTCCCTGCGCCCTGGGAATTGCGGATTTTAAGTCCCGGGTATAGACCAATGTACACTCATCATCGCGAGGAAATTGAGGAGCTACGTTAGATAGCGAACCCTGGTCAAGAAATTCAACTTTACGGCTGGGGTTGCCTAGATGCTGACCACATCCTCTCCCCGTATCGGTTGGATGATCACCCACATCTGCCTTAGTTATGTAGGCGTGAGGCCGGCAGTTGGGTTGGCAGGCTCAGGCCCACTTTGGGCTATTAAGCCATGGGTTACGTTTACACCAGCATTGTCATGCACAAATGCACACCCTTCCTGTACTGGGCTACTAGCACGATGGTATGGTTGCTAAGTCTTGTCGAAAATATCTATATTGTGACTTTGTGGGTTCGTAAAATTAAAAGTCAAGTTTGCAGAAATTCAAAATGCTCTTTATTTCCGTTGAAAGACACTGTTTGTACACCCCTTTGCAGCAAGCTGACGTAACATAAACCACCATAATCTCTCGTCACTTCTGCACACATAAATAAACAAAGGAGTTCACGACTGTCCCCACACAACTAACCTGCTTCTTTTCACACCTCTTCTCATTGTTCTAGAAATTAATCGAATGTTGTGTAACATTCAAGAAAGCGAACCTTCCAGTCATCTATCTTTTTCTCTTTCGGCAAGCTTTTATCTCCGCGCTGCACTATCTGTCTCTTTGTGCACGCCGGCCGCGCCTGTCGCCACAATGCGATCGGCAACAATATAGACTGCACTCATTATTCTCTCTTGCACTTGAATTAACTCCCGCAAACCTGATGCTGTTATATAGTCCCAGAAATGTACTGAATTTCTTCCCGAATGTTCTGGTCGAAAGAAGTGCTGGGGATCATATTGAGTTCCTCGGGGTTTATACAGACATAGGATACCTTACTGGTCAGATCGAAATACCTTCTCGTCAGACCAGAATACCAGTTTCCGGTAAGCCTGAAGATGGTCAATATTGCACTGTGCCCATTGTAACTTTTCTGACTCATATGTCTCAGTGAGCAGGAGCTTAGAGGCAAGACGGTGCGATTCAATTCCGGTTCTTCAATCGTTGGCGTATGGCTTCGTATTAGCAACCATATTCAACTGTTTTATCCCGAAAAGAAAGAAAGGGTTGATTCCTCACATCTACCAGGACATCGTCTTGAGCAATCGTTATTGCAAGAGGCCTACAACAACGCTTGTGTGATTAGCCCATACAACCTCTCCCTTTCGTAATACGGTGTAGCCACTGTCCTTCAGTCACAACCCCAACTCTGGAGATTTGTGAAGCGTTTTCACAATGAGTAGCAGCCAGCTCCACACAATCCTGTGGAAGTGGCATGATACTTCACTGTCATAAAACCTTGGTGTACATTGCAGTGCATAAAGAACTTCCAGAAACCTTTCTGCATGGCAAGAAATACAAAAGTATAAGCATTTTACTACTAAGCTACAATAGATATAAGAACGGGAAGACAGATACTGGCGGTGTGACGTCAGCTCGGTCAGCTCTAACCGCCAAATATGCCCCCAAACGAAAAGCAGGTTAGAGTGTGACGCCACCGCGCTGATTTCTGCTGCTCAAGAGGAAAGAAACAGTTTGATGTGTCGGGGTTCCGACAGCGTAGGAAAGACAGGAAACGTATCGGGTATTAATAATAAGTACAATTTACTCTTGGGTGTTGTAATATTAATGCTGACTGCTTTAATTACACAATTGCTCATAGTTTATAAACAATTACATTTTAGCTCTGTGCTATGAGAAAATATATAAAACTTCAACTCTAGTTTATCTGAAGGTCAGGATAGTATATATATATAGTGACTTTGTGGGTTCGTGAAATGAAAAGTCCAATTGCACCACTCAAAAATGTTCTTTATTTCCACCGACTTACAGTTAAACACTTGCCAATTACACAGAATTACGTAATGCACACAATTACGATTCACCAGTTCGTCCGTTACAGTTCCACGTGCACTCGCAATCACGTAAACTCCTCCAACGCACGTATACAGTCTTCTCGTCCGTACACTAGCACGACGCTGCTTCGCTGCTCGCCAAGAACTGACTTTCCTCCAGCCCGACGTGTTGCTTATATAGGGTCAGCTGGCCAATCTAGAAGGTTCTGGATTATATGAAATATCCCGTAAGTTCGCGAACTCAGGTGGAATGGAAAAAGACGGCGCAGTGACGTTTATCCAGCCAACCCTCGTTACCGCTATAAGACAAATGAGGGGGCGTGGCGAACGCCTACCGTCTCCTGCTGCCGCCGGCCGGTTCTATAGAGAGTTCCGACGTTCGGGTGACAATATATATATATATATATATATATATATATATATATATATATATATATATATATAAAGTACATAAAATAAAAGAAAGTACTTTTCTCTGCAAATTAGAGGAGACGCATTCAGAACAAAATTACGTGGACATTTTCCGACACTTTCTGTTTCGTTTTCCTTTAACTAGTTTATCAATATCAGGACGTAATGTCAGGGAAATTTGTAATCGAAGGCCGCATGTTAGATTGTGATCCGACTTGGTACTTCGGGGTTTAGACTTAACTAATTTCATAACAGAAAAAGATTGTTCACACATATATATCGAGCCAAACATACATAATGTCCATGCGGCAAGTGAATACAATCTCGGCAATCTGGTTTGGGGTACATTCTTGTAAAAATCAGCCAAGTCTTTCTTGTGCGTATATTTGTCCTTCAATAAATCGTCACATTGTAAATTTAACGTTTCATTTGGTACGTGGTAGCTACATTGTTTCCATCAAGTTCACTACACCTGACTGAATCCTCAGATTCTGTACCCACAGCGCCATTTATAAGGGCAACTTGGTACTACACGGCTCTTGCCTGACGTCAGACGCACTGCAGGACTCGCTCCCGGCTAAAATACGTCACAACTCTCGAAGCTGTCTTCCTCTGTATTAGAACGTAGCTTATACACGACATAGATGGTGGTTCTATAAAAACCGTCGCTTCACATATTTCTCCCCTTCTTGCATGTTTCGTAATGCTATGTAGTAATAACTTAGCCGTAATAGAACATTTGTAAATTTATTCGTTATTGCACCTTACAAACTAAAAGTGATGGGATAAAAATATTAAATACAGATTGGGGTTCCAACCACGAACTCTCGGTCTCCTTAAAAAAACCGTGCGTTTTACCACTGAGCTAGGAGAGCCCCTAAGAGTGACCTCGTTACACATCGGCAAATGTAGATGTCCTATAAATCATCATTCCGCGTGTTTTCCATTTTCTTTTATGTTCTGCAATGCCAAGTAGTAAGGGGTTAGCCGCAAGACGACATTTGTAAATTAGCTCCTTACTGCATCTAACAAAGTAAAAATATTGGAGATAAAAAATATGCCCATATTTCAAGATTTGAACGCTGAACTCTCGTATTACAGTCTACGTTTTGTCACTGAGCTATGCCAGACGTTCAGGTAAAGAGGGGCTAATATACAATATAGATATATGTTCCGTTAAAATTCCAAGGGTATTCCATTTTCTTGCATAGTCTGCAACACTATGTAGTTAGTGTGTCGGCTGCAAGTGAATTGCTATTTGCTTTGTGATATTTATTCAATCTTTTATCATATTGGATTAATATAGACATGGACATCCTCGAAGTGACAGCAGGTTAAAATGGCGATGACGACACTTCATATCTGCAAACATGGCCGATTTAGTTTTGATACCCTCTAATCACAGAACGCCTGTGTGATACGGACCCGCGGAAAGGGAACATTTACTTTCTTGAAAGATAGTAGGTTTCGTGTGTTTTGTTCACGTTGGAAGTCAACACAGAAACTGGGAATACAGCTGTATAACGTCTATGTGTGCTCAACCGTAGAAATGCCTCACTTTTAACTATGAGCATCTGCGACTGAATTCCTGATACCTGTAGTTGATGTGGGCTGCGTTTTCTGATTCTGTAGGCCGCGCCGTGGCTCAGTGGTTAGACTGCTTGGCTCTCACCAAGGCGGCCCGGGTTCTATCCCAGGCGACCGCAAAGTGAGATTTGTAGTGGACACTACATTACACATCGGCAAATGTAGATGTCCTATAAATCATCATTCCGCGTGTTTTCCATTTTCTTTGATGTTCTGCAATGCCAAGTAGTAATGGCTTAGCCGCAAGACAACATTTGTAAATTAGTTCCTTACTGCATCTAGCAAAGTAAAAATGTTGGAGATAAAAAATATGCTCATATTTCAACATTCGAACCCTGAACTCTCGTATTACAGTCTACGTTTTATCACTGAACTATGCCAGACGTTCAGAGATTTGTAGTGGCGCTGGGGCAGGTTTTCTCGGGGATCTCCGTTTCCCCCGCCATCTCATTCCACCGGTGCTCCATCTTCATCTCATGTATCATCAGTGTCATCGCGTGCGGTGCAGTATGTAGTAAAAGCGGGCGTTAAACACTACACATTTCACATATTTTTCTGATTCTGTAACATTTAATGAGAATTGACGTTGAAAACCAAATCCAATCCTTTAACGTTACCTAATTTTTGCAACAGAAAATTGTTCCTATGGTATAAATTAATTGTGGAGAGACTGTGAAGTCCACCCCTTCCATCCGTTCCCACCCATAGCTACAGCACTTGGTTTTAAATGCTTAGGGTGCTTTGGTTTTGGTACGACGTGTTCTTAAATGCTTATGGTGCTTCGGTTCCTCTTGTATGACGGGACGAGTTTTTAAATACTTACGGTACGTGGGTTCTTCTTGTTCGATGTAGTTTTAAGCGGTTATTCGACTATTATTTACGTGTCCACCAAGAGTCAAATGAGTGTCTTATTGAGCTAAGCTAATACTTAACCTGGTTAGTGGAAGAAAGCTTTGTTATGTTTTATTTTAAAAAACAGAGCAGCAAAAGGTATAGCAGATTTATCCTAAAAACACTAAATACCTACTTGGGAAAAAAATTAGCATAACAAGCATATGATGGATGCACATTAATGGCATGAAGGTCTGGAGACGTTTACACTCTTATTAAAGAAGTCTATCTCAATGTATTCTTATACATTACTATGCTCTTTAGCCAAATATGGTGTAGCCTTATTGTTGTAAAATGCTACACAAGTAAAATGATTTATAGCCAGTCTAGGCGGCCCGGGTTCCCAGGCGACCGCAAAATGGGTTGTGGTGGGCAACTTGGCACTGGGGTGGGTTTCCTCCAGGTCCTCAGGTTACCCCCACTATCATTCCACCGGCTGCTCCATAATTCATTCATCTCAAGCGTTGGGCCGACCCCCAACCTTGATCTCATATGCTTCGGCTCCCTCCCTATTAGGGAACCCAAGCGAATCCTAACACCATCATTCTTCTTCTTCTTCTTCTTCTTCTTCTTCTTCTTCTTCTTCTTCTTCTTCTTCTTCTTCTTCTTCTTCTTCTTCTTCTTCTTCTTCTTCTTCTTCTTCTTCTTCTTCTTCTTCTTCTTCTTCTTCTCTTCTTCTTCTTCTTCTTCTTCTTCTTCTTCTTCTTCTTCTTCTTCTTCTTCTTCTTCTTCTTCTTCTTCTTCTTCTTCTTCTTCTTCTTCTTCTTCTTCTTCTTCTTCTTCTTCTTCTTCTTCTTCTTCTTCTTCTTCTTCTTCTTCTTCTTCTTCTTCTTCTTCTTCTTCTTCTTCTTCTTCTTCTTCTTCTTCTTCTTCTTCTTCTTCTTCTTCTTCTTCTTCTTCTTCTTCTTCTTCTTCTTCTTCTTCTTCTTCTTCTTCTTCTTCTTCTTCTTCTTCTTCTTCTTCTTCTTCTTCTTCTTCTTCTTCTTCTTCTTCTTCTTCTTCTTCTCTTCTTCTTCTTCTTTCTTCTTCTTCTTCTTCTTTTTGTAATTTACATCGTCATATCGAACGATGAATGGAATGGGTGAAATGATGCTTAAATGAGCCTAGGGTCCACAGAGCTTACAGTTACCTGACATTCATCTTTCAGGATAAGGGAAAACACCGAAAAACCTTATCCAGGTAACTCAACCTGACCGAAATTCGATCTCGGGACCTCTTGAACGTAAGGCAGATATGCTACCATCACGTTACCGAGGCGGGCTAACAATAACACCATCATTGGCGAGGAAGGGAGCCATATATATAATTTCAACCTCTTCTAAAAGAGGTGAATTGCTTACACAAAGGGCCTTCAAATTTTCTAGCTCCAGTGAAATAAGATTGAACTACCATTCACAGGGCGTTTGAACGTTCTAAAACACTATTGTAACTTTGCGGGTTCGTAGAATTAAAAGTCGATTTGCAGAAATTCCAAAATTCTCTTTATTTCCGTAGAAACACACTTTGTTCAGCCCTTACAGTAAGAGAATTACATAAAATACACAAATTCAATCATCAAGGTCGTCCGCCACACCCACAAACAAAGAGTTCACTTTCAAAACACAGCTGTACGCACACGAAAACAATTACGACTGTCGACTCCCCCTTGGCGAGTCGCGGCTTCCTTATATACCTCTACTCATATTTCTAGACATTTCTGAATTTTTCTGTAACAAACAAGAAATCGAACCTTCCAGTAGCTATCTGTCTCTTTATCTGTTTCGGCAATCTTTAATCTCCGCGGTGCAGCGTGTGTCCCTTATATCCGCGCTGCACTATCTTTCTCTTTGTGCGCTTCGGCTGCACCTCCTAGCAACAATGCGGTCGACGACCACTGCTCCCTCCTCAAGGCTGGTCGTCCCGAACAGCACCATCGTAGCGGACTAGGCGATCCAGGTGCACCACCAACATTTTTCCTCGGGCACCTCCTGGACGCGGTAGACCACGGCGTTAATGCTGTTTACCACCCGGTACGGTCCTTGCCGTGGTTGTTGAAGTTTAGGGCAGCGTCGCTTGGTCTGAGTAGGGCGCTAACACTAGACCAGGTCACCTTAATGGAACCCTTAGCTGTTGGCTTGCCTGTCGTATCCGGTTTTCATGTGGTCGCTCGCCTTCTGGATGTTCTGATGAGCCATCTCATGTATGTCGTAGAGATGATCCTCCAGGTTCTCCACATACTCGGTTGCTGACTGTTTCGCTTCCGGGGGACTCCCAAAAGCCAGGTCACAAGGAAGGAGTAACTCTCGGCCGAACATTCAGCTCTCTGGCGTTATCGCAGTGGCGTGTGTTGACGAGCGGTAGGCCAGCAAGATCAGTGGCCAGCAAGATCGTGTTATTCACTATGCAGCACACTTTGGCTGGGTAGTCGTGTAAATGGGCTACGAGGTTTCGGAAGACATTCACGGTGACGCCAGATCTCGGTTGATTCGTCGCTACGGCTATGCTCGTATGCTTCAAGTGTTAAATTCTTGATCAGTTAACTTCTAATTTGCAGCAAGATACTCTTAGTCGTATTGTGCCTTCTAAACATGCAGAGCTTGTCTAAAATTATAATGAAACGCAGTTGTTTTATATTCTTGTGCAAATGCCTTAGATGGGAATAGAGATTGCTTTTAAATGCTTATTAGACATCGCACTTTGAGTGTGTCTAAAAGAACACGTAACATAAATAAAGACTGGACATCAATAATGGGCAAAGAGCCAATAACAAAAAATTTGAGTTATACCCAAAAAACCCGATTTAGTGCCATCGCCAGCAACCTAACCAAGCGGGCTAACTGCCACGACTATGATCGTAGTACATACGAGGACGGTTCAATAAGTAATGCAACACATTCTTTCTGAAACAGAGGTTGTTTTATTCAGCATTCAAATACACCATGTTATTCCCCAATCTTTTAGCTATGCAAAATTATTTTTCACTGTAATCTCCGTTCAATGCTACGGCTTTACGTCACATTGAAATGAGGGCCGGTATGCCTGGACGGTACCATTCCACTGGTCGATGTCTGAGCAAACGTCGTACATCATCCGCGTAGTGCGTCCCACGGATTGCGTCCTTCATTGGGCCAAACATATGGAAATCCGACGGTGCTAGATCGGGGTTGTAGGGAGGATGCGGAAGAATAGTCCAATGAAGTTTTGTGAGCTCCTCTCGGGTGCGAAGTCTTGTGTAAGGTCTTGCATTGTTATGGAGAAGTAGAAGTTCGTTCGGATTTTTGTGCCTACGAATACGCTGAAGTCGTTTCTTTAATTTTCGAAGAGTGGCAGAATACACTTCAGAGTTGATCGTTTGACCATGGGGAAAGACATCGAACAGAATAACTCCTTCAGCGTCGCAGAAAACTGTAGCCATGACTTTACCGGCTGAGGGTATGGCTTTAACCTTTTTCTTGGTAGGGGAGTGGGTTTTGCGCCACTACATTGATTTCTGTTTTGTTTCCGTTTCAAAGTGATGAACCCATGTTTCATCGCCGATAACAATGTTTGGCAAAAAAAAAAAAAAAAAAAAAAAAAAAAAAAAAAAAAAAAAAAAAAAATCTGTCACCATCAGCCTCATGACGAGCAAGCAATTCCGCATAGATCGTTCTCCTTTGCTCTTTATGGTCTTCGGTAAGACATTGAGGGACCCAGCAGGAACACACCGTTGAATATCCCAACTGGTGAACAATGGTGACAGTACTACCAGCAGAGACAAGTTGAGCATTGAGGTGTTTGACTGAGATCCGGAGATCATCTCGAATGAGTTTTCGCAACGCTCCAACGGCCGCCCAGTTTTGCTTGACGGGCGATGATGACACACGCTTTGCCCAAAGACTCACCGTACTTTTCTCCACTACCAGATCACTGCCTAAGAATATCTTAGATGCTCCAGCTTTCCGCCAAAAGAAACTGAATCACTGCCCGTTGTTTGGAACGCACTTCCGTTACAGACGCCATTTTAAAAGCTCGGTATAGTGCAGTCACCTATCAGAAGTCAGTGAAAGTTGAGACGAAGCGGAAATAATTGAAAATGTTCCACAAGAAATATCATGTTTTTCCAACCAAAATTGGCTGAGAAAAAACATGTGTTGCATTACTTATTTAACTCCCCTCGTATATACAGAACCTTAAAGACGGCGCGCGAGGTATTTCCCGGGCTGCTGGTAAGCTATAAGGGCCTATGTGCCAACAAGCTTTACTGTTGGCTCTTAGCGTCGACGACACCACTGTGAATTCCAACCTAATTACTTTTATTAAAACCTGTTGTGGTTGTGCCTTCAATTTGTTGTTGTTTGTTTTCTGACAGTAGATTGTAACAATCGAATTAAACAGTGAGACGAGCAAAGACAAAAAGAAAGGAGAATCAATTAGGGATGAAAGAAATGTAGTAGAAGTTAAGGGAATCTTTATGTCAACAGTTAACTGCATTGGCCAGAATTAAAGTAAAATTATGGCATTTCTTTGGATTTATTTAACAATTACAGGCAGGAATGATGAGATAAACCAAGTTTCTGGTCTCTGGCCACTCATTTTTGTCATGTGACAAGGGTCTTGCCCGGTCCGAGACACGTAAAAGGGTTGAGAAGTGTTAAAGTTCCTAAGGATCTGATTTAACTAATGGCCAGTGCAACACCAAACAATCCCTTTGCAGTCACTGTGCTCCAACCTGAAGATTTCTTTGATTTCAAACAAGCAGCAAATTTATAATTCAACTTGACTAAACTAAATATTTCCAAATGCAGTTGGATTAGAGTTGAAAACGCTGCACCCGGAATCGTCAACACAAGAACAATGTTTAATGAACTTGACCATGGGGCACCTCCAAAGTTTCCAAAAAAGGGGTTACCACTAATATCATCAAGGACTTGGTTATACGATCTTACTTATACGGTTATACTTGGTTATACTATCACAACCGTGTCAAAACCATTTGTCAGCCGAGAAGAAGAGGCATCTACTCACATGTACTTGAAAGAAGAAAATCGAGCGTTCTTTGAAGAGTTAATACATTGAAATAGCTCCGTATTCTTTAATAGTAAACATTAGGATTCAAAACTATTAAATATATGACAATGTATATAATGCTTCTTCCTTTAAATTACAGTAATAAGCAGCTAAAATTACCAACAAATGCTGTGACGTCTTTCATTGGTACTTATCTCATTTTGTCAGTAAATATATAGTACTTACCACGTCCTACTTTTTCTGACTAAAATATTGTTTTTCATCCTAATGGAAAAGGAATTAAAAAAACTTTACAATAGTAATATAAACCTTACCTTAGATAAGTAAACAATTTTATTCAGTATGAAAGGGTGGAGCCAGACTGAAAAAGTCAATTAAGGCCCGGGCCTTAAGGTACTTACAGCATAGTAAGTCGCCATTAAGGTAGTTGTCTCATGTGTTTATGAGAACTCCTAGTGGTTTACCGGGAAAAACACGAGTCAGTTGGAGAATTTAATGTCATGTCGGCATGTTGGCCATAGTATCTCAAATGGTTAGAGCGGCTGGACGGAAACCAGAAGATCCGTGGTTCAAATCCCGGCTATGGCATTGAATTTTTCAATCTGGCTCTACCATTTCATAGTGCGTCCTACACACGGCTAGTGTGAAAGAACAATTAATTTCCAATTTGATCAGGTTTTATATCGAAAGCTTTTTGACAAAACACAAAACACTGACTGACTGAAAATTTACTTTTTGGCCCTTAGCCCTTTATTGATGTCCAGTCTTCAAATGTCATATGGATTGGACTGCACGGAGGCGATTCTTCACCTCGACCAGACTGGTCTTTTGTATCTATGTTCCAAGTGGGGCCTTCCCGGGAGGGAGGATGAGGTGAGAGGAAACAGGGGCGGCCGAACCCAAGGAGTCACTACAGTTCAGAGGGCACGGTCCCTACACTTTACTAGATACAATTTCCCCGACGGTCTAGGACAATCGTCATTTCACCAACCATGGCTCCGAACCAGTCACGACGCCGGTTCGGAGACCGGAGACCATCCCCCACCGCCAGGGCAAGGAGGACTCCAGGCAGGTTTGTATAACCGGCATCCCGCCAGCCGCGTTCCTGAATCGACCCACTAGGCTGGCTCAGAGACCGGAGTCCGTCCCGCAGGAGAAGAACGTGTTCACTCTGAGCATATCATCCCGCAGTGCACCGCCGCCACTTCTAGCCTGAAAGAAACCACCAGAAGAGAAATGATATGAAATGAAGATGAAGTTGAAATTGAGAGACAGGAAATTCGGGGGATGTAATTAACCTACCTAATGTCCCGGAACCCCCCTCCCTCCCCGTAAAATCCCAAGAGTCAGATAGTTTGGTCACGGGAAACGAACCCGGACCTCCGTATGTGGGCTACAAATGAAGCCACCTGAGCCGTCCAGCTCGGTAAAGAGCACGTAATATAAATGTCACGTGGTTTTAAGTAAAATATCTTGAAAAAGAATCTGAAAATCCACAGTTTCGATTTTAGCACTTTTAATTGAAATTTTATATATGATCTTTATATTACATTATCATACTGTGATAAAAAGGCCGCATATTGCTGATTATTACATTTACAAGAAATTCAACCTACCCATCATGTTAATGAAGGCTTCACCCCTGTTTGCCAGCTATGAAGACCGAGGAAGCCCCGGTATAAACCTCAATCAAGGAAGGCGATCATGGTGGAATTTGAACCGCAGACTTCCAGTTCATCAATCCATGAATGAAGTACCTCACAACACGTTCGCTGGAAAACAGGAAGGTAAAGCTTAAGAAGCCTAATATTATTTTCCTTTAAACTTTAAATTACCTAAGTAATCAAACATGTGTATAATTTTCAGCCAGTTGAAAATACCTATACTATATCGGATTAAATACTTATTACCATATTAATTGTACTGTATATTTTCTTAATACCCGAATTTATTTTGCACAATCCTGCCCTCCCCCAAATATGTGACAAGTCGGCACCAATCAGGAACTTCATTTTAGTTTCTGATTGGTGGTAGGAGGGACAAGATTGTCTGAAGCAGTTCCCCGACCTTTCACGAGAATTTTGAAAACACATTTAATCTAAAAAAATAATTTCTTAAATTTGAAATATTTCTATTAAAAGTACAGTTCTTGGAATTCTTATTTTGATAAAACAATGTCCTGCGCCGTGCCGCAGTGCTCCAAAGCCCCATGCTTTGGTTCCCTGCCACGGAAAGCGCACGGGATCGGTCACACCCCTGGGGTGTGGATTTGAAGTGTCCAATCAGCATCGTGAGGAGCTATGCTAGCTAGCGGCCCTGGTTGCGTAAGCCAAATTTCCGGCTAGGGTGCCGAGATGCTGACCACATCTCCAACTGTATCGGTTAGATGATCGCCCATCTCTGCGTTGCGTGTGTGGGCGTGAGACCGGCAGTTGGATCAGCAGGCTTCACTCATTTGGGCTGTTACGCCACGGGTTGATTTTTATTGATTTAAAACAATAATATCCGGTGAACTAATTATTTCTAATAACTTAGGGGTGAAGAACTCCTGCCCCTCCAAAAGACCACTGGAATTACATTATACAAACTCGAGGACTTAATTGAGGTCTACATGTAATATCTGTGTTTCGAATGAGATACAGGAGTGACATCAAGGGATGTAAAAGTCTCAATAAATCATAAATGAAGTGGATTGGAATTTGCATCCTGCCTATAGCCCCTATGTAGCATATATTTAAACATATTTTTTTTTTTTTTTTTTTTTTTTTTTTTTTTTTTGTAGTTTACGTCCTGCAACGTTAAGTCATATCGGAGGATGAATGGAATGTGTGAAATGATGCTCAAATGAGTCCAGGGTCCATAGAGCTTAGAGTTACGCGACATTCGTCTTTTCAGGATAAGGGAAAACCCTGGGGAAAACCTTATCCAGGTAACACACCCTGACCGAGATTCGAACTCGGGACCTCTTGAACGTGAGGCAGACATGCTACCATCTACGCTACCGAGGCGGGCTTTAAACAAACGGGGCAACCAGAATAGAATCAACTTTTTGAGATAATAGAAATATATGATCAGATATGCATTGCAGGATTTAGAGATAGAGAATTTGAAGTTCTGCCTTGTTAGCTCAAAATTACATTACAATTTTTGTAGCTAGCATAGGACTGATAGTCACTACAAATAGCAACATGTTCAAGTTGGCAACGGTTTTCAGCATTGCTGCGCTGTTACACGTTAATGGACATGCGCAGAGGCACTAGGACAGTGAAACAGCTGACAGTGAGGAAGATGGCTCGTAATGTGTGGTGTCGGGCAGTGTTGTGTCGAAAGGTGAACGAAGAGGAAGTGTTGTGCATAACTTTCAGGACTATTTTCTGAAAGTGTACTTACGAATACAACATAAGAATATTTCAGTGTGCAGGCGTAAAAGAACAGCAGAAGCAGAACACAGGAAGAGGTGAGTTGACATGCGCAGTTCTCTTTAGGTCTTAGTGTCGTCTGCTGACGCGGGAGAATTTGGTGCGTGTACTTGAAAACAATATTTTGATTATCGATATTAAGTATAAGTGACGTATTTAACAAGTAGTGATTAAACTCTAATTTTAACTTCTGCTTCTTTGGCGGGAGGATAGAACAATGGGCATAGCAATGCGTGAGCTTAATTAATTTTATTATAATTTTTTTAGAAAACATGGTGATACATGTTTAAAGTGATCCCACATTTAAATAAACTTCTGAGGAAAAAAGTGGCATAGTCACTGCAAAACAGCGACAATGTTGCAAATACTCCTAATTGCATTATGTCAAAATATTTATAAAAACGCAATTCTGTGAAGTTAAAAATTTAGAAGTTTAAGATGTTGCATTGAACTAAAGTTACTAATGCTTAATTTTATGACAGGAGTAGAGAGCAACATAGAGCAGTTTGTTTATTACAACACACCTGTAGGAGCAGTTTACGGAGTTAATTATCATAAGCTATGCCAAAAGCACACTTGCAATCCTTCGGGACGTCATTCTAAAAATTGTAAACATGCTTTATTTCGTTACACTTTCCACATAAAGTTTGTCCTCTGTATGCAAATCGTATTTTTCAAGTTTAAAATTAATGTAATATATATATATGATTTAAACACAGACGCGTTATGTTTCAAAATTACAAAAGTAAACTATCATTGTCAAGAAATTAGTATACGTTTATGTCAAGTTCTGATTAATGATATTGTGAAATAATTTAGGGATAGGAAGAAAAATTACCCTTCATGTGCAGCAAGTTAACTGAGAATTGTGAAATCACTAATGCAGAAGACGGCTTTTTAATTGATTTAGTGGGGTAAACTTTTATTTTAACCTCAAATCTGATAACTACAAAAATCATATCAGGGAGAACGTTTTGGTGGAAATAACGAAACTGACAGAATCAAGGAATACGGCTTATATAATAGTAGTTCCAAATTTTCGCATGTCCGCTGAATATGATCTAATAAAGTAGTGCATGGATTTGTGTGTGTTTGTGTGTTTATTTTCTTTTGTTGTTTTTTATTTCGTAATTCAAAACAGGTTTGAGATTTTAGTTTAAACGTGATTTACATAAAACAACATAGAATCTCATGTTTAGGGGCGTATGTAGAGAGTGCATTTGGATGAAATTTGGTGATTTGGTTGGAAAGGGCATAATTGAAATATCTAAATCCACATACCGTCATTTGGGTGTTAGGGATGGAATAAATTATATTGATTTGTACAGTTCACCAGTAGCTATAAAAACCTATAAATTATCAACATGACAAGTATACCACTGCATTACTGAACGGAGTATTTTGTCTAAATAAAGGATCTAATGGGTCATTATGATCAGCAAACAATATTTTAAAAATATTTAAAGGACTAAAAGAAAAACATTGGTACTAAACTCCCTAGACAAAGAGTCATACCTAGGGACGTAGACTACGTGGAAATCTCGCTTGCTTCACTACAGAAGGGGTTCCGTAACTAAGAATGGGACAATTCCAGGGTGAAATGTTTTATATATTCGATTCTTGAATACTTCTCGGATAGATGTATGTTTTCATTCTCAGGATGTTCAAAAGTGTTTATAGTGCGAAATATGGCGATTGTTATGAAGAGAATCTAGCAGATATATTCCATATTTATATTCAAATTCCGTTCTTCACGGTTGAGAGAATTTTATCTACAAATTGAATTCAAGGTACTGTTGCATTTCTAAACATTTTATAAGCAACACTTTTTATCCATTTTAATGCCTTTTGAACTTACTTAAAATACCTTTTCATTTCAGCAACTTCTGTCCCATCCGAGTGTGTTTTATTTTAATTTTTTTTCTAGAAAATCATTCAGCTGGCAAATGTAAGAATAATTAAGTTGTCGTTAAAAGACAACAACAAACAGAATTATTTTAGCAATTGAAAGTGTATTAGCTATAAGTCACAAAAAATCTTAAATAGAAACCTATAGGTGCATTTAACATTTTGATAATCGTTGTCATATTCTCCGTGTATCATTAGTAATTCAGAAAAAAATCATGGTGAGAACTGAAAATCACGATTCGAATGACGATATCTGAAAACTTGCATTTCAGTGCCTCGTTAGGTGAGGCATTCTAGTATCCGAGAACTTGCATTTTTTAATTAGCAGTGAGTAATTATGGTATTCGAGGCTTGTATTCCAATGAATGTTTCGTTTACTCAGTTTTCGAATACAGTGTACTGGAATTTTGTAAAAGATTCGATTCTTTCCTTCACTACTTGTAACCTATAACCTCTCTTGAACTAGAAAAGTCATGTAAACATGTGGGAGGGAAAAGAGAGTGACAAAGTACTGTAGTGGAGTGGTATTACATCCTGATTCGGTAAGGGAAATTTATGGGTGTTTATGGAAGTGGCAACCGATAGTATTTTCATGTTGAATAGGCAGATCTTGCGTTTGCAATGAAATAAGTCTCTTTTAGGTCAGTATTGAGTTTTTCGTTCACGTGGGAAGTAGAAAACAACGATGGTATTAATGAACAAGGCGCCCAGTTAATACAAAACTAATGGATTTGCTAGACGTAAACCAATTCTTCGATACAGATGACTTACTGCATGCTTTCTAAGTAGCCGGTGTAATAATAATAATAATAATAATAATAATAATAATAATAATAATAACAATAATAATAATAATAATAATAATAATAATAATAATAATGATAATAATAACATTATTATTATATTATTTTATTATATTACTTTATTATATTAGAGCGCGCCATGGCTTAGTGGTTAGACCGGTTGGCTCTCACCTAGGCGGCCTGGGTTCATCCCAGGCGACCGCAAAGTAGGATTTGTGGTGGACAACATGGCACTAGGGTGGATTTCCTCCGGATCCTCCGGTTTCCCCCACCATTATTCCCACAATTGCTCCATCATTCATTCATCTCAGGCGTTGGTTCTATCCCCCAACCCTGATCTCATCTATCAGGTCAAATGCTTCGGCTCCCTCGCTCTGAGGGAACCCCAGCGACTCCTAAACCAGCATTGGTGAGGAAGGGAGACATTGAAAAATATTATAGTATTTTATTTGCAACTTATAATAGGAAATGAATGCCAGTGTTACAAACTTCGTCAGGCAACAATAGCTTGTTGGCTCAGAGCACAAAATATGAGTTGCAATATTTAAAATTCTATAATTAATTAATAATCTTAATAAATGGCCGCGGGCCCAAATGAGCTAGCTGTCGACAGTCCCTAAAACGCCACACACTCACTAATAAATGGCCGACAGTAGCAAAAATAATAAAACTGAATAAAGCCATAACCCGGGCCTTTCCAAACAATGGTAATCGAAGTACCTGCGGTGGGGCGAATCTTGCGTTCACTGTTGTGTGGGACTAGTCAAGTTTGGGCGCCAAATCATCATCGTCATCATCATCATGCCCGCCTCGGTAGCGTAGATGGTAGCGTGTCTGCCTCTCGTTCAACAGGTCCCGAGTTGAATCTCGGTCAGGGTGAGTTACCTGGATAAGGTTTTTTCCGGGGTTTTCCCTTATCCTAAAAGACGAATGTCGGGTAAGTCTAAGCCCCATGGACCCTGGGCCTGTTTGAGCATCATTTCACCCATTCCATTCATGCTCCGATAGGAGTTAAAAAGTTAAAGGACGTAAATTAAAAAAAGAGAGAAAAAAACATGACATTTTTCTGGACACACAAAGACACAAATTTATTCTGTTTTGGCTTATTCTCTCTCTATTTTGGTTATCCTTGTATACATTTCACATTTAGATGGATTGTTAGATCGTTCTGCCGCAGCTGATTTACCATATTCTTTATAATAGATTTGCCAGTGGAAATTTTTAGTACCGCCTGTAAGATAGCATCAGACAGGGACATCCTGCTTTTAACTTATTTGCATTCATAATTGAAAATATCTGTTCACATGCATGAGTTGTACCGATTATTCAAGTGCACAAATTTTGGGGAATTCCTGTTGATTAACACTCCTGTAAAATTTAATTAAATCACCACCGTATTGGTAGTACCCGTCTTTTAGGATTATGTCTCACTGTAATGTTATCAGCTCTGTTTGAAAACTTGATGCTTTTTCAGGACGCGCTGAAAATGGAGCTATAAAAGTTTCAAGTTTTTGTGCCATATTGTAAATTTCTTTAAATCGGTCTGTAGTCTTCTTGAAGATTGTGCAGCAGGATACCACCAGTACTCCATTTACACAGATGGCTTTCGGATAGCTGAAGGGCTTAGTAAAAATGCTAAAGTAGGATGTGCGTTTGTGGTATTCTCTCGCTCCATAGAATGCCATTCTTCCATGTTCAGACTTGCCAAGGAGTGTTCAGTTTTTCAAGCAGAATTATTAGCAATCCGTCGAGTAGTGAAATGGCGCAATAACTTACAATGTACCGCTCGGCGTTACAGTGACTCACAAGCAGCAATTACATCTTTGAAAGATACCAAAAACAGCAGTCCTATTGCACCTGAAATAAGAAGTCAATTATTATGTAGTTCTCATCTATGTATTAAAAGGGCCAGAGGACACGTAAGGATTGCCGGAAATGAACGTGCAGATGAGCTTGCAAAGAGAGCTGCGACATCAAATCTTCCAGAGACTTACAGTCTTTGCCCTATTTCTTATGTGAGGCAAACATTAAAGGAGATTATCATCAGCGACTGGAATGAATACTGGTTAAAAAGTGATTGTGGTGCTTTGGCTAAGGATTTATATTTCCCAACAGTTTCTGACAGACATAAATGTAAATTCGTTAATCCTAACTACGTTCTCACTCAATTCTTAACTGGACACGACAAATTTTCAGCTTACTTATTTCGATTCAAAATCAAATTCACATGTGGTTGTATTTGTGGAAATCATCTTGAAGATGTCCCTCACATTTTATTTGATTGCCCATTTTTCTGTTTTGAAAGATACGAACCTGAATTATTGCTTCAATCCTTAGGTTACACTTTCTCAAAACCACTTACACATATTCTGATGAATTACAAAACTGATCAATATTTCATGACTTTCTTAATCAAAATATTTCTTAAGCTAAATGATTCATCTTGATGTTTACTGTTTGTCAGCTTGATATTGAATTTGTTGTTTTTTGTAAATTGTATTATATTCATAAATTTGTAAACTATATTCCTAATATACCTTTGGGTAAAATAGGAATCAAAAAATTGTATAATAAATAAATAATAATAAATAAATAAATAAATCGGGCATTGAACTCTTCTTAGAAATTCCGTAATGACCTCTGGTATTCCCCTTGGTTTTTTTAAGTACCCAAAGTTAATGATCTTAATGAAGGAATATTGTCAAAATTTCTTTGTGTAAGTTGATGTTTAAATAACAAAATCTGTACTTTGAAAGTCAGAATTCTATCACACATAGTGCAAATCAACTTGTTTCTGCCCTGCAACGAAATATTAAGTAAGTTAAATACACCAAGAACGGGAGATCAGCTACCCATGCTTATTGCGCAAAGGTGACTGTGGAGAACCCTTCGTCTCCATTAAAAGGCAATTATTTCTTCAATTATTGCAACAATGAAAATGATAGCGTTTCAAGCAATTAACCTGCGCGCAATACGATAAAACCGAAACTGCATTCTGCCTGGAGATGTTACTTTTTATTTCTTTTTTATCTACCGACAGTATTGCGCAAGTGGGCGCAATACTTCTGAGCTCTCTTATTACTATAAATTCACCGCCAGTAAAGGATCGTCCACTTTTTGCAGTTTTCAGAGTTACATTATAACTTGCTCCAACTTGAGTTTTCTGCAGTTTTGGGTTTATGTACTTACCTGTGAGATAGGGAAATAAAATAACTATATTTGTGTTTTATTAGCAGCATACCTACATCTAAAAACTAAACGTTTTTTAAAACACAAATCCAAAAGCGAAATCAAGGCCACTAAAATACATGTTGAATGATTTTTAAGAATTAAGTTGTCACTTACATCTTTGAAATTTGACAGTTCTGATTTTAGTGTAGGAATTCGTTCGTTTCTCCAGCAATGACATGTTAGGTTGAAGCATGTTTGTTTTGGTAGAGCCGTCGAATGGTTAATTTTATGCTTAAGCATGGGCTTTCCCTTCTATATTCACAAAAATTTATATAATTCATCTCGTCAAGAATTCAACATTTTGTAACGAAGGAGATGCTGTAGTAACTGCTCAGCTATCTGCTATTTACTACCATCTCTGCGTTGAGAGGAGAGAGAGAGAGACAGAGAGAAGAGCACATGCAGTCGCAGTGGAGATGGCACTACGGCAGCATCGGCATGCTCCAGTGCTAAGTGCTCGAGATGGAAATGCCAGCCTTAAGCTTTGAAAAAGGACACAGTATGAAAATATTTTGTTATAGAATTATAGATACTATAAAATCGCAGATTTTATTCTAGTAAATATGAGAGTTTTTTTGTGTAATTTTACGGCCTCCAACGTTAAGTAATATCGAACGTTGAATGAGATGTGAATGAGATGGTAGAAATGATGCTCAAATGTGTCCAGAGTCCATGGAGCTTAGAGCTGCCCGACATTCGCCTTTAAGGATAAGGGAAACCCCGGAAAAACCTTATTCAGGTAACTCACCCTGACCGAGATTCGAACTCGGGACTTCTTGAACGTGAGGCAGACACGCTACCATCTACACTACCGAGGCGGGCTAAACATGTGATATTTATATATTATACAAAACCTACGATTCTAAACAAGCTATAAAGTACGCAAATTTCGAGCTCTATAAATAAGTTTGTAAATTTTGTGAAGAGTCAAGTTGATATTCTCTTAATTTCATTTTGATAAAAACTGTTGCAAGCAGAGTTTACATTGAAGGTTAGAGTCATGGGTAGATTATACGTCAACGAAATGTTTGCATCACGATAAGTAATATGCTACGCAGATGTTAATAGACATTGGTAATATTTTTGGATAAATAGAGTCAAACTGAAAAATTCAATGTCACGGCCGGGATTTGAACCGCAGATCTCCTGGTTTCCGTCCAGACGCTCTTACCCATTGAGCTACCATGGTCAACGTACGGTCTTGACATTAAATTCTCCAATTGAGTCATTGTATTCTTCCCGGTAGACCACTAGGTGCTCTCATATTTGAGATACACCGTTTGTGGCGACTTACTATTGCAAGTACTTGAATCCCAGGTTTTATCACTTTTATTAGTTAAATTAATTGATGGAAATTAATCCTTCTAACTGAAAGGAAAGGTGATGATGGAGGCGTTGGTGGAATAAATGTGAGAAACCGCAAAACCCGCCCAGACGTCACTTTGCCCACGACGAATGCCTCATCGGCCTCGCGGGCCTCCTTGGTAACAGGCGAGCATTGTAGCCACACGGAAACGGCGCCATCCTACATATCTTAGTACCTAATTATCTTCCCTTTTTTGTCCATGTCATTTTATAGTTTCCTGTTGCATGCTATTAAATAACTATTAAAGCAAATTCCTGAAATGTGTTGTTTTTTTAACCTTACGGGTTTAATAATGTGGATCAGTGGTTTAAAAAGGCTCCAACCATTCCGAGTGTGATCGTTTTTAAATGAACATTTTAGTAGTAGTTTCATTAGTGCACTAATAATGTCCTTGGATGCCAAGAACTGTTAAAGAGAAAGAGCAGGTTTAAAGATTTAGTTAATAACTTTCCGACTTAGTTATTTAAAAGAGACCTGGACTATAATCAGGCATTTTCACTGTCTTGCTTCGGGAGCGTTCAGAAATATATTGCATTTTAGAAAAGATGGGAATCTGTAAAAGAGGGTGCGCCCTACATAAAACAACTGACATTAATATGCAAATTAACTGTCTTGATATACTCAACATTAATATTTTGACTGCAAATTTCTGTTCTAAGCATATGAAATACTCAAATCATCCCAAAACCCCAATTTTGACTGGCTCTTACCTTAATGCAAGGGAATCCGTATACTTAATGGCGCGTATCTCAGAATTTTCGGAAGAAGCTTCCTTTAAAGGGACACTGGCACTCAGTTATTAGGTGAAAATGACGAAAATTTCCATTTTTGTATTATAACATAATATTGTACAGATATCTGTGAATCATTTTGACCAAACATTTTTCACGTTCGCCATTTTTAAAAGCTCAGTGATAAGTTTAAATCACCCTTTCAACCCAAATGGACCCGCCCACTTCTCTTTTCTGAACATTTTTCTCAATTCTACATTTTCCTTCATGAAATATTTTACTTGCATTTCAGTGTTGCTCGGACATGCATGCATATTTTTCTTAATCTCAGATGAGCTGTCTAAAGATTCATTTATGTATGTTATGATTGATTTATTCCTTGGTTCACAAAAATTAACGGACTGAGAAAAGGAGTATTCTAACATCAAAACATCATAAGAATAAAAATATATTTCTCTTCAACCAATATCAACTTAAATCAAATAAGCACATTTATTTATACTATCCTAATTGATCAGAGCCCGCCTCGGCAGCCTGGAGGGTAGCGTGTCTGCCTCACGTTCAAGAAGTCCTGAGTTCTAATCTCGGTCAGGGTGAGTTACCTGAATAAGGTCTTTTCCGGGGTTTCCCTTATCCTGAAAGACATATATCGGGTAACTCTAAGCTCTATGGACCCTGGGCTCATTTGAGCATCATTTCATCCATTCCATTCATCGTCCGATATGACAACTTGGAGGACGTAAATTACAAAAAAGAAAAGATCTGAAGAAGTTGCTGTCATGCTTCTGTAACAAAGGTGAAGCGTAAGGTAGTTTTTAAAATTTGTGTTTTTTTTTTTCGTTGATTGAAATATGTAATTGTACTATCTAAGAAACCATTTGTGCTA
The DNA here is from genome assembly GCA_030765055.1 of Mantis religiosa. Lineage (NCBI taxonomy): Eukaryota > Metazoa > Arthropoda > Insecta > Mantodea > Mantidae > Mantis > Mantis religiosa. The sequence continues at coordinate 32,291,656 of CM060950.1, read as the reverse complement.
GAGCTTTGAGCTTTGCATAGTCAGATCTTTATTTACCTACATTAAATCTAGGTAAAAAAAAAAATAATTTTCAAGTAAATAGCTCTAAAATGAAGTTGGACAGTTTAGAAAATGTAATCCCAAGTGTCCCGTGATTTGCGTTGTTTCTGCCCCTTACAAAAGTCGTTTCGTAAGCTTTGACGACAGCATTTGTTTTCCAAACATAGATGCTAATCATGATATTCCGGTACACATATTTCAAAACCTGTGTCACAGCTATCCTAGTATGATTTCAGTGGCGGTGTGTATGGATTGGTTTATGGTTAACACTGTAGGAAAATGGTGTGTAACCAGCCACGCTTTTAAATATTAAATATAGAGCCTAGATTTCTATGTAGAATTATTATATATAAATGTGTGAGGAAACGATATTCATTGTAATTCACAAACATTTTTAAAGTGTTTCATTACATGTATACTCGCACATTACAGGGAAGATGTGTATTTAAAATTGTAATGCAAAAATGCATGTGTTATTCCTGAATGCAGTTTTAATTTATAACATTACTCTTTGACGAGTCAGTAATTATTATACTTAGGAAAGTACTTGCAGCCAATATATGATATGAAAATGGATATATGGGTGTATATGACTATATCTATGACAAGGTTCGGAAGAGGGATTGCCCTGGGTGGCCCCAGAAGAGAGAAGTGAGGTAAAGGGATACTAAAGGGTCCCTAACGACTAGATTTAAACTGTCAGGTTGCGGCTCGTACAGTCTATGGATGTACGTAAATACTACATGACTGTCGAACATGATGATATAATTTGAAAGGCATTTAGCTAATAGGTCGCCATTGACTTTACAAATCGAATCTTGGAAAAGACTGCAGGTAAGAACAAAAAAGCACTGTAAAATGCCTTGAGAAACTTCAATTAAACTCGGTGCACATACAGTAGAAGCCCGAAATAACGCGCTTGTTGTGGGACATCTTTTACCGCGCTATAACAATTTTGAATCTTCTTCTAACGATACAATTTTCGAAGTAATCTAGATCTATTAATCGTTTTGGAACGCTATGCTTTCTACCTGGAGTTCCAATGATGTGCTCTGATTTTTATTTTGTTTGCGTTCTTTAACAATTCTTTTTACATTATTTTTCTAACACTGCTGTGTCATCTGATATGCACTTTAGCTTTTCGAATCTTTTTGGAAAAATGTCTGATGTATTAAGTTGTTTGCTTTTAGCTTCTTTCTTCATGTATGCTCATACATTTGAAGCATGTTCTTGACTCTGACTGTGTAATGTTTTGGATCCTAATTTACAAAGTACACTGATGGCATAATTAATTTATACAATTATCAATGTCTGACAGAATCACTATACTCACTCCTTGTCGCAAAACTCGGTCTTCATTAGCACGTTGCACAAGAAAGCAACTGTGAATGTTATTAGTAAGGGCTGTGGCTAAGATATAGATATCACTATATCCCCCCCCCCTTCCTTCCAAGTGCAGTGCGTGATTTCATTCAGTAGAATTATATGAGCTAATGAAAAAGACAACAGTGTTTTCATTACTTTCCTGGAATGCAGAGGTCAGTGTTAACGAAGAGCGGTGGTGTTGAAAATTGTACTGCAAAATTTGCAGAATATTTTTCTCAACTTTCCGAATTAAAAAAAAAATAACTACAATATTTCTTAACTTGGACATAATTTTACCCGCGTTAAATTCGAATCCACGGTATTTCGGACCGCGCTATTTTGGGCTTACAATCTAGAGAACAATACTGTTACGGGGTGGGAAGGTGCGATACGAGACCGATATTATAGTGTCGAATCCATAGTTGTTAGGGTCATTGAGATAAAGAGATTTCCTCATAGGCTGTTTGAATCCCGTTCGCGCGCGCGGCTGATCTCGGGTTAAATTCCAAAAGCAGATGATCCTCTGTTTCACTACGGCCTCACGGCCGTTCTTCAGTGGTGAGAGATACAAGAGCCCTTATCATGGTAGCGATAAAACAGATAGTCTCTTATATTTTCACTTCTTTCATTCTGCATATAATGGATATTTATTTCGAATATTTAGTAGATAATTGCTTCCACGTTTGAGCATTCGATTATGCTTACAAATCCGGGCTGTAGTTAATATAAACAGAAAGGATGAATAGCTGACCGTTACGTTTTGAGTTTGAAGACTGCAAACATGAACTTGCTTTAATCCCCAGTGGCATTACAGGCCATCGTGACATTGACAGCGTAGACCGCGGTACGGGCTGAGAAGTCTTCCATCTTATACATGGAAATTATTTTGAAGGTGGTTTGTAATGAGACATAAGTAAATTTATGTATAATACACATTATTATTTGCAGCATTTTGATATTAGAATGCTAATGTTAAATTAAAATACACTGAAGCATTAGTTAAAATAGGAGAAATTTAGAGATTGTGCTGGTTACCAGTACATAAGTTGCCGCAGGATTCCGGCAGATTTAGATAGGTAGATTTAGAATTTGTTTGTTTTTAAATAACCGATTATCCGGTTAATTGTTTACTGAATACCAGTAAAATATTAGTCTAGGTAATTTTGTTTTATTTTGTTAAATATTCTCGTAGATGAACATGTCTTGTTTTATATAAAAAAGAGATAAAGATTTTAAAATGTGGGTAAAAAAATAAGTTTTGTTTTAAGGTAGTATTATTATTATTACTGTATATTGATTTTCATTTTTTTATATTATCTGTAGAATTATTTTTGTAAAATTATAAAATGTTAAATAAATGTAAAGGTTTGGAATATTTATACCCCGGCTTAAGAAATTAGGTGCCGGGGTATGGTATTGCAGATTTTTATTTTTTTATATTTGTGTAATACACATTTTGTCTCTAGATTATGATGCCTTACAATTCTCTCTTACGGTTAGCTCCTTTAGTACTGGAGCTATCCATGGAATGAATTTCGGTCATCCATGCGCCATTCGCCATTCTTACCTTCGAACACCAGTAAACTCATGCATACGGTATACCAAACTTATTAGTGTATCGTTTCCTGTTCGAACTTTTAATCTTGGGTTGCTACTGGACACTCAACCAACTCGGAACGCCCACATCTGTCGGTCTGTTACACTTGCGTCTGCCCGGCTCTCTTTGGCCGCGCCGTGGCTCAGTGGTTAGACCGCTTGGCTCTCACCAAGGCGGCCTGGGTGCGATCCCAGGCGACCGCAAAGTGAGATTTGGGGTGGACAACACGGCGCTGGGGCGGGTTTTCTCCGGGAAATCCGGTTTCCCTCGCCAGCTCATTCCACCGGTGCTCCATCTTCATCTCATGTATCATCAGTGTCACCGCCTGCGGTGCCGTATGTAGTAAAAGCGGGCGTTAAACACTACATTCAATAGATCTATTTATTTGAGTTGAAAATAATACTGAACGGCTTGACCTTATTCTTTCTCATAAAATGAAAATAAATATAATAACGGCAGTAAATGAAATTATAGATCCTATTGATGATAAAATATTTCATGAAGTATATGCATCAGGATAGTCAGAATATCGTCGTGGTATACCTGCTCGCACTCGCCAACCAACTCGCCTCAAGCTCAGACTGCCACAAGATCTTCTCCTGAGTGACCTCTCCAGTACAGACGACCCAGACGAGTGATAACTATCAGACTTAAAGTCCTCAATTTGTGTTACAGTGATCCTGCCATATTTAGCTAGAGTTGTTCACGGCTACCTCAATTGTTATGTGTACTGTTACTAATTTTCTCAATAACAAGCATCTGTAAAGCATATTTCCTGATCGGTGGATAATAAAAAACAGAACTTTCAATGTGACCAAACACAAGGGGAAGGCTCAGTCTGTTTGCTTAACTAGGTTTGTTGCCTTTTTCATAGTCTAAATTAGTATGTTACTTCGCCATTAATTTGAATAATGCAATTCGAAAGGCTTTTGTTAAAATTAAATTAAGTTGTTTAACACATAGAACATACAGCATGGTACACGGAATGTCATGCAACATTTCACCAATAACAGCAATTCATGGGGCACCCTTCACTAAGTTGATCATTAAAAAGAAAACCACACACACACACGCACGCACGCACACACACACACACACACCAATCTCTTGCATTCACTTTGCCACTTCTAAATGTTTCCCTTCTATGGGGCTTCGCCAAATGCATTTCTAAGCCAATCTTCGCATTATTTAGGCATTAATGACTATTTAAAATCGTAAAATATCATAGGCTCATGTTCTCTAGTTAAGTTAATTTTTGGGTGAACAGAAAGTCTTTAATGTTGCTAATAAACGATACGAGCAAATGCAACAAACGATACGGTAGTCGTGAGAAAACGTAAGATTTTGCGATCAGAGATGGTCTCTTTAAATATAGCAGATCGAACAGTCAATATTTCGTGCGTAACGGAAACTTCTCCGAGGAGAGATTTTGACCGCGCCACTGAAGATGTCCACCGCAGTTCTGGACGAAACATCCGGAACATATATCCCCAGCACACCAAGGCAGAACAGTCCGGAAATAACTTCCAGTTATACACGGCTAAACATTACAAATTTGCTGTCAAATATAAACACAATTAATTTGTTGTTAGAAACGTGGCACTCTAAACATTTTCTATGTTCAGTTTAGCACGACTCCTTATCGTTTAAGAAAAGCATCAAGGATTTTAGGTCCAGCAAGATGATATTGGTTAGTTAGATATGTTCATAAGAGAAAATAACATATTGCTTTCCAAACGCTATGATTATTATTTGTAACAGAATATATGAAGCCTCATTTGCAAGTAATCTTCACGGAGTTTTGCGAACACTGCCTACTAGTAGATGTCAACATTGTCCAAGTAGGAAAATATTAAGATGCATTTTTAATTCATTACCTATTTCAGGCAAATATTCAACTGTTTACCTCCTCATATGTAGGACTTACACACCCAGGACCCAGAAATGAGTGCTTTGGGAAGATGTCTGCTGAGGAGCAGAGACTCTGGATCAGAAAGTGTACCCAGGATGGGTGATCAGCCCGATGCCTGATATGAGAGTGAGAAGTATATGACAGAATGAGGGCCAAATGAATGAAAAGAAAGGTGATAATGGAGCAATTGGTAGAATGATGACGGTAAAAACCGGAGATCCCGGAGAAAACCCGCCCCTGCGCTGTGTTGTCCACCATAAAACCCACATGCAGTCGCCTGGGATTGAATTCGGTCCGCCATTGTAAGAGTCAAGTGAAATTCAAGCAAATATTCAACTCCTGAAGATGTTCAAATGTTTGTAACGCTATTTTTACAAGCTTTCCAGTGAACAAGTCACAGCGTTACTAATCGAAAAACCTGAATAATACGAGTACATTCATATCATATTTACATGATCCTTAATTCCTTCTTAGCGTAGTTCTGAAATGTCATAAAAATAAGGTGAAAAGCGTTCAAGTTTCCGTCATTAAGATTTACAAATTGCGTTAAAATGAAATAGATATGTATTATTTTTCTTGAGTTTAGTTTTTTCAGAATCTTTTCTGTACTGGCTAACGTTCGTTGCGAAAAAATAAACATTCCACTTTGTTCAGGCTCAGAACACTTTGGCTATCCTGTGTAAAGCTATTGAAAAAGGTAAACCTTGGAACATCTGTATCTATGCGAATGTTATTTCAGTTGTATTTTGACTTTAAGGTAAATAAAAGTACCGAAAGGCACGTACGCGACCATACTGTCTTAAGTCTGGCTAAAATAAGATGTGGATGGTGATAAAATGAGTGGCCTATTTTGTAACGAGCACGTAGGACATTTTGTGCCTCATAATCTGGGCTTTCAATCAAATCCAACGGTCGTAATAGAACGGTGATATATTTTATGTTATGCTTATATTTTAAGTTTCCAAGTAAAGGAAGCCTAAGGATACCATTTGCATGGCAAAACCTTCGTACTCGCTGAGTGTGTGATCAGAGGCTATTTTTTTCCTTGACATTTCCTCTACAAGGGCTCTTGTTTAATTAACATTAGATGCAAATGTTTATACAGGTTGTTGTGGCCAAACAAGAGGATAGCCAACAAGAGTCAACCTCTGAGTATCAAACTATTCAAATTCAAAAGAATCTTACGTTACTTATAGGTGAACCCAAAATTAATTTATTTTATCAATAATAACTAAATGCTAGTAATACAACTTCACTTATCTTATTGTTGATAACCTAGTTTACTTCACTGTCAGCAGCTTCAGTTTTTTACATAATTATTTTATTTTATTTATTTATTTGTACAGTATCCATTACAACTTCAGTACAATAAAATTTAATATAGAACATGCTGTATTATACCTCCTGTACAAATACATGAAATTGCTGACCTAAGATTTACTTGCTGACTCAGGTCCCCTGGCTATAAGCCTTTGGTGTCATTTCTTTTGGTGTCATTTGGTGTCAAATGACATTTTGGTGTCATTTCTATAAGCTTGGTGTCATTTCTTCTTGACCGTGCTTCTTTTATCCTAATCCACTTTTCTCTTATCCTATATAAGAAATCTCCTATACATCTATTTTTCTTTTCTTCCATCCTCGTTAGCATGCGTACCGCCAATATCTCTTTACTTACATTGTCCCATTCCTTATCCCATATTTTTATCCTGTAACTTGTTAACTCCTTACATTCTATTAGGTAATGAACAGTGCTTTCTTCATCTCCACAAAATTCACATATTCTTGCCTCATTACTTCTCAACCCTTTTAAGTATAATATTCCTACTCTCAAATGCCTTCTCTTCCAGTTTTGCCACATTGATCTATATATTTTTCCCTACCCAATTCTGTCTTTAATTGCTTATAGAATTTCAAAGATTTCTTTTCTTCTATACTTTCCCAAATCTCTTGCCTATCTATGTCTTGGAGTCTAGTTCTCACTTCCTTCCAAAAACCGTTATAAAATGTCTCCTCTGCTCTCCATAGATCTATCATGCCTATCTTTAATTTCATTCTTTTCAATTCCGACCACCAATTATTTGTATTTTTAATGCTTTTCTATTGCTTCATGCACAGATTCAATAATTCCCCTTTCTGCCCTTTAATACGCTTATACTAGAATTTCAAAATTCTCTCTATTATTATTCCCCTTCTTTTTGTATTACCTAACTCTAGTAATTGCCGATTTTGGCAGCCCTAGTAGTTCTTGCAAAACAATCCGTACATATGGTCTAATCGTGTTCCTATCTCTGATGTGCCCCATTCCTCCACTCCATACATTGTTCTGGCTTCCACAACCACTTCGTACATTCTTTCTAACCATCTGACTGATATCTCCAGTTTATGTTTACATATTCTTACCCCTGACATTGACGCCCTGCCATTAGTTATCACTTTTCTGGCTTGTGCAGCCCATCCTCTACTGCTATACATCCTTACACCTAAATAGTCATACTCGTTTACCACTTGTACTTTTTGATCTCCAAAATTAATTAATGGGTTTACCTACTTCAGGCTTCTGGATTCCACTATATAAGATGAGCTCTACTCCTACCACATGCTTCAATGGCTGAAGTAGAGTTCGTTGCTACCCTGATTCCATCCTGCAGGAATCGATTCATATCTAATTTCAACCAATCGGAGACATCAGAATATCTCCCCCACTTGGACTAAATCACGTGATGAGAGCTGGTATGGCTTTACAGTTGTGAACACGTTAGTTGTAATGTTAGATTAATTATAAAATGGCATATACCTACATTTGAGATATCGATGTGAGTAAAAGGGAGGTTGAATTTATTTTCTGTACGTGTAATTTATTGGGGTCTTGTGCATATACACACATTATTGGCTGAAAAGCAAATACTAAAAACTGTTACCCAATAATACTGAATATTGCTCACACTATTTAGGAAGTCATATAACGTTTGCTACTTCTGCAATACTGTTCTCTAAAGAATTTGGCAAGAGTTTCAGCTATAAAATAAATTACATATGGGTATGAAGGTCATTGCGCAAGAACATAGTAAATTGTGTGAAGTCCATATTCTACATGCATAATAAGCAGGAGGTCTTACGGCATAGTCATTCTCATTTTAAAACTAAGACCTTTTTTTTTCAGGCTCATCACGTACTCTTTCAAAATGTCATGTGTAGTAACATACGCTGTCGTGCCACGTGTGAATATCAATTTCTGTTTGTTTATATTTTTGTTCACTGGGTTGCAATAAATTCAAGCCTTCAAAATTGCTGTAACGGTTTCGGAACAAGGGAGCACAAGGCAGTGCCGGTGTGACCAGCTCAAACCGGCATTGTCTGTCCTCCCCTGGTTTGGAATCTTGTGTTAGGGTCCTTTAGGAGTTTCTTTTTTCAAACGGCTGATCTAGAATTGCGCTACTGGAGCTTATTAACATAAAAAGAAGCTGGAAGAAGACTTTGGTAAAACTATATTTCGAATCTGAAGGGTGTAGACCTGAGTAATGTAGGATTTGTTCGGTAGTAGCATTGGGGAGGTGGAAGTAAGAGATACGGTGCCTTTGCTGTAAGTACTTAAGTCCCAGGCTTGATAGTTAAACCACTATATTTAGGTACAACATAATAAGTCACCACATTCTCATTGTATATGAGAACCCCGAGTGGTATACCGGGAAATATACGAGCCAGTTGGAGAATTTAATGTCGTGCCGGCATGTTGGTCATAGTAGCTCAACGGTTAAGAGCAACCGAACGGAGACTAGGAGATCTGTGATTCAAATCCCGGCCATGGCAAATTTTTCAGCCTGACTCTATCGATCCAAAAAAAAAGTTGTTTAAATACCAAAATTGGTACTTACGCGGAGCATCTTCCAGTAATTTAATACAGATTTTCAAGAAACTTTCCCCACACATCACTGCCCTTTACATAGAGAACTGACGATTGTTATTGAAGTGTCACATATTTAAGATACTTTTATGACAAATGCGTATTTTGAATTTTGTGGCAAGTCTCTGAAGTCCTTATCATTCTAGATGAGCTCTGCATAATTGGCAAAGTGTAATAGATAGACAAGGTCTATCTAGCGTAATATATAGACAAGGACTTTTGTGTGAAGATGGCCATTTTTAAGGTATTTCTTACTATAAGTTCGAATTTTCAAATACGAAATGGTTATTCCTTTTTATGCCCTGATCATGCAAAGAGAATGGAGCGCTAAAGCCATCACACACAGACCATCCCTTAAAAGATGTGAAGATCGCTTAAGCCTGCTATGTTCTCTCATTCTCACTGGAGCTACAAGGAGATGTGTAACAAAACTATTTCTACAAAAGTTTATCTCTATCAATATGAAGAAATAGAAAGATAAGCTTCTGTAAGCCTAATTTGTATAAAAGAGAATAGAGAAATACAAAGTTAGAGTCAAACTGAAAAATTCAATGCTATAGCCGGGAGTTGAACCATGGATCTTTCGGTCTCCGTCCGGCTGCTCTTAACCATTGACCTACCACGACATGAAATGTGTAGTGTGTAGTGTTTTTCCTACATACGGCAGCGCAGGCGGGGACACTGTGATACATGAGATGACGATGGAGCACCGGTGGGATGAGATGGTGGGGGAAACTGGAGATCCCAGAGAAAACCCGCCCCAGCGCCGTATTGTCCACCATAAATCTCACTTTGCAGTCGCCTGGGATCGAACTAGGGGCCTCCTTGGCGAGAGTCGAGCGGTCTAACCACTCAGCCACGGCGCGGCCGAGAGCAACCATTGCCAACGTGCCAGCCTGACATGGAATTCTCCAACTGGCTTATGTTTTCCCCGGAAAACCACTAGGAGTTTTCATAAACACATGAGACAACTAACTAAATGGCGACTTTTGTACTGTAAGTACTTCAAGGGCCAGGCTTTATAGTTCGGACCACTATCGGGTCAATTAATTTCCAGAATAGAGATGGTCATGCGAGTGCACGCATCAGATTGTTTAAATACATCGATGCTATTCAAAACTGATAATCCGTATTATTACTGGCACTACAGTCTGATTTTTAAAAGCAGATACGTGAAGGTCATCGAGCAAGGGATGCGAAGGTTAAGAGGGGAAGGTCGTTGCTATGGAAACGTAAACAAAGGTAGCCAGATTGCTCACACTGGTGAATCACACACTCCTCAGGTCAGTTATCGCTAGTTTTGTGCGGGAAACAAGAGTTTGCTTGAGTCTTCGGTTGCGTTGTGTATTGTTAGCCTACTTTATTAAAACACAATGAAATACGATGTTATGGAAGCAAGACATAGTGGCAGTAGGATTAGAGGTGGACCGAGGAATCATGGCCCAAGGCAAGGATCAGCTTACGGTCGGGGTGTTACATTGTACAGCCAAGCTAGAGAATTTCTGTTTCTCATAGGGAATTCTTTCAATAGGAAGACGAGAGCTTGCTCCTTATCAATGAACAGCTCATTCCGTTTATCCAAAACCGACAGCCGCATGTCAGTTGATATGCTTGCATGTAAAAGAATTCCTGTGGGTCAAAGTTTCGACATATCGGCGGCGTTGATATGACCATGTCAATTAACAAAGTCGTTACTAATAGTATATTGCGATACTAATGTGGCAAACACGTAATACAGAACGAGGAATGGTTTGAAAAAAACGAGCCGCTTGAACCGAGTTGTTTCAATTCTCGAGATTCCAATTATGTGCTTACTACATGTGTATTACATACTACATTTTGCACTATGTGTATTTATATCAATCTGAACCTAGTTAAGATATTAGCTGAAATATTAATAAATATAATTGAAGATAAATGTTAGATTTTAGAACGTGCATCGCCTATATATGTTGCTATGGAGAAATACTTACCGCACTGTGCGGGAATGTCAGCTTAAAATGCATAGCAACAATAACGGTAAGTATGAAATATCAGTTACATAGTGCAGAAATTGTTTAAAAGAACTAACACATGTGAAGACGCTGCAACGCAGTGAATGTGTGAACAACTTATTTCTGTTTTTAAAGCTGGCTGATACAGATTAACTGTGCATATTTTTGTTGAGGTGAGATAACTCGAACCCTTGTTTATGTTTCGAGTGTTGAGAGAATAAGGAAAGGGGATCTGCTGGGCAACATTGCAAGCACCCACGTGGAGAAACAGACGACCTTCGCGTATCTTCTTTTAAAAATTAGACAGTAATTAATAACTATAGAGTAAAGCTTCTACCAATACCTCTTGGCGCTACAGCCCGTGTAGGGCTTTGGCCTCCTGGAAAATCTCCGCCCACTCTTCTCGGATTACAGCCTTGGTTCTCCATCCATTTACTCCCATTCTCCTGAAATCATCCTTCACGTTGTCCAACCATCTTGTCCTAGGTCTACCTCAATATATCTACCTCGTATGATACGACGTCCGCCAGGTTTACCATTAAATACTTGCCCTGTTTTCTTGCATTCTCTTATGGAGTAAAGCTATCATTTATTTGCCACGTACTCTTGTAACATCCTAAAAGCCAAACAATAAATTCCACGCGTATTGCCCGCCTCGGTAGCGTAGATGGTAGCGTGTCTGCCTCACGTTCAAGAGGTCCCGAGTTCCAATCTCTGTCAGGGTGAGTTACCTGGATAAGGTTTTTCCGGGGTTTCTCTTATCCTGAAAGACGAATGTCGGGTAACTCTAAACTCTATGGAACCTGGACTCATTTGAGCATCATTTCACCCATTCATTCATCGTCCGATATGACTTAAAGTTGGAAGACGTAAATTACAAAAAAAAAAAAAAAAAAAAAAAAAAAAAAAAAAAAACATATTATCTCATTCCACTTTCCGAAAATTGCTTCCGTTGAAACAAAGGAAAACAACGTCAAAGTCAGAAATTACGAAGGAATTTAATTTAATTTTGTAACATATATGTTCTTTCTGTATATTAAAATTAGACTTTTCTCTCTGTTAATTTGCGCGATGAGTGGTCTGCTCTGCGTGGCAACAAGCACAGAACCGTGCAGGAGCTTCCGATTCACTGGGCGACCTCCTTTCGTTTATCCCGGCGGGAGGAAGTGATTTTGGCTCGGCTGCGTATGGGTCACTAATATTTTAGTCATAGTATTTTATTAAATAGGGCCCCAGAACCAATTTGTCCGCTGTGCGGTTCATTTCTAACGGTCCCCCACGTACTTTTAGATAGTTTTAGTTTAGCACGTCTCCGCAGGTCTCTCCAGCTGCCGGCCAGAATGGCGGAGACCCTGGCGGACGACAAGCAAGCGATGGCCAAAGTGTTAGATTTCATTTTAAGTTTAAATTTTAGAATTTAGGATCCAATAATTTGGCATTTTAACCTTTTGAACCCTTTTTTATAGTTTTAAGCTTTCTTTTATTATTTGAGATATCGTTGTACGGGTTTTTATCTTGATTTCATTTAACTGCCCTTTTTAGCCTTTTAAATCGTTTTAACCCCATTGACTTTCAAGGGCACTGATGACCTTGTAGTTGAGCGCCCTTAAACCCAGTTATTCATTCATTCATTCATTCATTCATTTTCTCTGTTAATTTGACTGTTTTGTAGGCAGATAGTCGCTGTGCTTTCTTTATTAGGTACCTGTATGATTTAGGCCCGGTTGCATAAAAGATAATCTAAGTTCAAGCACATGAAAGCGATCTTCAGTCAAGCTGAACTTAGAATTTTGGTTGTATAAACATTGATCTAAGTCCATGGCCTCTTGATCTAAGATCAAACCTAACTGGTGAATTTTCTCCGGTTAACTTGATTGAACTTAGATCAGCAGAACTGCAGAATTTACACCATAGTTCCTGAGAAGAAATAAGTAGTGCAGCTTTAAGTAAATAGTAAATAAAGCATTTTTGTGGTTACTTGTATAAATAATTGGCCTCTTTATTTCACAAATGTATGTTAAAGATCCGTTGTGTTCATAACCTATACATTTTTATTATTTCCAGAATTTAGATTACTCTGATATCTCTGATTAGATTTTTTCAATTTGGAAGGTCTCCTCGTGTTTTCCAACAAAGAGGAAATCCCATCTCAGAACTAAATGACAGGAAATTCAAAATGAAATTCCGACTATCAAAGCATGTAGTTGAAGAACTGGAGCATAGACTACATGCACAGTTAAGAACACAAACCCTGAGGAATTACGCACTTAATCCAATATTTACAATCCTGCTCACATTACGGTTCTATGCTACTGAAGGCTTCCAAATGGTGATTGGGGATATATTTAATATAAATAAAAGGACTGCGTTTAGAACAATACACAAAGTTACAAGGAAGATTGAAGTGTTGGTTAACATTCTCCATTTAAAGCTCACTTCTGAATGAATCTGTTATTTCCCAACCTACTGGTTCAATCGTCAAATTGTTCCTCATGATGTGCTCATCTAGTTGCCAATTCCTTACCTCTTTCTTCTTCACATTAAAAAATTATTATATTCCCCTTCCTTAGCTTGTTCTGTCTTTTCCAAGTATGTCATTCTTTGGTTCAAATCAGAGGACTTTCCACTTATTTTTCCTATTTTTCCTATTTTTGTTTCTTCCATATTATTGATCAGTCTTACGTCTATTCTTCTTTCCATTTGTATCAGATATATATTTTGCAATTCCTTTTAACATCGTCAGTAGGTCCTCGTCTGTGGTCCCGAGGTGAGCTCCACTCCACCTATGATAAGTAGGAACGTCAAAATTAGAGTTGTCCAAAACGTACTGGTACCACTTCTTTGTTGTTGTTGTTGTTGTTGTTGTTGTTATTTTCAGTTTTCTTTAGTTTTGCTCTTTAAATACACTGATGCGGACTAGATAATTCTCTAGCGATACACCCATCGCGGGCACCCTCTACCGCTCCTCACCAGCTCCAGCACTGATGTACTATTTATCCATATAATAAAAATACAAAAAGTAAACGTTTCACTCTTTTATTATGACTAATTTTGTTTAGTGTCACATGCAGTATTTTAGCACGGAAAGTTTTAAACACATAGTTGCAGGCTGTATGAGCTAGCTAGATTGTTTCAAGGATAAATGCCCCGACAAAGAAAACTGCTGCGTGATAATTGTTAATTAGTTAAGCAAATGGTGAAGGCTGTTTAACTGGTGTTTGGCACACTTCTGCTCCCGCAGTGATATACTTGATTTGGGTTGACATAATTGCAACAGAATTTCTGGCTAGATAATCTTTTCTTCAATGGTTAACAACATATTGTCATTTCTAGAGGTTTGTGTATTTACTTACACTTAATTACTTTAGATACAATGGAAAATCAATGAGGTAGCGATCGTTAAGCCAGAGACTCAATGAGCTCGTCCTGATAGGGCCGCGTTTCTTGACTTAAGTTTCTTCCAGGTTTTTCTCGGTCTTCCTAACTAGCAAATGTCATGGGCGTACCCAAAGCATAGGGCGGAAATTTTTTCTTCCCAGATGTGCTGTCCTAATTGTACTTTTTTGATGCCTCATCAATGTCCATCGCTCTGACAAAGTACAGCGACTCCCATAAACACTGTTTTGTGCAGTTTTGGGCCGTTGACTTGTCATTACATTGAATTGATTTGTAAGTTTGTTCAAAATAAACAACATCTTATAAGTTGAACATTACAGCACATGAAAATCCATATCAAACGAACAGTTTGTCCATATACTAAATAAAATAAATAACTGACGATTACCTACAGAATACGTGTAATTCATGTGCTCATAAGCATCCGGTTTTCATGCAAAACAACATTCAGACTATCTGGCCGTACTATAAGACAATTAACTTATTTGTGTAGTTACAACTAAATGCTATTCCATTCCCCTACCAATATTCCCTTTAGTTCCAAAACCGACAAATAAACTGTGGAAATTTTTATCCTGCGGTCCAGTTCGGCCCACTAATGTTCGATGGAATACACATCCGGTGACTGCGCCGTGTTTGGAATTGCTTGGGACAGTTGTCAGCTGCCAGGAATGCACTTCATAGGCCGTATGTTAGGTATCGCTATCCTGGAATTGAATGCTACCCGTATCCCTAATTATTCAGCACTTTTCCCCTAACTGTGTGTAAGCAAAGGTAAATAGGTATTTATACTTATCCAGGGTACCATGAATAAACACCAAATCTCCAGCATATACTCCCAAAGCATCACACCTCCACCTCCTCCTCTAATTCCACCTCGCATCATAGTTGGCTCAAGGTTTAGTTTTTGTAGCTTTTGAATAGGTCTTCGCCACACCGTGGTCCTCCCTCTTGACCCAAAAGATTTGTAGAGACTCTCATCAGCGAAGGCAGAGTTCCAGTGGTTTTTGTCCTTTCGTATGTACTCAGGCGAATTTATTCTCCTCATGTTTACTACCGTGATGTATGATTTATTTCTAGCTACTCTTCTGTTAAAGTCTTTTTATGTTAATATACTATAAATTGTTTCTGGACTTTACCTGCTTGTTCCACTGTCCATTTACTTGTGCGACAATTTGTAGGACAGTTATCTTGGATTTACTTTTATTTTTCTAAATATATTATGGTTTTCTCTGTCTGTTAATATTTTGGCCGACCCCCGGGTGGTACCAATTGCACTATGTCCTTTTTTGTACTCCGTGACCACGCTACCATCTACGCTACCGAGGCGGGCTGTAAAATATTTTTGACACTGCCCTTTCATTATAAACAAAACAGTGCTCTTGCAAATATGTAACAGTTTTTCAATTTCTATATACTTGAGGCTTTTGGCATGATGAATTATCAAAGTTGCCTCCGGTCCATTTGACTTTGATTTAGTATTGTAAAAAAGCAATACATCTATTCGGTTGAGTGACTTTTAGAATACTGGATGTTGCGTAAATAAGGTAACAAGGGATGGAAGGGCACGTAACCGAATAGGGAGGTTTAAGGGCCGTCATTTGGGAACCGAATAGTTACGAGCGGAGAAATCTGTAGCTCTGAATTCAAATAAACTTTTGTTTTCCTATCAGACAAATATTTGTATATCGATCGTAATCTATAAATATATGTGTATTTAACAAAACTAAATTACTACAACATATTGTTTAGATGTTAGAGAAAAGGAGCCCAAAGACAATCAATTCTACAAAACCGAATGATTATGAGAAACACAGTATATAGTGAAGACAAGCTTTAAAGTCTATTTTTGAAAAAATATGTGCTATATTCATATGAATATCTTCTGTTTGTCTTGAAAACTATTCTTACGGAAGGTTATTATGTTTGCAGACAATCTTTTACCTCAGTTTTGTGCATTGGGTTGTACGATATAGTAGGTAAAGCTTAGTGAGATCTTTAAAGAGCACGTTGCTATGTAATGCTTTAGAAGCTATGATTTTTACATGAACACAAGAAGGGAACGAAGGGCTTCGCATTAGAGTAAAGCATAGGTACTTGAACTGTCAGACTACTAACGAATATTTCGAAAGTGGATTACTCTAGAAAAAAATATTATTTGTCATGAAGTGTGTTTTATCGAGTTCTATGTTTGTTCAGTAAAGATTTTGTGTATTTTGATGGTTTTCCAGTTATGCAAACAATACTCAGAATGAAAATGATTTCACTGGCTATTCCCAGAAAATTTAGGATAAAGCTTTATATATCTTGCAAGTGTGCTAAACAAACTGTATTCTAATAGAAATAGAGCGAGTTTTGAGAAAATAGAAAATTTCAAAGTATTTTTCATGTAAAGGGTAGTTTAGGGTGGGATAATTCTTCTCAAAATATAATACTAATTTTGCTATTTCTCGGACTTATCGTTTTTCAATGACGTTGTTCACAGATAGCCAAGAGCCTTATAACAAGCATTTCTAGTTAAATGTTCACGGCTGATTTTCGACCTCATCCCCCATTGGCCGAAGTAGAGTTCGTTGCAACCCGCTTCCATATCCAAATTAGGCAATCAGTGACATCCAACTATCTTCTCCACGTGGAATAAATTGTGTAGTAGTAGCAGCTTGTTCCGCTTTACTGCTATTTTAATTTGCGTCATCCAGCGTCAAGTCATATCGGATGACTGAAGTGGGTGAAATGATGCTGCAATGAGTCCAGGGTCCATTGAGCTTGGAGTTACCAGACATTCATCTTTCAGCATAAGGGAAACCACGGGGAAAGCTTTTCCAGATAACTTTGAACACAGTTGTGATGTTACTTTAATTATAAAATGAATAATACATATGGCATAAGTGTCTTTAAACGTATCAATGTAACGACCAACACACCGAAATGTACAACTTTATAAGGCCCGTTAGCTTTTCATAATTTTCTAACATGAAGTCTTTTTCGGTTACTTGTCAGCCTACTTGTCGCAGCTAATTATGTTGATCAGTTATAGGCATATAGAAATTGGTGACATAATTGTCAAATAGGATCTATAAATACACAATTATTATGTCTTTACAAATTCCATAGGAGTATAAGAGCTTTCTCATATAGATAGTTCAGATTTAAAGCATTGGAGATAGTGTACGTTTAATATATAAACTGACAAATTGGCTGACAGGATATGCTGTTGTAGTGAAGAATCACGAAAGTCACACAGGTTCTAGTTGGCAATGGGCCATCTTTATTTCCACGTAAACTAGAAACATGTTTCGAACGTCAAAGATTGTACGTACATAACAACGAGAAGTCCAAAGAACAGAGTGGATAAAATATGACACTAAGTTTCGACACTATGACACCCTGGTTAATCTCTAGGGGGATGACCAGCTGAACTGGACGCGTCTTCTTGCTGTGTTCGGATTCTCAAAGAATCGTGGTCCTCACTCCGTCCGTTCCAGCTCGCAGTGCTTCCACGCTCGCCTTCTTCCATGTGTGGCGTGGACAGACATCCTCTTGCAAGAGAGCTAAATCTTCTACTCTCAGCCGTGGTGTATTACCATGTAAATGGTTTCTAGCGGTTAATTTTATAATTTAGTGGTAGACTGTTTTATGCCTTTTAATATACATTTTTATTATCTTTCGCTTCTGCGTATATAATTTATTTGGGATTTTATTTAGTATCTACACAACTTTTAGTCTTATTTTATCTGGGTTTTAGCGTGTTTCGGTTTAAGATTGAAATTATAAAAATAATACTTCGTCCCAAAAAAATGTAGATAACATAAGGGTCGAATTTACATCAAAAACAAAATTCTGAGGTGGTTTACCAAAATAATTCAAATTGGCTACGTTGGTAGATCGTGTGGCCAAGTTCCCGTTTTTATCACTGTGAGCTGAGAAGGCATTGGAGGTGAGCTTTCCTGAAACTGGGCATTTCATTAGGATTAGGATTTACTACGGATGGGATTCGTCCCTACATTTTACTGGGACACCTCATCCGGCAAACCAGGACAACGGACATGCTCCCTCTACTGCGGTATGTCATCAGGCCCAGCAGCCGATCCCGAAATGGTCCCAGTTGCAGGATCGAAGACCGGCAACCGACCTACCGGAGTAGGATATGGTTTTCCTTAGAGCATATCATCCCGCCATGCACCGCCGAGACATCCACCGACACTGCTTAAAGTATGTTTAGTTAACGCATGTGCAGTTCCGAGTCAAAGGAACCTGAGCCGCCCGCCCACTAATGACCGTCATAAATCTATCTCCACACTTCAGAAATGGAACACTGTCGTTGAGGACCAATAGCAACCCTGACTTTCTCGAAGTGACAGACGCATGTCTACTCCATGTGGAGTCTCAGTTGCCAAAGTTCCAACTTCTTGTTGATCTGCTTCATTACGTGCAGAAATTCGTTGTGTGTCACAATGTGGAGACTGTGCGAGGAAAATGCAGTGGTAAATGCAAATGAAGTAGAGATAACTTTCAGTCACGTGAAAGTAATCAAAGTGAAGACAGTGTGAATAACTGGGCCGAATTGTATTACTGGAAAAGCCTAAAAAAATAACAAAGTTATAACGGGAACTGTTTCTAAGAAAATTCAAGCGCTTGTTTTGAACACATATAAATATGTGCTGACAAATAATCTTGGTAAGGGGTCATGCAATGAACCTGATGATAAATGCTGGGTATTCACAGAAACACAGTAAGAAATATTGTTAGGAAAGGAATACCAAAGACGCCGATCAAGTGTGAAAACAAAAGGAAACGTTTCTCTAAAGTAGATAATTTCACGTGCGATTTAATTCGTCGAGAAATTTATAGATTCAATGAAAAAAGGAGAGCGCCCACCTTCGACGAATTGGTTGCACATTTGCAAGAAATTTATGATTTTCCTTATGGGCGCTTCACTTTGCGCGGTCTCCTAAAGGAGCTGGGTTTCAAATACCGCACTTTGAATAAGATAAAGGTTATTATGGAATCCAGTAGACTTGTAGCTTGGTGATGTGTGTGTGTGTGTGTGTGTGTGTGTGTGTGTGTGTGTGTGTGTGTGTGTGTGGAAGTAATGGACATAAGATAATTTATTTAGACGAAACCTCGTACGTTACCCATGACGTATCGAGAAAGGTGGCAACCTTGCAGAACGGTCTGGGTGAAGGAGGGTCGGGGGTTGTAAAACGATTATAAGGGTTAGTCAAAGGCAGAAGCCGACGTGCACACGCGTTAACTAAACAGACTTTACCCTGAAAGAGAACACCAGATGAGAGACGATGTGAAGTGATAATGGAGATGAAATGGAGTGACAGGAAATTCGGGTGATGTAATTAACCTACCCATAATTCACCTAGAGAACTGAGAAACCCCCGTAAAGACCGATGGGTCAGGTAGATCGGCCACGGGAATTGAATCTGGGCCTCCCGAATGTGGGCCACAGACGAAAGCGCCTGGGCCATCTCTTTCGGTGGGCCTTTCATTAAACTTTATAAAGCTTATTTTGTCACCAAGATCAAGTTGTTCGTAAATAAAGAAACCATACGATGAATCTCACTCAGCTCGCCAAAGTTATGTCTACCAATTTACTGTGACCTTCAGCAATATTTCTCATTTCTACAGTAAACATATTTTCTTTTTGGAGTCGTGCATAAAGCACAATTCATGGTCATGCGTAACGTTTTATGGCTTGCCTAGCTAATTATTTGAGACCCTAGTGGCCATGTTCGATTTGCTCACACGGCGATGAAAATAACTTTGCTGTGGCCTTTTATTTAGCAGCTTGCTGGTCTGATCACGATTTTATTAAATACAGTCCATTTTTTAAAGTAAAACAGAGTGACAATCAGGGTTTGGAATAAAAAAATGGGGAATGAAACTTTCCTCTCACATTAATTAATCACTGCACAATTATTGCTACAGTTTGCAATTTTCACATTTACAGGGATACGGTATTATCGCTAAAGCTATGCCACCAAACAGATGGGACGTTTTTGAGTGAGCAATTAAAAATAAACACTTCACTCCGATGAACTGATAACAAAATCATTTTTTAAACGAAGTGGTAATTCAAGCATTTATATATGTGTAGTTTTACTGTTCATAAAGTTCGCAGCTCGCATACCATGTTGTTTTCGCTATACTAACCAGTGCCAACTAGCTTTCTTTGTAAACTATATTTATGTAGTTGTAAATGATCCTCCGGAATGCGACTATTCTAAAGCTTTCTCATTCTAATTAGTACTAATTTCCTTATATAACAACTTACACCGCTTTCGTAATCGTAGCATTACAGTAGCAGCATGCAACTTTCATGGTACAAAGTTTATGGACATATGCTAATGTTTTGTTTTATTAAAAGCAGATTAAGGGTAATCAATTTTGTTGCATTAAGTCAAATTTAGCTTCAGCGATCTTAAAACACTCGAGTGAACTTGTATCTTGTTTTCTAGTGCAGGGGGTGTGACAAGCGCCGCAGTTAGAAAAAGGGAGGGTCGTTGCTATGGAAATACCCTTCATGTTGCCATCGTTACCGGTACGCCATTAGGGCGCAGCCATTCATTGGTGGTATTCCCTCTTTGCGGACCACCCTTAGCTTCAGTTGTATTTCCTGTCTTTTACTCTTTATATGAGTGTCATAGCTTGAGGAAAGGAATGATTTCTTTATTAGTTATAGGTATGTACCTAATGCTTCACAGACAGTGAGTTATGCAGTTGATATGGACGCCAGAGCTTCATTTCGCAGACAAATTAAAATATGACATCATGTAGCACGAGCGTAGGCCCGTCTACTGGATCTGATTTCTCCTATCCACTATTTTTTTTCTGCTAAAATGATAAATTATAGGTGACGCGAAATTGCGATAATTGTTCTCCGTGTTCTAGGGATAATATGTTAGCATCTATTTGCAAGGTCGGAGGTTCAAATCCTGAGGAGGGTGATCTTATTTTCGGGCGGAAAATCAATCTTTCCCTGATTTTTCTTCGGAATGGAAATAAAGCCTGTGGTCGCTGTGGTAGATTTGCACCACATAAAAGTGCCTCCAGCCTGATAAAAAGGTAGCTGAGCAAAATTAAGTGGTCTTTCGTGCCCAGTATTCATAAAATAAGGCGCTGAGAACCTCAGCAGGAGCGTCCATAACAAAATTAGATTTCAATTTTCCAACGGTCATGTTTTCGTAAATTTTAGCTTTCTCGACACTTCCGATAGCCTGCAAGAAAGGCTAAATTACCAAACAGCTTCAGGTTTTCTCCCTCCTTTATCATTTTACCTCGTGGTAGCATTTCTTAAACTACCGCTATTTATTATTATTATTATTATTATTATTATTATTATTATTATTATTATTATTATTATTATTATTATTATTATTATTATTATTATTATTATTATTATTATTATTATTATTATTATTATTATTATTATTATTATTATTATTATTATTATTATTATTATTATTATTATTATTATTATTATTATTATTATTATTATTATTATTATTATTATTATTATTATTATTATTATTATTATTATTATTATTATTATTATTATTATTATTATTATTATTATTATTATTATTATTATTATTACTACTAATTATTTTGTAATTATGATCAGAATACTACTTTTGACCATTGTGTGTGTGCTTTGTTTTATAAGAAGTTTTATAAGAATCGCATCCTGATTTACGCACATTGCAGGTGAACACTTGTTGCACATACTGATCTCGCCGTACTGTAGTTTAAAATGTTGCCTCTAAATCTCTTGAAGATAGAGCCTTACATTTCCCAGTAAACTCTAAAGGAACTGTTTTGTATCCTTTTTTTTAAAAGGATGTTTGTGATGTTTGATACTTCAAATGTATTTTTGTGGTCCTGAATTCCTTTAATTAAATCATAGTTTTATTGAAGAATATTTTATTCGATTTAACAGGATAATTTATGTGGTTAGTTATGGAAGTTAAAAAAAAAAAACAGTGGATAACAGTTCGGAAATTGTTAAAATTATTCCTGGCAGTCTTCCAAATGTACGTTGTACGTATATATACTTCTTAAATTATAAAATTCCAAATAGTGTTATAGTTATTTCCAAACAATTTGGCACGTGAAAAATTGTTTGGAACTAGTGGACGAACCTATACCAGTAAGGGTTGTAAAATATTGTCTTGGACGTCACACTTCTCACCCTCCACTAGCACCGGAAACTAGTTATTAGTTAACCTGCCATGTCAATGAGGATACTCGGCTGCATATTGAAAATAGCAAAACTAGCACTTGTTTATTTTACCGAAGTTTTCATTTAGAGGTGAAGGGAAACGTTTTATACGAGTGCCAGTGTATTCTTGGTGATAGTGAAATGTCGGACATAGAGCCTGATAACTGATAGTGATATAGCCTAGTGCGTTAGTGTCAGGGGATCAACTTTCTGCACACACTGTAGCGGAACCAAGAGCCAGAATGTGCGGTGGTGGATTGGAAGCATCACAAAAGAGTAACTGACTCGCTCCTTAGTTTATTATTTGAAAACTCCAGATGCCAATTTGTTTGGCAATGTCTAGACTACAGATTGTGAAGAGGTTAGATTGCGTTTTCTAAAATATGCAGTGAACCAACGTAATCAGAAGTCTAAGAACTTCCCTTAAACATTACTAATACATATTAACTCTTTTCAAATGCTAATTATAACACCACTATATAGAAGCCATAAATCTTACAGTGTTTAAAAGCTACATTGGTTGTAAATTATGTCCATAAATCGAAAAGTACCGTCATGTGACTACACTCTGTATAATACCGATAGGTAGTCACCACTGTGCCAGGTCATATATCATAGCAAGGAGCCAAACTTCCGTTTACAGATATTACGAAATCGGGTTAAATAATGTTAAACGCGATAAAAGTCACTTTAACATTTCCTTCAAAGTAGAAAAGCTCACCAGTATTGCATAAGAGCGACGTGTTTACTATCGATTTTGTTTTCATTTGCTATAAGAATGCTTACCTGACATCCCGCATGTTTCTAACCTAAAAACTTCCATGATGTTTACTGCTCGACTGAATCCACATATACGATGACCAGACATCGGAGCCCGTACACCTTAAAGGATAAGAAGTTTACGAGTCTCGCAGTATGTATATATATATATATAATATAATGCGAGGGTATCTACAAGGGCAGCCTACACAAGGTGAGACCGACCTCCCTCTCAAAACCAGGGAGTTACCGAGCTGTCCCCGAAGGGCACCCGGCGCCTCCGTGAGGCTTTCCATAAGGCAAGACCTAGAGACTAACAAGCCCGCCCCCCCCCTCCCATCTGGTGCGAAAACACAAGACGGAATGAAAGTGGATACGCCACTTACGCGCGCCAACTCCAAAGGGGAAGGCTACCGATCGACCTCGGTGGGGCCGCCTGGTGATCTAGCAGACATAACTGCTGACGTCAGTCCCTGGGACAACACGCAGGGATAACCCGGTTCGCAACGTGTAGTTCTAGTTTCATTACAACTGCCGCTCGCCAAACAGGTAGATCTGTCTTCCAGGGAGTGCAAGGTGTTTGACATATTGTGTTAATAGCATTAATTTCACAACAATTATTGGACAATCTCCATAAATAAATAGATACATAAATACACAAATAAATTAAAAGTTTAGGGTATTATCAACAACCATTAAAACAGCTTGAAGGATGTACTTTCGAGCTCTCTAAAAGCAGTCGAGGAGGTGTGTGCAAAAATTAATAATATAGAGAATGCACCACCTACCAAACGAACAAAAAATAAATTATCCAGTATTCTACACAAAAATACTGGATTTTCAATGCTGCGTAATATAAGAAATAAACTAAGTCTCGGACAAACATATGAAAATGATTTGTACTACTCATATGCACCATTAACGTCATGTCACATTGAACGAACTTTCTCCCAATATTTTTATATTGTTTCAGTGAGAGGCGCAGAAAATTCACATTCGACCATTTACGAATGTACATGGTTGTTCACTGTAATTCCCGCAACGAAAGCAAGAGGAGGATGGTATATTACTGTAACGTAGCTTACACTTTATATCCCTACTTGAGTGTATATACACAGCGGTTCGGTATACTTGTTGACACGGACGTTTGTTGATGTCGCGCCTGACTTTGTATAGTACCTGTGCGCGTACATTGATTGCTAAGGTGTACGGGATCCGATGTCTGACGGTGACATAAGAACTGATGTATTCAATTCAGTTTTTGGAATTTGTATTTGATTTTTGCATGGACTTTTCACGTGTTTTTACTTTCAGTTGAGGTGCAACTTCATGCTTGTTGGGAGTTGCGGCTCGCCGGCCAGCTGTGCTCCATGTTACTGACTTATTGCATTCTTCTTGATTATTGCATCCTTTTGCTCCTTCTAATATCCTGCACAATGATAAGAAGATGAATAAAGAATAAAATAAAGAATAAAGAATAAGTGAAGCGTACAGTAAAGCGCCGGAAGCGATGATTTTCCAAGAATTTTAGGAGAAAAAACAGAACAACAAAAAATTCATGCCATACAATATTTGATGTGCTCTGGATAAATGTTTAAACCGTATTCGCGAACATCCGCGTGCTAGGGGCAATTTGACAGCTGCTTAAGCTCTAGTGACCTGTTCCGCGTGCTCATTCAATACTGAATATTTCTGTATATACACATTTGTAACCTTGAATTCTGTGCATGGAAGGTTTCCGTAAGCAATCGCAAATCTTCGGTAGTTAGGAAGTCTTGACAGATTTTGTCACGTGAAGTCGCTATAGTGTGTGGAGAAAAGTTTATTTTTGTTTTGGTTTATGTGGTGCTTTTAAATACAACTATGAGTATATTTCAATAGCGTTAGCAATAATAATTTACATAGATTGGTATATAGTGGCGACAAACAGGAAATTACTGTGAGGTTTTAAGTTATTATTAAAAGTGTGTGAATTGCATACTTTCTCCGTGTTAGATTAGCAATTCATGTGGTATGGGCCAGCTGTAGGAAAAATTGGGACGTCTGAGCGAAGAGAGGAAGCAGGAATGCTTGTAGTGTGACAAGTCTTGCAATGCAAGAAGGGTCTACGTGTGACTACAATAGTAAGAGTACTAAAGAGTAACTTTAGTTCTTTGAGTCATTATTCTCTCTTATTCTAATGAAAACTATTACTTGGAGCTTCCCTCGATTTAATAGTTACACCTCGCCACTGTTCTCGCTATTAAATCATTTCGGAGCTGCAGAGCTATGAAAATATGACTAGAAAACGCCGCATCTTTACGTAAACTACTAGTTTAAACAGCAAATCATAGCTTAATAGTTGAGAGTGCTACGCCAAGAGCGCAGCCGTACGATCTGTGAATCCAGCGGCTGAAAGTCGAACTTTTTGGTCTGTAATTATGAGCGAGTCTTGAGCTTTAGAGCTCTGCCGTAGATCTTTTGTTATTTGGGCTGAGAAAAACCACTTCAAAAGACACAGGCACTGTACATTGGTACACTGTGTTCACCGTGGTTCTTTGGTATATAGTCTCTATAAACTATTCTGCAAAAGCCTATTTTTTGTCTACTTCAGATTAATTGAGATAAAAGTTTGTAAAATAATTGCATTAGCCATCTCAGTGTAAGCACGAAGGAAACAGCAGTAGTCGATTGCTTTTAACATTGATATAGGTATATTGGCTTTAATATTCTATGCTGTTTAATGACATAGGAAATTACTGAGGTTGGCAGTGCTTACATTCACTTGCTAAAAGTTCAAACGAAAATTTTGCTAAAACTGCTCTTTTCTTCTTTTCCTTTTCTTTCCTTCCTTTTTTCTCCTTTTTTGCTCAGAAGGTTTGAAAACATGAAATCAGGTTTGAAATCCCGATATGGAAACTTGGCTTTTACTTTCTTATTTCTTAGTTATATCCAGAGTTCACTTTTGTAGAGCAAATGTGAACTTTTCTTCTTTACTTTTTCTCTCTCTGCACACCTTATCTCCAAAGGTTCTGTTATTGCTCTCTGGAACTGGAGTAGCTTATTTTCTATATCGTAATCCTCTCTTATAACTACGAGGGCCTTTCAGAAAGTAACCTCCGGTTGATTGCAAAAAATTCACCAAGTTAAATAAAAATATTTTAATATATATTTCTTACAACTACATCTTTGCACTATTTTTCTACATAGTCTCCATAACGATTGAGGCACTTATCATATCTTTTCACAAGCTTTGAAATTCCTTCTGCATAAAAATCACCCGCTTGTGCCTGGAGCCAGCCTGTGACCACATCTTTGAAATCTGTGGAAAATCAGTAGACAACTCCGACATTGTGAAACGTCGGTTTTCACGAACTTTTGCATCAACTGTCTGAACGAGTTCGTCCGTCACCAATGATGGTCTACCATTCCTCTCTTCATCATGAACGTTTTCTCGTCCACTTTTAAATAAACGTACCCATTCACGGACCACTCATAACTTTTGGTCCGTACACGGCACAAAGCTCACGATGAATAGCTGCTGCAGAATATCCTTTGGCTGTAAAAAAACCTTATAACAGCACGCACTTCACATTTGGCGGGGTTTTCTATTGCAGCACACATTTCAAACGGCCACAAACACTAAACTAGCGCAGATACAACGTTCACTCGACCACGGCTTGATGCCGACTGATCTGCTGAGCGTGCGTGAATGCACAGATGGCGTCGCTGCTCCCCCCACTACCCGCACTGTGACCGATCGGAGGTTACTTTCTGAACGGCCCTCGTAATTTCAATTTCTGTACACCTGGGATGGCTGGGCTGCTCCATTATTTGATTAACTACGCTCACAGAGGTTATTCTCTTGGAAATATCATTACTTTTGATTATCCTGTGTATGTTTTAATAGTATCGCGCTCAAAGATCTGATTAAGCTTAAAGAATGATTTTTTTGTGGAGCAGATTCAGTGTTCCAAATAATAATCAGACGTGGCAAATAAGAAACAATTTTAAATGTCCATCATCCGAAATGACAGGTAAATTCAGGATTCATTACTTGTTTCCTTTCTCTGTGCAATATTATGCACTACGCACATAGACCGAGTGAGACGACTCCGTGGTAACATGCGAGGTTTGAAGTTGGAAAGTCACTGGTTCCATTCCTGTCGAGTCGGCCATTTTGACAATGAGTTCTTGTGATTTCCTCAGCTCGATAGGCGACTTTCGGCCCATTTTCTATCATCTGTTGTAGGATCAGACGACGGCATTCTGTGCGTTGAGGCTGGACAGTGGGATATGCGTTTTGTATTGGTTTCTGTCATTGGTTGAACTGCTGACGAACCCGTTCTTGGGGACCTACCTGAGACTTAGTGCCCTCAGTGGGCTCGGGACTTGTGGGCAGGCCTGTACGGCACTCATTTGCGATCTATCTGGACCCGTTAAGGACCCCTTACGTGCTATTTCGTCGCCCGGGTATTCTTACTCGTCAGGTCTCATCCCCCTCATCTCTCACACAGTGGTCAAGTTAGAAGCTAAACCTCTTCTGCTCTACTTACAGTGCTCTGTGCGGTGACTAGTCCCGCACCTAAGGCTTGACTCTTACTGCTACTTAACGCTAGTCCAGTTCTTTTCTTAGCTCATTAAAATGTTTGCTGTGAGGTAAAGACACACTTGACAAAACATACCAAAGTGGATTGAAGGGAAGAAAATTTGTTTAGGTACAGGCTTTTCCGTTCCACGGTTAGGAAAGATCTCATTCAGGTAGTCCATACAATTCCCAGATCACCGAATCCCAGCGGGCTCTCCGTTCCTCCGTCCTTACTCCGCTTGAACGTTTAGCATGTGTTTACACATTGCAAAATGTAAATGACTTGTAATAAACTTTCAGAACTTTTGTTCCGTACAACCACAAGGCGATGGAAATAATGTGTTGATAATGAAGGTGATTATGATTAGGCCTTATAAGATACTACTGCAGCCCAATATAATGTTTATTGTATTGTAGCACATCTGGAATATAAGAAATATGAAAATATATTGGGATGTTATGGCATCCTTTTATAATAATAGGTCTGTGACTCTATCTCTGTTTAGGTACATCGTATTTTACGTATTAACTATTGATACGCAAGTGTAAACTGTACATACTGAAACTTTGCACTCAGGTAATTCACTGTGATGATAGTCACGTGGCCTGCATCTTGACCTTATACTACTACGACCACAAAGGCAATGCCACTCGGATATATGGCCAATGGAAGCACATCAATGTGTAAGTTCTGTGTTTACTGAGTGAGCTACAGCAGTGACGCTCATTCATGACGATTTGTAAGGTTTCTATACTTCCTTCACTTAAACAGTTCACAATACTGACTGGTAGTGAGTAGCCTATTTCTCAGGAATTAACTAGAACTAGTTCCACTCTGCCAAGATTTGAGAATATTCAAATTTGAAAAGTATAACAATGCAGGTTCAAATAAAATAAGATCTGCAAATATAAAGGCTAAGCTCTGTTCTTGACATTTCTTTTCGGTTTTCTGAATGGTTTAATGGTATAACTTCGGTCAAGAATTGCTCTCTATCAGCGAAGTGTATCACATTCATACAGTTGAGCCACATGACACACTCATGTGATCGTCGAATAGTCACGTGACTTTGATAAAAAACATGCATTTGGGGCATTTTCAAGGTTTTCCTAACCTTCCAATCAGTGGAGTAAGATATTCGCTGATAATCTTCCATGCCGTGCATATTTATTTGAATAATAAGTGCATAGATAATATGAACATCCTTAACTACAAATGTCAAATATATTGCTTTCTCTGGCAGCAGCGTGCTCGAGTGGTTAGATCGTTCGTCTCTCACCAACGCGGCCCGGGTTCCATCCTATGCGACCGTATGTGGTATTTGTGGTGCACAAGTTGGTTTCCTCCTTCGTTCATTTCATCAACTACTCCATTATCACCTATCCCATCATTGTCGCCATCATTTCATATTTCTTCCCTCGATTCTCTTGTTTCTGGTTCTCTGCTTGGAGGTAGTCTAGAACCAGTAAACTTGAAGCCTGTCTCCCAACGGTGTCCATGTTAGGCGTCTGGTTAAATTCTGTGCACCTCAGCCTAAAAGATTTTTTGTGCGCTTACTTGACGTGATATACTTACTTAGGCTACGTTAAACCTGCCGAGTAAGCCGAATTATTTGCCTTACAATAGTTTTTTTTTTTTTTTTTTTTCGTAATTTACGTCCTCCAACGTTGAGTCATATCAGACGATGAATGAAATAACTGAAATGATGCTCAAATGAGTCCGGGGTCAATGGAGCTTAGAGTTACCCGACATCCGTCTATCAGGATAAGGGAAACCCCGGAAAAACCTTATCCAGGTAACTCGCCCTAACCGAGATTCGAACTCGGAACCTCTTGAACGTGAGGCAGACACGCTACCATCTATGCTACCGAGGTGGGCGCCTTACAAGTTGAGCCCCCTTTCCGGGATGCTTGTCATTTTAAAGATGAGGTTTCTTCTTCTCTCTAGAGTTTCACACTCCAAAAGAAGATGAATTTAAAGATATGTTAATCTTGGATGTGGTCAGTGAGTAGGCATTTAATGGCATATATCATACTCTTCTGTATTTTTCCACTTCGCTTTCAATTCATAAATTATTGTTATTTAAATATAAATTGAGATCAAATTTTGCTGGAAAACATGTCTGATCTTCATAAGTGTATTCACAATTGTAGTTTTTCCTGTAATAAGTTTGGACATAAAAGATTTCAATCATAAACTTAATGTATCACTAAAATTAGAAAAGATATAATTTAAGAAACAATAATTAATCCTAATGCACTTCGGGGTTGTTTGAAGCGTCCACATATAACCTACGTATTAACACTTTGTGTTATACCTCTATATTATTTAGTATACTGTACAGTTATCCATCGCAAATTTTGCGTGAGTTAGCTTAATCGAAAAACAAAACTTGTATACAAAATTTAAAATTAAAATAGCTTAAAATTATAGAAATATTAAGTTCCTGGTTTCTTAGGTGATTCATCTGTCAAAGGTGTTTGACATAATTAATTTAAAAATAAACTTTTGAAATTTAAATATTTAACTCGTGTAATTATGGATTACCTTCAAAATCTTGAACACGTTTGTTTAATCTTTGAACCCTTTTCTCTGTATCTGCTTGAGCAATTTTCGTATAAATGGAACATTTTCGTCCAGTGGATGCTTCTGTGCTGTATTGCGAGTTTGAAATATTTTAGTGATTGTGACGTACCACCTATGCAAAAGCCCAGTATGAACGTGTTTTCCAGTTTTTTAACAAAGCTGTGTTCATATAACATAAATGCTAACGAGTATGGCATTGTCGTGGCAAAGAAATGGCAAAGATACCTTCAGGTTAACAAAACAGAATAGGCATCTTCTCTGAACTTACTGTTCTGGAGATCTTAGTTTTAATGTGTTCGTATCTGGAAATAACTGGAACAAATGAAAGCTTCTGATAATTTATTTGTTTATTATTTTGTAAAGCATTTTCAGTACTATGAAGGAATTTATTTGTCTATTTTCCTTGCATAAGCAATTACACATATTACAACTTTCCTGTATTTGGAATACCTAAATTTATCCTAGGGTCTCATACATCTGAACTAAGGTGTATTCTATATGGCAACCTACCCTATCTCCAATTTCAGTTTGCGAGCTCATACTCCCTACCTTTACTTAAACTCCGTTTCATTTATACTTTACTTTTCCCCCAATCTTTTATCATTTTCCTCGTTCTTTGCTTTTATCGGTCTCACTCTTATTTCTCAAATTTCATTATAGACTTCACTGGTTTTCTCAATCCCGATTCATCTATAATCCCACTTTCACTGTACATGCATTCTCCCAGCTCCTTCACTTACAGTTTATCCAACGTTTTTCATAACCTTGTCACTCTTAGAACAATCTCCATTTCCTTGTCTATCATGTATTGTTTTTGTTTTTTTCGTTAATTACAAAGTTTCTTTCCCTGACTATAATTTATTACATGTTACCTGATATATTACGTTATTTCTAACACACTCTTCTACAAACTGCTACTTTATTTTTGTTTTTTCACAAAATTTCTTTATATTTTTAAACTTATCCTTCTCTTTTTTATTGCCTTTCTTTCCCAATTTCCTTCCCGCTTACATTTTACCATTCACTCATTGCTGCACTTTCGTGGTCACTCATTATCCGCTTCCCTTTCCACTTTCACCGCATCTTCTTACCCCACTTACTTTGTCTTGTCACTCGGTGTTCTGTTCCTCATTATTTTGTACTCTTTGGTTCCCTCTGTAATCTATTTCCCCCATTTGTTCGCAACCTACCCTTTTCATCCCTCAATATCATACCTTCTTTATTTTCCCCTTGTTTTCTGCTTTCTAAACATACAGTGTATTTCTTCCCCTTTATCTTATCAACCAATTCGGAGTGATCATAAACTACATCCTCCCTTCCAAGTTTATTTCCAATTGCCTTCAGAATCTCTTCAGTAACCTTGCAATTAACAACGTAACTTCCACGCACGTTCAAGAGGTCCCGAGTTCGAATCTCGGTCAGGGTGAGTTACTTGGATAAGGTTTCTCCGGGGTTTCCCTTATCCTGAAAGACGAATGTCGGATAACTCTAAGCTCAATGGACCCTGGGCTCATTTGAGCACCATTTCACCCATTCCATTCATCGTCCGATATGACTTAAAGTTGGAGGACATAAATTAAAAAAAACAAAAAAAAACCGCTATCCTCTTGCTTTTGTTGTCTTCATCCCTTCTTTTTCCCTCAGTCACTTTTCAGCATTCCTTTTCTTCCGCACCTCTCCTATTCTCCCTTCCTCTTGCTTTTGTTGTCTTCATCCGTTCTTTCGCTCAGTCACCTGTCAGCATCCCTCTCCTTCCGCACCTCTCCTGTTCCCTCACCTATTTCACTATCTTCTAATGTACTGTCCTCCACAGGAGAGTAAGTCTCCGAGACCTGAGACGCAGGGGGGTTGGCGAAGGCTCCCACACCCTCCCTGGACAGGTTTATGACACCCCATGTCAGTACAGTTACAGACCATTCAAAAACATTCTGACGCCTTCTACTTTTGTGAATGAATCTTCTCGGTTTTAGTGTACAGAGTGAATTGAGCGCATGTTTTCTTTAACGGTTCTGCTCATTGTAGCATGCGTTCCTGTCACACACATTCGCTGTCCTTGTCCCACTGTGTAAGACAGCACATTCCTTTCGGGGACCTTCTTTACCTTGCTGGACATTAACTTCCCTCGTTGCCTTACCCGTTTTGTTTTCTTTTCTTTCTCCTTTGCGTCTGTTGATCGCGTTTTCGCTGATCCATCAATTCTTGCGTCAGTTTAATGTCCTGAACTTCTGCATTCATCAGCAGTTCTAGGTTTTGTTATTTCTATGTTCATAAGGTATCCTCGTCGTTGTTCTCTTCTGCCAGCTTGCCATTTATCTAGAATTTAAAATTTAGTTCCAAACACCCGGAACACTAATTGATCCAATTTCTTGAATTCACTTGTACCATTATAACGTATTCATGGTTACGTGCAAGCATAGGTATCATTTAACACGTAGCATATGTACACTACAAGTCAGTCCCTCTAAGGTGACGTCATGCGCAAAGGAACTCGTTTCAAGCAGGCGAGCTGGTACACCATTAAATACATATCGTATATACATAGTAATAACAATGTTTTGGATTTGTGGCGATTAAACTACCTCAATGTCTGACGCGTTGTAACCTCCGGCTTTCTAACCTCGAGGGAGGTGTTTTCAAGGATACGGGACAACCGCTTAGCCTTAGTCTTGATAGTACAGTAGGGAAGAGGGGTCACTGCACGGTAGACAGACAAATACACTCTTAGTTCCGGTTTGCCGTCCTGCTGTTTCCACGCGTGTCACAAGCTTATTTTGTCTTATTTCATTCATTATGCTTATTGCAGTTTACAACTACATTTTGCGTGCAGTTGACGTGTTTTCTTCTCATCTCGCATAATGTCACGTTCTCATACATAGCAGCATTTAATAAATACGGCATGAGTTTCTGCCACATGAGCTATGCTCCGTAGCATTTAATGGCTAGAGCGACACCTATTGGTTGAACCGTGCACGTGCTTTCTGTTACCACTCGCATCCGGTACTCACCCGCCTTTGTACACGCCTGTATTCTATATCTGTCTCAACCTAGTTTAATCCTACTGTAAACATCTGGAAGGGAAGATAGACAGAGACAGAGATATTGGGACGGTTAAGACGGTTAAGCGGTTGATTGGTTTAGCGAAGTTAATGGGCGTTTTCTTTTATTTGCATGCGTACGATAAATCCCTCCTTTAAGTACAGTACTGTAAGTAGTTTTCTGATCACTGCTCTGTGCGAGCTAATTTCAGAGAGAGAAAAGTATGCAAATGTTTCGACTCTTATGAACGTAACAGCCTCACATTTTATCTTTCTACTTCACATAACACAAAGATGTGTTCTGTATACTATATTCAGATTAGACAGAAGACAGTGAAATTATACGCTCTATTAACTTATGCAAAATTAAGCTGCCGTTTATTTAACAGTACTAAAGGACACTGCTATTATATAGGTAATATTTTTGCATTCCTGTACCAGGCAGCTCTCTCACAACGAGGTCTGTATCAAGTTGAATGCTGATTAAGATGTTACTGTTTATAGTGTGGAGTCGCTTCTGATGTTTAACACTGTATTTTCTATACATCTCGCGTACCTCACAAGCCCAAGAACACTTACGTATATACCATTTAAAATCAGTAAGCTTTTCATAACGGAGCAGGCTGGTGCTTCAGCCGAAATGAAACAAAATCGAAGCAAACCTTTAAAAAGTGGCTAGAAGCGAATGATCGCGTATTATTTTGCGGTGCTCAAAGAAAGAAACCCGGAATCGTCTATAAAAGAACTTTGAGAAAGAAACTGGTAATTTCCTTGGTGTTTCCGCAAGTAGTGTACATAGTGTTAGAATAGAACAGCAAGCATCCGGAACACTAAGAACACCGGGAAAATCGCGTAAATGCAAACAGCGCGTGGAGAAATACGACGATTTTACGAAAAGTGCTATATGCAGTAAAGTTCGTGATTATTTTTTCAGAAATAAACCAACTCATAGATTTAATAAGTTAATGTGTAACCCAACTCTATTTATTTATTGTCTAGAAGTTAGCGCTGCTAGTATTGCAAAACTCATGTGCGTACATGTAGCGTCTAGCACGTGGCGAGTTGAGTCAGCTCCGCCTTGTTGTTTACAGCAGGATTAAACTAGCCTGAGACAGAGTATAGTCGGTTCTGAAGCAACATCTTGAAAAATAGCACCTGTGTTAAAAATAGAATAGCTTACTGTAATCAAATGCTTGATGGAGGTTTGCTTCTCCTCCCACCTAATTCGATAAAAGCTTCTCGCATTCGGGCTTAATAATGGAACCAAAAGTTGTTTCTATCCGTGAAATATAATTAATTTTGCAAACATGCTGCAGGGCCGTAGCCACTATGTGCAGCAAAATAGCTCCCTTTGAAATTATTGACAATTTTAGTCAAATGGACCTTCGACAGTCTCGTTTAGGATCGGATCGAAGTATTATGACCGCTCCACTGTCAACCAAAATGCTTTGGACACATAATCGCTCCTCGTAAGTTTTGTCTCCGTTCTCATCAACTGCACAAGCCTTTCCCATTAGTGAAATGAAAGAGAAATTTCGGAGAAACTTTCTTTTGTGCGACGCGATAAGTCCAAAGGTGCACGTATACGCATGCGCAAGCAGATGACCAGCCGGTTTTCGCGTTGCAGCCAACATGAGAAAGATAGGTAAAACTTGTAGCCAACCTCTGCAAAAATGCCCCAGACATAGGTAACGCAGTCCGTGTGCAAAGGTACATAGTTTGAGCAGGCTAAGTTATCGCTCGGTCAAATTTTGTTACTCATACATTGCTTTGTACATAAACAATCCTACGACATGACGCTAATGGAGTGCTCCGTAGGAAAAACATGTATGAACTCATGGACTGTATCGGCTACTGCCGCGAAGTGTGCGTGTCAAATGACACCAAGTATACTTGCAAGGGGGAAAGTTGGCGGTCCCGGTCACGTCATTCAAATCGCCGAATGCAAAATTGGACGACGCAAGTTTCATCGTGGGCGCGTCGTAGAGGGCTACTGGATCCTGGGGATCGACCTGGGAACGAATGAGGTGCGAATGACGATATGCCTCAACAACAGAAGGGATGCAAATACGCTCTACAGCCTAATTGCGTAGCACGTAGAATTCACCAGCACCATACACAACGATGCCTGACCGGGATACTATGGGTTGATGGCTGGAGGGTTTGCTGCGCACTTAGGAGTGAATCACTGAGTGCACTTTGTCGACCCAATGACATATGTGCATACAAACAACATAGAATCACGCTAGCGAGGACTACAATTAGGCGCAATTTAGGTACTACTTTGTGTTAGTCTGCTAGATAGTTTAATTTAGTGACAAATAAGACTGTTGGCAGCATTGCGTCCAGTGGAGAAACAAGGATAGTTTAGCTACATTGAATTCTTCAATATGGCTACATTACGCAGTAAGTAAACAAACAATTAATAACGTTTAAAGAATTCCCTCCAAAACGAAATTGCACTAAAAAGTAAAGAAATTATATTAAAAATCATGGTTGTATATAAAGACATCAAAGAGTGTGAATGACTTATAAAAAAATCGCCGCGTCCCATATTAGAAAGAAGAGCCGAAAATTCAAGTTTCAGAAATATAAAGTAGGATAATGAAAACTAAAATGGAGAAAATTTCCAGATCTCTGAGCCTTCGGACTCGAAACTGAGGTGACGTATAGGAATATCCTATATCTAAGTTCAAACAGCTCCAGCTAGAATATTTCAAAACAAGCATACGGCAGAGGTCTGACATTCTAAATCCCATTATAGCAAGCAGGCGATTTGACTTACGACTCAAGGTGATGTGGTATACACTTCAAGCGCCGCAATCGTCTGCCCTTTCTGGAATAAAAACGCCTTAAGCAAGTTTCAGCGTTGTGATTTCGAAATAGGTGTTTGATGGATTAAATTGAATAGAAAGACGGAGCTAGCTGAATTGGACAGAGTGACTTTCAGTTAATTGTGGAAGTCTTGAAGAGGATTCGAATAACGTGTACGATAAATTGACAGAGGTAGATTCAACTTCGAACACTCATCTTTATACTGTTCATATAAATGAAGGCTGATAATGCAGAGGTCACTAGAAACATTGGGTATATCCTACCAGTTCTGTTTTGAACTCTTTTATTTTATTTGTATTATAAAACTTCACTCCGAATCCCTAGTGTTCTGGAGTATACTTTAGAGTACCAGCACGAGGAGAGTTTCTATCTGGTCAAATATGAATTTATAAATTGAGACAGGTAGATACTGAGACATTTCACGTAAGCTTTGCCCAAGACAGTGTTGGTTTTCTTCAGAAAGTGAGTTTGTATCCTACCTATGTATTTGATGATATATATGAACATGCTGGAGGACGTTAAACCTTTTAGAGCATAAAATGTCATAGCATGGCTTTCTTCAGAAGGGAAGTGAAGCCGGTTGTCCCGTATAGAAGACTTAAGGTAATTAAAAGAACCTCAAGCTTTATAAAGATACCACTGAGTAAATAACGAGCTATTTCAAGCGCAGCAGAGAATAGGACAATGAAATGCACATAGCAATTGAAGAGGGTCCATTTGATTGGTATAAAGGCTGACCAGTGGATTCGCACTTTGGAGGTGTGAAACCATCTAATACATGTTTTAATCTGACGAAGGTATCTCTTGATATCAGTGAATAATAGATTAAAACAGCTGACTGATTAGCCAAGTGGGATATCGTCATCAACCATTTGGCAGGGGCAGTGCTAAGGCCGATCAGTTTCATTGGAAGCACTGTACTGCTAATTTATAATTATCGTGTTAAAGGCGTGCTTGCTGTGTGCCTTTTCTCACGCGGGATTTATGTGTAGGTCAGTAGGCCAACACTTGTATGACGTCTTCCATCTGATTGATTGTGCCAGATGGCTTCATTATCTTTAATCAAGTGTTTAAAGAGGTAAACATAGGATTGT
This sequence comes from Mantis religiosa, assembly GCA_030765055.1. Taxonomy (NCBI): domain Eukaryota; kingdom Metazoa; phylum Arthropoda; class Insecta; order Mantodea; family Mantidae; genus Mantis; species Mantis religiosa. The sequence goes on along the minus strand of CM060950.1, from coordinate 32,254,345 downwards.
ACTCCGAATATTTCTTTCTCAAGTGTGTTGTACTAAACTGTACAGAATTCCACAAAGGGTGACATCCATTCTGATTATATTCACAGTTATGGATACTTGAATTCATTAGGATAAGAGCAGTCAAGAAGTGTAAATACCCAGAAACTCGATTGCAGTTTCCCGAAACAAAATGCACAGATTTGAACTTTTTCGTTTCTTAGTTTGCCTCTTGAGCTCAATATAAACTAGATTAAATAATTATTGTATTTCTTATAAAATTTCACTGTTGTCAGTGAAATTTTGTACTATCATAAGAGATGTTAGATATACGTGTTTAGATGGGCACAGAAAACTACATACCTATAGCCAACCTATAGCTCATGTTTTTTTTTTTTTTTTTTTCCATGCGTTTAACACCAACTTCCTAATCACCCTATATGAACTTTTAGCAAGTTTCCGGACTTTTGTTAAGTGAACGGACATATGTAACTGTTCCCTGCAAGTAAAATGGAATCTGTTAGAAAGAGTTATATTTATATTAAAAATTTACACGAGAATTTCAAGTGCCAATCAAAATATTCCTGTTGCAATATATTACGTACTGTTCCTTCGTACGTTTTAGCTAGTGGGGTAGGGTGCCCTTCCAAGAAGACATAGGTTGAGGTCTGAAACAAATGATGGTTAAAGGCTATCGACGGAGTGAAAGAATCACTGTTGCCTAAATATGAGTTCATTGTCGACAGTTTTAGGATTGTGGTCACCCGACTCAGAGTGAAGTCTTGCAACAATGTTGCCTTGCTCATTTTTTTTCAAATGGGCATTGGGACCATGGAGCTACCCGACATTCGTCTTTCAGGATAAGGGAAAACCCCGGAAAAACCTTATACAGGTAACTAACCCTGAGCGCGATTCGAACTCGGGATCTCTTGAAGGTGAGGCAGACACGCTACCATCTACGCTACCGAGGTGGGCACCTTCCTCAATGAAAGCCCTTCTGGGTGCACATCTTTACGAGTAGTCAGATGCAATGCTGTCACCACTTTTGGGGTACTTACTTTGGGATTACGTATTACCTTTCTCTTAAGCAGTCTCTTCTCTCTCTGACTCAGCTTCTGTGGACGTCCTGTTTGTGCATTTGATCCCACGTGGCCGGATTTATGTGCTTTATGTGCTTTACATTCAAAATAAACTTTGTTTAGTAACACTTCATAATTTCACATAATTCAGCCCTGACACACAATTCGTTGGTTCGGCATTGTCTCAGTCACATTGCACCAGCTGTTAACACTCGCATAATCAAAATAAATTAAATCTAAGCAATATCTGAACATCATAACTGCAGTTTGTTATAAAGTCTATAAATAGTTACCGCAATAAAATGCCACATGCGGAGCTATCTCTCGGCAACAAAATGCAGTAAAAAGGTTGTTTCCTTTATTGTTTCTGAACCAACATTGCTCACTTGGAGGACAATTTTGTCGATAGTTGTATCCAGTTATAATGTTCAGCACATTTATACATTCCTTTACCTTTCTCATAAGTGCCATAAAAAGCATGATTTTAAAAAACCTGCAATTGCATTTGTGTGAGGAGTTCCTAGGCATTCCCCTAGTATATGTGTCTGAGGGAAGCAGCTTTCAAAAACTAATTTATTTACTGTTGTGATTTGAGTTTTAATCCACACTTGCACTACATTCACTACCCACATATACTGTGATCTTTGTTTTATTCACTGGAATGGCATATCATTTCAATGATAGCGTATAACGTCCCACTTTTTAAACATTATCACTATTCTGCTGTATGCATTTTGTATCTACAACGAAATCTGTTATGAAGCAATTTATGCAAACGTTTATCGTAAACTTGGAGCAGATAGAAAAATAAACCTTTGTATAAAAGTGGTTTGAGGAAGTGGTATAATAAATTGAATTACTATTATAAACAGATATTTTATAGAGACGCTGTTTTGGTTATATTGATTGTCCACCAGGAGTGGCATTTTGGTTCACTAACTATGAAACAATCATTTTACCAGGAAAAATTATCTTCCGGTCTTGTAGGCCTTGGTCTAGTAGGATTGAAATAACCCGACGTTCTCTGTTCTTCATGACGCCGGCCGTGAAAGCTTCAGGACATCTTACGGACCACGTCTTGGTTCCAGAGATGGCTCTGCCTGTGATATCTTATTGCGGTGAAGATGCATTATTATTATTATTATTATTATTATTATTATTATTATTATTATTATTATTATTATTATTATTATTATTATTATTATTATTATTATTATTATTATTATTATTATTATTATTATTATTATTATTATTATTATTATTATTATTATTATTATTATTATTATTATTATTATTATTATTATTATTATTATTATTATTATTTTATTTATTAAATGACTGAATTCCTGTATTTCTTTTAAGTGGAACAAAAGGCCTTCTGACCCGCACAACCTCGAGGCCCGTAGTCAACGGGTTGAGGATGAGAAGTTTCCTGATCAGAGAGATTCCGGGATGAATGATCAGCGCAACGCCAGAAGTAAAAGTACGAGAGAGATGAGGTGATAGGAAAGATGATGATGATGATGATGATGATGATGATGATGGAGTAATCGGTGGCATGCTGGCAGGGGAAACTGAAGGACCAGGAGAAAACCCGCCTCTGCGCCATGTTGTCAACCACAAATCGCACTTTGCGGTCTCCTGGGATCGAACCCGGGTCGCATTAGTGAGAGCTAAGCGGTCTAACCACTCAGCCATGGCGCACCCATATTTATTATTGTTATTGTTATTATTCTTACTATTATTATAAATGTTCAGAAATAGCTTAGATTTAATTGGTTTTAAATATGTTCTTGAAAATAAACAGCAGTTACAGTGAAAACAGAAACAATACGAAACGAACAAGTTATTGTGTGTCAGAGGGACTCTTTTCCCATTCTTAACCATCCTGCTGTAAAACCCATTCTTGGGTGAGCACGCAGCAAAAATCTTAGGGCTGTGTGCAGCCTACCAGCACAGTGGATGGACGTGTGTATCCAATTATTATGTTCAACACATTTGGAAATGGCACAAAAACTTCACTGCCGACATATATTGTGATCTTTATTTTATTTATGGGAGTGGCATATAATTTAAGAGAGCACGGCATGTCGTTGATTCAGGAGAATGTCTTTGTACTTGAACGTGGTATCGTGCAGTGAAGTGATGAATTTCCCGATAAGTACAATTGGATTAACACCAGCAGTTCCAGTTTGTTTAAAAGTTTTGAAGTTACTAGATAAAACACTTTTATCACCTAAAACTCGTAAAAGTGCACAATACGCGTATCATATTTAAATTCCTATTTAAGTCTGAAGGTGCTAAACATTGCCAGGGACATGAGAAATAGTGCATGACTTTGTTACTCGTAGGTCACAAGTAGCCCTTGGAAGAGGGCGCTTTCAAAAGTAAAATGCCGGAAGTCTACAATCATTTGTTAACCTTTCCACGTCCGGTATTTTTAGCATGCTAGTGGTCATACCTAGAGGAATTTCTACTTGCTTGGAAATCACATGACTTATGCAATTTATATGAAAAGCTCTTGTTCTTTTGATAGACAGTCACGATAAATGTCCACTTTTTTAATTTAATTTCCCTCCTCCGACGTAAAGCCGTATAGGACGAAGAATGAAATGAGTGAAATGATGTTCAAATAAGCCCAGAATCTATAGAGCTCAGGGTTACCGACATTTGTTTTTCAGTGTAAGGGAAAATCCCGGAAACACCTTATCCAGGTATCTCATTGTGATCAAGATTTGAACTCGAGGGTTCGAGTTAGCTATGTACAAGTTTTTGAAACATAACTCAAAATTCACACAGGTGTTTTTATGAGCTCGTTCGACGTGAGAAGAAAGAAATGAAAAATAATCTTGCGTTTTAAAAATGTTTCAACTTATCTAACCAGCCAGTTAAAACATTCCAATAATACGCAAGTATTGGCTTAACAGAAACATACAAAATTCAGCAAGAATGAAGGCGATTTCAAAGCTGTTTACAGAGAAATTAGAAAAATGTATATTCCATTCGTTATGCAGATATTTCATATATTACATTCTAATTAAAATATTTTGGAGGAACAAGTGAAACAAATAGAAGAGGATTTGAAGAACAAATTAAAGAGAGCATATAAAGAAACTGGATATTTGAAGAAATGTTACAAACCCCAAACAGATATAATTAAGGACAGCAAAGAAAAACTATTGGCTGAGGAAACAGAGATTAAAAAAAGATGGAAAACAGATTTCCAACAAATATTAAATGAAATGCCAATGAAAACAGATTCAGAAGAAGAAAAAAGACATGTAAAAGAGGACGAGGAGATTAGAGTAGAACCTCCAGATATGATAGATATGCATATAGTTATATAAAATATTACCTGAAATAGATAATATATCAACAGAACACCGCCTGCGGTGCAGTCTGTAGTAAAAGCGGGCGTTAAACACTACACATCATATCAACAGAACTGATTAAATATGGTGAAGAAGAGTACAAAAAGCAATTTGCTCAATTATACAGCGAATATGGGAGGAAGAAAAACTATCAGAATAATAGAGGACAAGTGTTTTAACACCCATATACATATAAAACAAAGAAGACAAATTGGAATGTAAGAATTACCGAGACATATCCCTACTCTGTACTGGCTATAAAATCTTAAACAACATAATAGGTCACAAGACGAGCGATATGCTGAAGAAATTATTGGAGAACAGTAGGCGGGCTTCAGAGTAGGAAGATCCACGATTGACCAGATATTCACCATAAAACAAATGATGGTGAAAACATGGGAATATGATACGAAATGTACCAGATGTTTGTAGATTTCCGTAAAGCTTGCGATTGCATAAATCTTAAGAAACTGTTCTAAATATTGAAATATTTCAAGATTCCAAATAAGTTAATAAGATTAATGCTGTCCACTATGGAGAACAAAACAGCACATTTTAAAATTAAGAATAGTCAAAATTGAGAATGGGCTTAAACAAGGAGATGGATTAGCACCAGTATTATTTTATCCGACTCTGGAATGTATAACAAGGTAAAATGTGGTTACTAACTTCACAATTTAGTAGGGTTAGTAGGGTTTAGTAAAAGGTATAGAACAATACTTGTAACTTTTTGTATTAGTTTTGTGAAGTGATAGCATTTCTTGCCCAATTCTTCACTTTAATTCTTCAAGATCTCTTGGTCGCTCCTTTTAAACCCTCCACTTCAAATATCCTCACAAGAAAAAGTTTAAGGGAATCAGGTCAGGAGATATTGGTGGCCATTCAATACTTCCTCTTCTGCCAATCTATCTTCCTGTAAATGCATGATTTAGGTAATTCAGCACCTGCCTTCCATAATGTGCAGGGGCACCATCGTGCTGGAATAAGATATCACTTTGAATCCCTCCTCCTCTAGGGAATAAAATATCACAAGCAGAAATTTGTTTATTTTGTAGAAGGCGTAACTACACTTCAGAATTTAAGTTGTCAGCAATGCAAAGTTAGCCTATCAATCCGACATTAATTATACCAGCCCACACATTTATTTTTGTGGACGTCGTATATGTTGTTCAATAATCCAATGGGGATTCTAGTGAGGGCATGTTGAGATCTTACCGCTTATCTAAAAAATATCACTTCATAGAGTTGCAACAGCAGGGTTACAATCATTGATCCATACTTTTTACTCACCCAGTGTTATAGATTAACGGAATTATTAGCATGCGTAGACATCAGCATAAGACAGAAAGGGAAACACATGATAAATTTGTATAATGAATAGAACAGGAAAGGTAGATTAATGGGTCTTCAAAAAAAAAACTAAAATAATGATACAATAGTAGTGGAGAGTTTTAAATATCTGGGTACTGTGTTAGATCAAAATAATGACAAATTAAAGCTCGAATACTGGCAGCGAACAAGATATGCTGCCCTCTTTAGAATTTGTTCAAAAAGAAATATAAGTAAGAAAACCAAGATTAGGCTATACAAAAAAATGATCAAGACACTGCTGATATATATGGCTGCGAATGTTGGACATTAACTTCCAGCTCTTAGAAAATGTTAGGTACATTTAAAAGGAAAATCCTCAGGAGGATCTACGGAATAATATAACAGGATTTAAGGTGGTGAGTGGATGGAACAAAGAAATATGTTAACCATATAAAGAGGTGGACATTGAGAAAGATGTAAAGCTAAGGAGATTGAGACGGGCCGGCCGTGTGGTAAGGATGGCAGATAAACGTATCCCCAAGAAAGTATTGGATGGTAAATTCTACAAGACCAGACCAAAAGGAGCACCAAGGGGAAGATGGGAAGATGCTGCAAGAAAGGATACATTGTAACTACTTGATGTTAGGATATGGAGCAGGAAGGCTATTGTATTGCAATGAATGATGGCAGAAGCTAAAGGAACTTGAAGCTCTCAGAGGGCTGCAATGCTTTCTAACAAAAAATTTAAATATTTAGTATGTGAGGATGTAACTTAAAGAATTAAGTATTTTTCGACAAATTGAATTTTAAGACAGGGAATCATATCTTTTTCTTTTAAGGTCCCTTACTTAAATTTAAGAAGCGTGAACTTTTATTTTCTCTAGCTATTTTAGCTATAGTAAGTATAGAAAGTATTTCATTCCACCCAAAAACGAGATATTGAGATTTCGGCTGAAGTACATGTTTTGAGGCTGGCTAGGTAAAAATAAAACCAAACATTTTTAGAGGAACGTTCACGTGTATATGTGTTTGAACAATTTAATAAGTAAAAGTATGTTAAATACCGAACTTGCTATATCGTTCTACGTTTTCCAAGATGCAACAACAGGAAGACTTTCAAGAAACACATACTTGATATATAGATGCTTCTTCCCCATTTAAATTTGTCTTTTTTCATAGGACCTAAATTATTGTAAATTTAAATAGTGATACTGAGATTTTGGGATGGATACAATGCTTTCTCTAACTATTGAGTACATAATAAAGTTTAAAAAAACGTAGCATTTTGCTCAAAGAAGATCTTCATAATGAGTTTTGAGGGTTAGAGGTACATCATTTTCGCATAAAGCTTGTCTTATCTTCTTATGCCCAAAACAAGGGGGAGCTTTATTCTTCAAAATTTATTAATGTGTATGAATTAAAAATGTTTATATTAAAAGCTCAAGATTATAAGTTACAATTGTAAATTATAGGAAAGGGGCGTTGCCTTTATAGGTCGATACCTGCACTAATTTTTAGAACTTGTACTGTTTAAAATCTCAGAATGCAATAGTTTGTTCTCAGAATGTGTATATCATTACTTTTACTTTTCAGTGTATAAACATTTATATCGTAACCAATTTTATATGCTAACCCTCTAACTGCAGTAAGTTTATATCTTGTAATTGGAAGCAATTGCATTTCCAACTAAGTAAAGTTACGGACTATGTATGTCCTATGCTGTGGCGTAGTGTATTGTCACCCGATCGTCAAAGTAATAATAAGCCATCTGGCAGTAGAGAAAGAGACAGATAGCGTCCAAGCCACGCCCACACGTGTGACTGGTTGGCACTTGCTGAAGGAGTGGCGAAGATGGGTAGACGGAGTGACGTCTTTATGGTTCTCTCTTTGTCTAACTGCATCGTGAAACTTCGGCAACTTTCGAGTGATCCAGTGAGTTCTAGAGCAATTAGTGGAGATATAAAAATGCCACTGCCGTTAACGCAGGGGACAGTTGTAATTGGCTTTGTGTAGTGAGTTGAAAGCGGAGAACTGTTAATTGTGGAGCTTTGAAGTGTACTGCGAGTGATTTTGTTCGTTTGTTTATGTGTAGTGAAGCAACTAGAGACTACTGTGTGTATGACACGCCACTTTTAGAACCTGTGAGGGGTGTACAAACTGCTTTCCTACGGAAATAAAGAGCATTTTGAATTTCTGCAAAGTTGACTTTAAAGCTTGGTTCGAGCCCACCCATGCGGATGCAGAATTTTTAAGAATAGGAGGAACAATCAGGAGCATTAAAATCGCACTTTACAGCCAAAACATACTACAAGGATTTGGAGCAGGTTTACTTCCCCAATTTTAAAAGGTAGGTTTTGTAGATTCAAACCACAGTTAATTATGCATTATCAAAAGAAATAGATGTTACATGGACTTCATATATTTTAGTCATTCATTTTAATCATTCTTAGACTTGCAAATATAAAAATGAAAGAGAAAGAAAAACGAAACAAAAAGACAAAAGAAAAGGTAATCAAACATAAGTATGTAGTTGTTGCTTCCTCCTTGCTTAATACTAAAGGCACTGTTTCGTGTTTGATTTTGCGCATGACGTCACACAGTGGAAGTAAATTTATTACATTTTCTTAACTGTACCTGACTTATTGAAAATGATGGTGTGGGTTCCTCTAGGCGCATTTCTTGGAAAGAGTGTCTTGCGTTTTGTAAATGTTTTTTTACAGAATATTGCTCGAATGAAATATATGGAAGGCGAGGTTCATTTCAAGATTATTTTAAAATGGTAAAATCTTAAGTCTTACAAAATATTAAACATGTAAACAGATTTTCATAAAATATTAACAGTTTTCCAAAGTATTATGAAATTTAATGCCTTTTTGTTACATTCATTGAATTTCACACACTACAGTCCCCATAATGATAGTAAGCGTGATTTAAAATATAAAATTTAATGTTTTGCCTGTCTCTGGTATTCGTAGTCTGAATTGAATGCGAGAATCTTTCATTATTTTACTTCATATGGTGGATGTTAAAGCTGCAGACTCATTGCTCTTAGTTTTACGATGTCACACAACATTCTAGGAAAGTTATGCATTGCTTTTTCATTGGAGGTTCTATAACCTTCACTCTGTGTATAGATGCAATTGCAGCTTTTAGTAATCTAAGGCTTTTAATAAAACCAAATGTCATAACGGAATCGTTATAATAAAATTAGCCATAAACTGAATAAAGAAAAAATATATTTTCAAACACTGAATTATTTCACTTTTGAAGATAATTTGCTCGATTCACGGATTTGGATCACCATTGTAATTACATGTAAAGTCTAAGAGCAAGTCACTTGCCAGTCTAGGCGACTATAGAAAGAATACGCTGTGGTGCATCAACCGTCTTTCCATTCATACAAGAAACGCATGAATGCAGAAGAGAGTACCTACTTTGTGATACAAAACAATGACAACAATGTCAAAACCGTATAGGCTTTAAGAGTATTCAAATGGAGATGCCTCCAATAACTGTACATAGCACCGCGCCTAGGCCTTGGTGGGCCTTGTGCTTCCAACGTGATCCCTGAGTACAACGGATTGGAGATACAAAGGACAACCATAATGACAACAATGCTGACGCCGTTTAGGCCTGTCTTAGCCACCCACAACTTGCACGCCCTGGATATAGTCGAGACGCTCCGAGGAAGGAAGAAGGCCTCAGCAGTTCCAGAAATCCTTCCATAGTGCTAACTCCACCCGTGCTCCAACACATCAACAGGCGTGTCCTGGTCCTACAAACATGATCTAGATGAGTTGAAACAGATGAAAGGAAACGTTAGAGACAGAGAATGATGGATAGTAAATGTACTCTGCATTCGCCTACCCATTTGTGCAAACAACAAAACATCCATCATAATGACGGACCCGACGAGAATCGAGCCAAAGACATACCGAATGCAAGCCTCAGGGTACCGCGGTATCATCTCCCTCGGTCGAAGGTCGTATCCCTTCAACCTTGTCTTTCCCAAAGTGAAATGCAACAACTCCTTTAATGAAGTGTGGAATATAAGTATGACAATTAAGCACCAGGTAAGAAGATGTATTTACAAATGTTGGACGTTCTACTTCAATGCACCTTACATAGAGTAATTGACGGTACCTAGGTGCCCATCCTAATAGTTTGCTGTTTCCTTTTGATCTGAAAACGTAACGTAAAACAAATTCATATAATAAAGAAGTGTCGAAAACAACGTAAGTTGCAGCAATCTATTAATTATAATTTTTCCCAAACTAAAACGATCTTGGGGAGAGGAGAAAGGTAGAGACAAATCATTTAACAGAACTCACTTAAGGTATGCTGATAAAGGCGGTTGAATTTCCCTCCAACAATCAGCAGCATAAGATTGTTCTGTAGGCTGATTCTAATGGGTTGCTCAGAAAGTCCTGTCGTTCTTTAAGTGAAAGTTTTGCGTGCAAAATAAAATGTTTTGGCAATTCATTATTTGAAAGAGAACTATGTGCTGAACAAAATAGTGTATTTAGTTTTTATATACTTTGATCTGTTGGTTCTCAGTTCATTAAAATGAAGTGTCAAGTCATCAACAAAGTATTTTCGACACCTGCTTTTTTCGATTAATCGAGGTACCAGGTAATCGAGAAGCTACTCGAGCAGAAAGTGTCGAAAATGTTCTTTATTGTCTGACACTCCGTTTTATTCACCTGAAAATTAAAACCAGTATATAAGAATACAAAAGTTAGACATGCTGTTTTGTAGGGCCCATAAGTCTTTATTCAATAAACGCAGTTGCCAGAACATTCACTTTATATTAAAAAAAAAACTGTCGGAACTACTGGGCCAAGCCATTAGGTTGACACAGAGTAAGCCGCTCGATTTTGCTTCTATCCATCGGAATCGAAGAGCATGTGAAGGTCAATTGATTTGTTCGTTGAAGTTGAGCGTCATTGAGAAGGAATGTAAACGGGTTTGAATAGCGAGCGTAGACGTCGCTTTCCGCTGCTGTAATCTTGGGCACCTACGTGACTTGTCCGGCTTGCCAACGGTGTATTAATTATAATCTTATAAGTACCGTGTAACAGATTAGCTGTGAGCAAAAGGGAATCAACGCATAATAGCACCTAAATCGCATTGTCTTATGTATCATGCGCGATAAGGCTATCGTATAAAGATTAATAATCTTATCTAAAGTAATTAAATCATTTGGGGCAACTTTTTGTTTTCTCACGACGCTCGATGAACCCTCTTGCATTCAGAATTAATTTCAGTATTACAGATAGTTAGCGCTGCTTATGGTTCTGATAACTTGTATTTTATTCCCTTTCTTTTGGCATAAACAAGTATGCACTGATCACAATATAATGGTCTATGAGGATCTTACTTCTCTGGGGCCTATTATATAATTTAAGTACAGTATTTGATTCTGTAGATCATAAAATATTATTGTTAAGACTTGAGTTTTATAGAGTAACAGATACAAAAAAGGAACTACCCATTTCCTGCCTAGAAGACAAGAGTTCAAACTGTCTTCCTTGATGGTGTGTGATCTTTGCCACTACCTACTGGTTTTGTTCTGGTATCCCTCAAGGCTCAATTCTGGGATCTTTATTATCTAATGCGATGGGATCTGATGCTTGTTGAGGAGCGGAAGAATTCTGGATCCAAGGGAATAGCCCGGATGGAGAGTCAGTCCGATACCTGGTATGGAGGTGAATAAGTGATATGAAACGTGGTGTAGGGGATGAAGGGAAAAGCGATTGTGGATTATGGTGGAATGAACGGCGGGGAAACGGGGAAAAAATCCACCCAGACGCCTCTTCGTCCACCAACAAGGGGTCCCTTGGAATCCTACCCCGGCCACTTTAGTGAGAGGCGAGCAGTCTAACCACTCAATCACAGAGCTGCCCTGTAGATGATACCACCATCCTAAATATAAACAGCACACTAAGTAATTTGGAAACATCAACTGAACTTTCATGACAATACTACAGAAATTGTTTCTTATGTTTATTTATTACATCAACTGAACTTTCATGACAATACTACAGAAATTGTTTCTTATGTTTATTTATGTTTTACAGATGATAAGACAAAAACTCATTTTTCCTCTCCAATATGTGGATCCTGAAAGCATATACTATAGTCTCAAAAGTTTTAGATGATATACGTACATACATCTTTTATTAAAGCACCTTCTTATCCTCGAACTACTAAACCCCTCTGTTTAAGTTTTATGCTAAGTGTTGTGTAATTGCCCTGGAAAATATATAACAAAACTTGCTACATGCTCATCTACTTTGCATATGACATGCAGTGGAAGAACGAAAGTCCATTCTTAATGTCACAAATAGAGCAGTAATTTCATTATCAAAGCGAAAGTAATGCTCTAGCCCCTGTAAAAACAAATTACTCAGGTTATTTGGGCTTGTGCTTCTTGGATGTATGTTTACGTATTTGATTGATATGTGAAAGTGGACCTAGATGATTTTGGTATTGATAGGAATTTATATTTAGCCAGCCTGTTGCCATAAAACAGAGAAAATATAAGTATCAAATATCAGCCCTAAAATAGAGGTGTTTGTATTCAATATTACCTTGAGACGGTTGATGAAAATGTTCGCAACAAAATTTACACGGAGATGATAATAGGTTGTTCTATGTCGCAAGAGTAGGGATACAGTTTTCATGGGCTGGGTGTTGCCACGTTTTATTCGTAAGGTCTGAATTTCTGTTGTTTAATCAAATGCTTATAGTGAACACAAGCCAGGGATAAGATTGAACCTTACTCAGGTCTATGCTATATCGAAAGATTTCAGCAAAACACTATTAAGTCCTGTATAAAACATCGGGTCTTTGACTCTATACCTCGTTTGGTATGTAAACAGGTTGACCTCCGCATAATATTCCGCTGTGGTGATGTATTATAAATCCCGAAGAATCGAGGAGCTGTGGTGGATAATAAATCCAGGTCATGTAAACCAGACGTTTATGGCTAAGTATTAGTCATGCAGACACGTCGCGCGTCACCTCGTTAAGCCCCGTGCACATGAAGGTTGGCAGCTAAGGATGGACGAAACAAAAAAAAATATAGATAGAAAATTACTTGCATGGGAAATAAGCTGTCTCAATTCCTTACTTTGTCTACGTAATGAAATCTCTTACAAATTACTCCAGAGTTATGCTTATCATGCTCGGCAAGATTTTCGTTGTAGATAAGTGTGTTTCACTGTTTTCGTGAAAGACTTTTTCCCTGGCGAAAATCTTAAAGAATGCAGTAATAATTTCTGGCGTACAGTTTGTTAAAAGATTACTTGCCGCTGCGGACAGCTACACCAAGCTTACTGTCGTCATCTATGGTCTAGGTGTAAGATACTATAGGGCACGAGATTTAACTTGGTCCCTGGTTTTTAGAAAGAGTAAGAAGTACCTACTCGCGATCTCTTTCTAACCCACCCCTCTTTTATGGCCTGCCAGGCATGGCAAACACATCAGTGACGGATGATCTTCTTCGTCCTCCAAATTTGGTTCCTGTTCCCCTTCTTCGCTGTCGGAAATTTCAAAACGTTCCTCATATTTCCTATCAGAATCATCTTCTAAGTTAATTTCATTTATTAATCTATTAATCCATATATCTATTACCCATATTTGGGTTGCAACTGATTAATAAACAAATTTTTAAATGTTTCACTATCCAGTTCTGCAGGGTATAGTCTTTGCTTGATTTTGATTTGAAATTCGGAAGAGCGTTGGGAATGACACCCGTCAAACTCCCGCGCTGACCTTTGCCTATTGGGATGCGCAGTGGAAATTAAAAAAATGTCCTCTTCACTTTTCTACACTTTGTTTTTGTGTAATTTATATTGATCCACGTTTCATCTAAGTTTAATAATAATAATAATAATAATAATAATAATAATAATAATAATAATAATAATAATAATAATAATAATAATAATAATAATAATAATAATAATAATAATAATAATAATAATAATAATAATAATAATAATAATAATAATAATAATAATAATAATAATAATAATAATAATAATAATAATAATAATAATAATAATAATAATAATAATAATAATAATAATAATAATAATAATAATAATAATAATAATAATAATAATAATAATAATAATAATAATAATAATAATAATAATAATCTACGTAAATAATAATGAGGAAACCCTTATCTTTTTCATTTTTCTTAGAAACGCGAATCTCTTTGCACAACGTCTGGCCGTTCCGTAAGAAATTTTCCTCCGGGTGAGTTCTAAATTTCATTATGCCCGACACAGATATAATTGGCTTTCTGCATTTTAGGGCCCCGCGTTCGTCTGTTAACAGATGTATGAACATTGATAACAATTTCCCTACCATCTGATCTCATAGCTTTTCTTTTTCTTCTCACGCCTCCTAGATCTAACACGAACACTGGCACTATTCCCAACACTATGTTTAAAATAGTCACAAAATTTTCAAATTCTAAAAACATTTTTCACTTTTCCAACACGTTAACAACCGATACTTTACTTGCAACACCACTGATGCCTGACTGTGCTTACCCTCATACCACTGCAAGTGATGGGAATACAGTAGCGCTATAGGACCGAACATTTCAAGGAAAGAAACCCAGCGCCCGTGCTAGACAAGTATAGTGCAGAAAGTGCTAAGTTAAATCTCTTGCATTATAAGCCTCTGGTTCCGAGGTCGTAGGTTCCGTGCGAGATCCCTAAAACCGCTTGAATTCCGCGCGGGCTACCTGCTATATGACCGCTTTTCTTTGCAGCCTATTAAGGTTATCCAGGAGGCACCACGAAGGGGTGGACTGCTTAACCTCCCATTAATTCTATTTATACATTTTAATTTCTCTCCTTTTATTATTATTTTTATTATTAATATTATTATTTTATGTATTTATTTTTTAATTTGTTTTTGTTTAATACTTAATATTAAAATGTTTATAACAATTGAAGCTCTTTAAACCTTGTCATGGCGTGATTTTAGTAACAGTTTTTATGTTTTAACAGATTGGGGTTAGTATTTACAGTTTTGGGAGAAACTTCAATGACACTGATATTATTAAATTCATCCACGATCTATTACTATTTTGGCAAAGCAGTATCTGATGTGTCAGTAAGTTTTCCTTAATAAGGGATCCTAAGTGCAACTAATTTTATGTATAGTACAGAACAATGCGTGTAACACATATGTGTATCTCGGTTTGTCCGCTTGCTAATGTAATGTCACACTAATTCACAAAGTTAAGGATACCATGTTTTTTGAACGGCCTTGCGTTGTGTGCTCTGTGTTTATATAGAGCGCACACACGACGACACCTGTGTTTACATCTCGCAGAAAGCCTACTATCATTCAAACGACTTACAGCGAATATAAGCCATCTTAAAAACATCGCAACATTTTTCCCCACGAGCGTCACTATCAGAAATAGTGGAAAAAGTGGACATTACAAGTTCATCACATCGCCCTGAAACGCTGATATAAGTATTTGCACTTATTCACCTCCCATCATGTATATATGTTCACATTGGACGCTTGAATTGGACGCTTCGCATTTCTTTGTTCTAATAATTGAGGCATCAAATCTTGCCGAAATCTTGGTGGAAAAACCTTTTCTAGGGTGATGAAAGTTTCCAGTATGTAGTCATTGAAA
Source organism: Mantis religiosa (assembly GCA_030765055.1). NCBI lineage: Eukaryota > Metazoa > Arthropoda > Insecta > Mantodea > Mantidae > Mantis > Mantis religiosa. Next base: position 32,238,929 of record CM060950.1, on the reverse strand, counting down.
GTAACATTTGCCTCTTGTAGTATTGAAATAAGAACCTCAGCGAAACAGTCTTTCACTTCTTCTGGACTTAAAAATGGTAGACCAAAAAGCATTGAAAAAATATACTAACTTCCTTGACTTCATTGAATTTTCTGGTGAGGCCCATTGCTTGTACTTTTGGCTAATTAGCAGAAAAAATAATTTCACTTAGGTAACAACGGCACGAATTCAGGTTATTAGAAGGGTCATTTAGGTAGTTCGCACGGAATTCATGACGAGCCGTGACGTGACGTGGGTTCAAGCATGGCAGGAAGGGGGGAGTAATTTATTGGGCGTAAAAATCTTTAACACTGCTTCTTTCTGATTGCCCTGTGTCGTAGATTTACGGCACGTGAAAGAAACTCAAGCCTATTAGGGAGGTCTCTGAGCAAAATTAAGACGTTTTTCTTATCCCATATAGAATGAGGATCTGAGAAGCATAATATTTAAAGAGGGTCCATAAATAAAAACTCAATTTCTATTTTCTTAAGCTGGCTAATTCAGTCATAAGCACACGTGATTCGTAAGTTCCAACGATCATCAAGAGCGTGATGAAAGGAATACCAGCGGATCGAACCTTAACAAGCTGGGATCAACTTGCCGCGTGTAATCAATTCTGGCAGCAAAACTTAAACATCAATGAAACAGGTTAGTCTAATATACCATAGGTTGTCAGCTGAGCGGTGCAGAGGGAACGAGCAGAATACAAACCGACATGAATGCGATGTACAGCCCCACTTGTTCACGCTTTTAAAAGTTGCAAAAATAATATCCACAAAACACACACACACACACACACACACACACACACACACACACACACACACACACACACACACACACACACACACACACACACACACACACACACACACACACACACACACGCACGCACACATCCATGTATCATTCATAATGCAAATTCTAGGTGTTCATTATGAAATGCGTGTTCAGCGACTCATGTTTTTTATTAATTTCTTTTTCATGGCATGCTTTTATGGTTGAAGAATTAACATTTAGGTGCACCGCAGTATGGTTTATAAAAGTTTCAAAAGTAAATCTGTAGTTTTCATTTAAACACTGTCTATATTGCGATTACCGCCCTCTCGAGGTCTCATGATGTAACGCGGGTAAACCGTAAACACTGTGCGATTTATGTACGACACTTTGTTATTCTTAGGTGGACCGCATCCCGTCAACACATTCCTGATCGCACTAAATTTGAAATATCCACGGTTTTTATGTAAAATTGCAGTGGACCCACTCTCAATTGTAAACAACACTACGTTATTTCAGAACACAATTAACCTGAAGTCATCCGTGTCTCTCCCATCGGCGTCCAAGTTCCATTGCCTATACCTACAGAGCGGATGGCTCAGGCGGTTTTGTCTGTGGGCTGCATCCGGGAGGCCCGGGTTCGATTCCAGTGGCCGACCTACCTGATCCATGGTTTTTTCGGGGGTTTCACGGATCGCTAGGCGAATGTTGGGTAGATTAATTACATCCTCCGAATTTCCAGTCCCTCCATTTCACCCCCATTATCATTTCATATCATCTCTCAACTGGTGGTTTCTTTCAGGGTAGAAGTGTCGGCAGGAGTCTCGGCGGTGCATGGCAGGATGACATGCTTTGAGTAAAACGCTTTCCCCTCCGACTTGCTGGACTCCGAGCCGACCTAGTGGGCCGATTCAGAAGTGCGGCAGGTGGAATGCCGGTTGTGCAAGACTGCCTGGAGTACTCTGTTCTGGAGAGGCGGCCTCTGGTCTCCGAACCGTCCTCATGACTGTTTCGGGTTACGGCAGGTGGGATGCCGATTGTCCTAAACCCACCGCCGAGGAGCTTATATCTGGCAAAATTTATGAACCTCACCCTCCGTACTGTAGTGACTCCTTGGGGTCGGCCTCCCTCTGTCTCCTTTTGCCTCATCCTCCCTCCGGGGGTGCCCCACTTGAGGGCAACCAATCTGCTCGTAGTGCCGAATCCCCTCCGAACAATCCATTGCCTATAAACATGTAAAGTTTGGTTACCAAGGGTCGATGCATGCTAAGTTCAAGGCTCGCCTCGTACAAATCAAGATTACCTGCGCCACCTAATGGTAGTTATAGTGATACACAGCTTATCAAGATTCACAAAGATATCTCGAACTGTTTCGTCAAATCAGATTTGTGCAAAAGTTCAACAAAAGTTTTGACGTTTATCGCCCAGAATCAAGCCGCGTTTTGCAGTAGTGGGCGAAAAATCGATATACATGTATATATAGTAGTAAGACGTATTGTAGTCCACCCAAAAATTCGACTTCGAGAGTGATTGAGTGTGTGGGGTTTAGGGCACGTCGATGGTCAAGATTTCACCGGACATATGTTTTGGGACTCCATGAATTCAAGGTGTGTGTGTTTATGTGTATAAACATTATAACTAAAAATCGGTGCCAGATCAATATTCAATTTTATAATTATTTTCAGAATTCTGCAAGGCTGCGACACGAAAATGTTAAAATCTCTGAATGTCAAATGTTTCGATATTTTCGATTTCCTAAAAAAAATGACTAACGAATTTCATTAATATAGCCTATATTGATGATGCATGACCAATAAAATTTATTTCTTGATTTTCGTGAAGGTATAGCGTCAGGTGCTTTCTTCATTAATAAGATTAGACATAGATATTATACAAAATTTGTAGATCTCTTGAAAGCACAAATTTATTATGTGCCATTGAGTTTCCCAGATACCCATTGTTATTGGTTTGAATTGTCAGTACTTCGTCATTTTAAAGAGCTGTCGCGCTTCTCAGGTTGTTCATCGCTATAGCGTGGAAAGAGTAGGTATTTCGAGGATAGCACACTGCGACCTAGTTTTTGTGAATTTATTCGGTTTCCTCTATTCGCCTTGTAACTATAATGGGGTCTGTAATGAATCTATTTCTACAAAGATATATCTTGATTGACGTGGTTAGATTAGTTTGTAGAGAGCTGTGTAAAAATAAACAATTATAAGTGGAGAAATTCATTTAACACGTCATATATAAGGATAGCAATAGTTGAATGCTAAATAATAGTATTAACAGATAAAGGTCTGAATTTAAAGGTACTTTAACTTTCTGTTGTATTTTTAACAAACTTAAAGTTTTTCTAAAAACTATATTTTTTTTTTTCAGTAGGTATGTCAACTGATAAATGCCGGAACGACCACATTCCGTTTTAGAGAGGTTTTGCTGCATACATAATTTTACCTTTTAATTATTTACTTATTTTTCAACTATTGCTCTAAAGCCATTGGTAGGCACAGTAGATTAGTGAATTCGATAATGTTGTTAGATTCTCGATTATACGTGTGCAGTTACAGTTAGTTACGTTTATATCAGACGAACCGAGCAGGATGGCTCATGGTTTCGTCTGTGAGCCGCATTCGGGAGGTCTAGGTTCGGTTCCCGTTGTCGATCTACCTGACCCATGGGTTTCTTCGGGGTTTTCCCGTGTCGCTAGGTGAATGCTGGGTAGGTTAATTATATCCCCAAAAATGTCCTGTCCTTCCATTTCACCACCATTATCATCTCATGTCATCTCTCATCTGGTGGTCTCTTTCAGGATAGTGCGAGTAGTGTCGGCGGCATTATCGGCGGTGCATGGCAGGATGAGATACTCTGAGGAAAACCCTTTCCCCTCCGGCGGGACGGACTTTGGTCTCCGAGCCGGCCTAGTGGGCTAATTCAGCAACGTGGCAGGCGGAATGCCGATTGTGCAAGCCTGCCTGGAGTAGGTAAAGTCTGTTTAGCCAACGTGTGTGCAGTTCCCAGTCAAAGGGACCTCAAAGAACCTGACCTTTCCGCCCACTAATGACCGTCATAAATCTATCTCCACACTTCAGAAATGGAACACTGACGTTGGGGACCAATAGCAACCCCGGTTTTCTGAAAATGACAGTTGCATGTCTACTCCGCGTGGAGTCTCAGTTGCCAAAGTTCCAACTTCCAGTTGTTCTGTTTCATTAGGTGCAAGACGGTGATGTTAAAATGTTGCAACCTTGTAGAGGGGACCGTCAGGAGGAGGGTCCATGTTGTGAAACGATTATGAGGGTTCCTCAAAGAAAGCGGCCGCCGTGCACTTGCGTTGAGTAGACAGACTTTATCCTACTCTGGGGAGACGGCCTCCGGTCTCCGAACCGGACTCGTGACTGTTTCGGGGCCACGGCAGGTGGGATGACAATTGTCCTAAACCCACCGCCGGGGAGTTTCTATCTGGTACCTCTGTACTGTAGTGGCTCATTGGAGTCGGCCGCCCTCTGTCTCCTGTCGCCTCATCCTCTCTCCCGGGGACGCCTCACTTGAGGCATAGGTGCAATAAATCTAGTGTGATCAACAAGCTGAATTCCCTCCGAATAATCCACTACCACTACAATGTAAGACGACTGTTTAATTCTTTGCTTAATTGCTCATAGTACTTCAAATAATTGTATAATGGAACTACTAAGATATTCAGATAGGATTTTACCTTATAACTGGCTGAAATGGAATGACTCTCAGAAATTGAAGTGGTTTTGGTCCAAAAATACTGTTATGGCCATTTTTGTGTGGAGAAGTTCTGAGTGGTCGGTCTTGTGATCGACCCCTGGAAGGAAAGTAACAGTTTGAGAAACAGGCATCATCGGAAAGAATAAAAGGCAAGTGCTCTGATGAGTGGCACGGGGATGGTCACTGAAAACTTCAACTCTGAAAAAGGTCCAAATTATCACTTTGAATCAGTACCTTCCGGTTCCTGAGAAGTTCACTACCTCCTCCAGCTATTCTCGTAACTCAAAGAAATCCAGGTTTCGGACGAGTGCAGTTTACATTGGAAACTTTAAAGTGATATATTACATAGGTCGTTCATCCACTTAAGGTTACATTGATTTTAGAATAAAGTCACTTGTTACAGGTAGAAAGTACAGAAGAAAACATAATAATTGCGTTTACAGACAGACATCTTTCGAGGTAGACTGTTGCTTATCTAAGCCGGTTGGCTATATCTAAGTTCATAGTATGAGCAAATGAGCAAATAGTCTTCGTGAAGGATATTCCCTCACCTCTGTAATGATTTCCTCTCTGGGCTGGTTGCAGTGTTTATTTTCTGTTATCAGTGAAATCAGCATTGCTTTCTGAAATATTTTTCGCAGTTTAGCATTAAAACTGCTGGGGGATCCCATTGGTTTATTTCATCTCATTATAGGGAATATGTGAAAGGACACTCATGGTCTCATGTGGCTTACTCGATCACAGAAAGTTTTAATACGTTTGATTGGCAAAGTACTTTGTGGGATTACGTGAGCTCGGGCATGAAACCGTTTACAGACGTAATTTCTAGTGACGTAAGATGCACTCAAAACCTTTATGTATTGCCATATTTGAAACTTCAAATGATAAGAACAATAATGATAGGTTTAGATGATAGTTTTTTATGTTCCACTTGCCGTTAATGCTGCTAAGTTGAAAGCGAAATTTCCTGTGATAATCTTAACTGCCTACTTACTTCGCCTACTGAACTGTACATGAGTGTATGAAGTATAATAAATGTTTTAACATTGCACCTTTTGCTGCCCCTTTTGACATGCAGCTGCAGAAGAAGAAAAATTATAAAGGAAAATATATACGAAAGATTTTAATTACAAATGCATATTATATTTAACCGTTGAGTACTCTTATCATAAATAACTTTTTCTTTTGCAGTTGTCAAAATGTTCTCACACTTTATCATAACAGAGGCATCCGGCCCTTTTGTTTTACATTGTTAAGTTTTCTCAGAGGGCCACATTTCTGTGATGCGATAAAGTATAAAACAATGATAACTTATTCTTATTACGGTAAACGATGCAGTGGCTCCAGAACGTATTCCTCTCCAATTAAAGAAATTCTAGCAGCCAACATACCGGTATTTTAATGTATTTTTAAAATGAAGAAAAGAAACTTAAGTTACAATTTAGCAGATTTTCAAGTATTTTCATTTTATGTTTAGTAATGAATTAATGCTGGTACCAACTTTTTAATGTTTTCGTTTGTTATGTGTAAAACTATACATGTATATAGCACAGTTGGGAATAATCCGACGAAGGGGCCTCCAGTAATTGGAGCACAACAGCGCAAGCGGTTGTAGTGAGCCCTTTATGCTTCAGTAGTGCCTGAAAGGAAGGGATGAAGAAGAGACGGTGTCCTAACGATTCCAACGTTGCATCAATCCTACTCTGGATAAACCTCCATAGCAACCTCGGGGTCCTCGGCCTATAAAAAACACTCCCAGGAAGTAACGATACCACAGCAGTCCCGCTAAGCGCAGGTAAAAACAGTCCTAGAGCGCATATTCTATCGTCCTTCCACAACGTACCAACCGCCGTCACCTGATTGTACAAACCTGAAAGCGTATGGTGAAACAGATGAGAAATGATAGATAAGATCTTCGTGGTAGACGGTAAACCCCTACTGATTCGGGGAAATTACGAAAAAAAAGTGGGCGAGAACCGACGGGAATTGAACCCAGGTTTTCCGAATTTTCCGAATGTTACCGCGAGACCATATCGCTTGCTTGTGTTTAGTTGCGCAACCTTTTTAGTCTACCTGAAATTGCGTTTATCTGACGGAGGAAAATTTTGAATGTTAGAACTTAACATTATTGTTTATTTTTTAATCTGATATTTTCAGAAATTATGTACAAATTCTCCACTAGGTACACAAAGAATTATTTTGTAAACACCACACATGAGAAAGTTGAAAAACTGTTATATACCAGGTGAGTCAGCTGCCCCTATTTCCCAGAGGTCCCGAGTTCGAATCTCGGTCAGGGTGAGTTACCTGGATAAAGTTTTTTCCGGGATTTTCCCTTATCCTTACAGACGAATATCGGGTAACTCTAAGGTCCATAGATTCTGAACTCATTTGAGCATCATTTCATCCATTTCATTCACCGTCCGATATGACTTAACGTTGGAGGACGTAAAATTCCAGAAACAAAATGTCCCTATTTATTCTTATCTATGCAACCCGCAGTTTCTAGTGCAATGTGAAAACATTGACCCTTAAGCGCAAAAGCCGTTATTACAGCTCTGACCTTCTAATCAGTTTAATCGCACCCAGCATTAATACTTACAGCCCACAATGAGTACCAAGAATCTGCGATAAACTTAAATAAACGACGATTTTTCAGGCATATAATACTAGCAAGGTGATAGCGTGTGCTTTCCCGAAGAGCAAAATAGAATACGTGACAGCTGGTTAGTAGATTAGTTAGCTGCTGCAGTATGTATGGTGATGCAAAGGCTCGAAACGACGACACTGTTTTTTTTTTTCCCCTTCCATTCTCTAAGTCTTTATTGTCTGTATTTTAGTTAGTAATTTATTTATTGTTGCTATTGATTCTCTTGTGAGCTAAAGACACAAAAATGACAATCCGATAATTAGGGATCTACAGGGATAGCTCACCATAAAAGTTGGGCGCCGAGCTCAACCCTCTCGGCAGGTAGAAGTTCTTGCCCTTCAAAGGGAAACTACAGATACTCCAAAAAGTATTCGTCTAATCATAACACATAGAATATAACAAGCACAATCAGAAAAATATAGATAAGAAACGAATAGTAACTATTTCCGACATTGGTTGATTATCTAGATTCAAAAATAAAACACAATTTGGGTTCATATATTCCTTAATTAGTGAAGAGCTCTACGTTATTTAAAATTATGTCCCATTTGATGTCAAACATGTACTCGTCTAGTAAACAAGATCCCAGGTTAGGTGTCTCGCTAACACACCCTTTCCCTTTTCTTATGCACTTGTGTTTCATCCACTGTCGTTGACAGTTCCATCTCTGTTTTAAAAGCCATTGACTGTTATTTAAGTAATATGGCTCAAAAACGTCGTGAAAACTGCAAAAGAAGATAGAGAAATTCGCATCAGGTTATTTAAAAATGAAAATCTTTTCTAAATATTGCAGAAGCCACTGGAAGATCTACCAATACACTGAAGACTATTATATACAGGTTTGATCAGAACAAAAGTTACGAAAATCAATCAAGAAGTTGTCGTCCTGCAGTTCTATCCGAGATGGAGAAACGACAGTTACTTAGAGAAGTCAAGAAAAATCCTAAACTAAGTGCTCCAAAACTTACTATTGCAATTCAAACACACATAGGAAAGTCCGTTTCAGCACAAACTATAAGAAATGTGCTTTATGAAGCTGAGTTTGGAGTCCAAAGAGCCTCTAGAAAACCATACATCTGTAAAATCAACAGAAAGAAACGAGTTGCTTTTGCAAAACAACATAAATACTATGGGTTTGATTTCTGGAAGAAGTTTGTATTTACTGACGAGAGTCAATTTGAGCTGTTTAAATCAAAAGGGCGAGTAATAGTGAGGAGAGGAATATAATTGTGAGCTCGAGGAGAAAAATGTAACAGCTTCAGTTAAACATGGAGGCGGTTCAGTACTTGTCTAGGGCTGCATGAGTACAAATGGTGTGGGGGATTTGTGTTTTATTAATGAAATTATGAATCACAAGGTTTATATAAACATCTTAAAACACATCTGTCCAGAAGTGTGAATAATATGGGTCTTTCTGGGGATTATATTTTCACACAAGATAATGATCCAAAACACACAGGTCCAGATGAAAGGCTATGGTTGTTGTATAATACTCCACGATGAATGCCAACACCATCGCAATCCTCAGACATGAATACAACAGAGGATTTGTGGAGTATACTGGATAAAAATATTAGGAATCCTCAGATATTTAATATAAAGGATCTAAAGAACGCTATACTAGAGGAATGGCGTAAAATTACACTGGAAACAACACAATCTTAGGTGAAATCCATGCCAAGGAGAGTGCAAGAGATTATAAAGAGGAATGGAGGGTCTACTAAGGACTAACCGTAACATTACACACCATTTTCAGTATGCAGACGAATACTTATTTTGTATACTATATTTCATATGTATACTTTTGAATGTTTAACTATGTTTGTGTGAAAGATACTACGTGTTTCTTTATTCTATTCTGTTTTTACTAATCAATAAATCAGACAGTGTCCCTGCTGTACTTATTCTGATGATTTTCCACTATCCATATATCCTTAAACATAAACTCATGCATTAGACGAATACTTTTTGAAGTAACTGTATATTTATCTTTAACTAAGGATCATTTTAAAATTTGTGACCCTTATAATCTGTACCGTATCTGGTGTTGTAAACCTTGTTACACAGTTGGCTTTCATTTTTAGGAGCCTGTCTACGACATTAAATGTAATAGTTTTTGTTTCATGCTTAAATTTTGTTTGCCTTTGCATTTGTGAAATGTTTGAAACTTGGTTGAATGAATTAAGGAAAATACCGACCATAATAACATATCTACTACGAACTATAAATATGTAACTATCTGCCAGTGGAGAAGATGGCTATTGTTGTATTTTGTAAACAACTATACTGTTATGAAAAATGTTATTTCTATCATAATACCAGATTATAGGCCCCAAGAGGTAAAAGAAAAGGTAATAACATTTTTCACCTAAACACGAAGGATTTAAACCAGACTTGCAGAAGTAGAGTGGTGAAGTAACCTGTATAATACCATTTAGCCAGCGCTCCCTTGGGAGAGAAGGTTCCTATACGAAAAGTAACGGTGGACCTCAGACCTCCACCTCGAATCTTTACACCCTTTTTAGAGCTTCATACAGTGTTTTTGAGCTCATTTTGATAGTTTTAACACAAATAAAAATCTGCAGACTCCATTAAATTTACTGTATGAACTAAAATGTGCCACAGTTTGTGACAGAAGCGAAAACAATCTACCTAATTCTTAGCATTTTTCACATGACTGTACAACAAAACACGTGTTGGCTGAAGATTTAAATCTAATTGGTCCCACTGTGTACATCTGCCATTTTGTGTTCCAATGTTATTGTCAAGTGATGTGTGTGATAAGTTGTTCCTTAAGGGGAGTGTTTAAAGTTGTGTGCGAATGTACGCTAGTGAATATAAGTTTGTAAACTCGTCTAAAATTACTACTGCATCCTCTGTATCTGGATATGTTTTTGGAATCGTTGTACATTGTGATTGCTTTCTGTCCCATACAACACTTATGCACTGAGTTGTCTACCGCTCCTCTATAAACTGTTTTGCAAATCATGCATTCGAAGGCATTCAAGAAGGGCGTTGGTCACATAGGTCGCTTTGCACGTTGCACAAATTCAAAAATAAATAGGGGCAGGTGACTCACCTGGTATATGTAAACTAATAAAATAAAAAATCTGCAGGAAGTCCAGAACACATAAATTGGAATGCTGTTCATTCGTTCTCTGTATTAAAATGATAACTTTCCTTCCTTTCATTTAGATACCATGATGTTTCAAACCAGAAGCGAGTACTTTCTGGAGTCATAGGATGTTTCTGGCCAAAACACATATTTGTATACGCAATGTTTTTCATTTAATGTGAATTTCCCTATATTGCATAATACTTCTGCTAATAATAAATTACAATTACCTATGTTTGTGTGCTTTGCATTGGAAGGTTACATGTTATTGCTTTTAAAGAATAGAGTTTCATAATCTGTGCCAAAATATGTATATATGTAATAATGATTGCTATTGTTGCTAAAGCCCGCCTCGGTAGCGTAGATGGTAGCATGTCTGCCTCACGTTCAAGACGTCCCGAGTTCGAATCTCAGTCAGGGTGAGTTACATGGATAAGGTTTTCCCCGGGGTTTTCCCTTATCGTCACAGACGAATGTCGGGTAGCTCTAAGCTCCATGGACCCTGGGCACATTTGAGCATCATTTCACCCCTTTCATTCACCGTCCGATATGACTTATCGTTGGAGGACGTAAAATTACAAAAAAAAAAAAAAAAAAAAAAAAAAAAAATGTCGCTAAAATATTCTTTTCTCCAAAGGGAATATAGCTTCAGACTACGGCAGGAACTTTGGACACCAAAACATTGGAACGAGGCGGGTGCAGGTTTCGAGACACAGACCTATGGAACATCGCGATCCACTGCAGTCGTGATGTATAGTCACGTTCCGAGGGAGGGTCTGAGGTGAGACTTTGAATATTGAAATGTGTGCTGCTTTAGGGGCAGTGGAAAAAGTTTGTGGACAAATAAACGAAGTCCCTGATGATACTAACAGTAATGGTGTTAAACAAAAACTTCAACGTGATCTTAACAACAATTCATCGTATTCGAAACTGTGTGAAGTGCGGCATTGTTTAAATAGCAACACAGATTCAGATATAAACTGCTTCAAGTATGCTCCAATCACATCATGCGATGTTGAGGGAACATTCTCTCAATACAAAAATATTTTGTCAGACAAAAGAACAAATTCCAAATTGGAGAATTTACGAATGTACGTAGTTATACATTGTAATAAAATTAATGACTATAATTAAACATTAAACAATGTTATTTCAACAGGCCTGTGTATGTGCTCACAAAAGAGAGAATGAATGAGCTTATGGGACTTTCTCATACTAATCATATACACGTGCTTAGTCAAGAGTCTCTGTTGTCGTCGACTGACTGCGTACGCAAGGTCGGAATCAAGTGTAGCGTACTCTACAGACGTCCTTCTCTCACCCTCAGTTCTTTGTAAACAAATCTAATTCTATGGTCTCGGCGTAGCAAACTTATTAGGTTCGGTGTCTGAAGTTCTTGCCCTGGTCATGACAGACAGCCGTGAAATATCAAGGCGCCAGCCTCACGCTCACTTGCACACGATGGATTTGGGCGATCTTCCAACCGATGGGTCGCGGGTTCGAGTTCCGTCTTAGGCATGGGTGTTTGTGTATATGTTTAAAAAGTAGAGAAAACAAACAGTAATGAAACGGAAACAAAAGAACGGTGAAATAAGGAAACGCAATATATATAGAGGCCGACAGAAGTATTCGAATAATATAACATGTAACATTACACGCACTATAAATACTGTAATATTTATCTGGCAGCGTTGAATTGCTAAACATGTGAACATTAACCTTTTGTGTCTAGGAAACAATATTTGAATATCACTTTGCATGTATTTATTACACAATCTGTACTGTATTTATTCTATTGTCCCTCTTATTGGAGTACATATGTATTCGAACGTACCCAATCGAACGGAAAGAAAGATGGTTGGACGTGCCCTGCACGCCCCTACCACAAAGCAGTTGTGTTTATGCTATGCCTCCAGACAGTGTGCTCAAAGTTATTCAGCCGATTGTGAACTCCCAGGTAATATGGGACGTAAAGGTAAGGGCACAAAGGTGGCAGAGAGGAATATCGTGATATGTGCAAACAAAACAGATCTCTCTCTCTGAAATTGCCAAATCCATTAACTGAAGCAAAACTACAGTGACTGCATAGTTCAACGCTTCAAACAGACGAATACTGTTGTAAATAAACCTAGAAATGGCGCTCCTTCTAAACTCACCACCAGAGACAGGAGGCAAATAATAAAAATGGTGAAGCAGAATCCAAGAGTCACTGCATCTGAGATTAGAGGATGCCTTGAGCAATATTCTGGCACTGTGGTTCACACCAGAACAGTTGAACGGGTTTTAAATAGTACTTCGTGCAATGCCAGCGTTCCTAGGAAGAAACCATATGTTAATAAGGCTAATAAGAAAAAGCGTATAGAATATCCTAAACAGTATGTGGTGAAGCCAACATAATTCTGAGATAAGGTTCTCTGATCGGACGAGAGCAAATTCTGCTTATACAAGAGTGATTGACGTCTTAAAGTGTGGAGACTACCAAATACAGAATGGGAATCTAAGAACATGGTAGCTAAGTGAAACATGGTGGCAGTAGTGTAATGGTATGGGGCTGTATAGCTTCATCTGGCTTCGAGGAAAGGGTGTTCAGAGATGGGATTATGGGCAAATTTGAATACAAGAGGATTCTTGAAAACAATCTTAAAAATTGTGCAGAGAAGCTCGGATTAGGGCATGATTATTACTTCCAGCAGGACAACGATCCGAAGCATACTGCTGAAATTGTAAGGCTTTGGGTCATGTACAATACTCCTCACACTTTGAAGACACCGCCTCAGTCTCCAGATTTAAATCTTATAGAAAACATCTGGAAGGAACTCGAGGAGCATGTGAGGAAGCATCACATCAGAAGCAAGGACCATCTGAAAGAACTTCTTCAGAGTGGAGAAATATGGACTCTGCAGTCATTAAACAACACATACAGACAATGCTCAAACGATTTTCAGCAGTAATTCAAAGAAAAGGGATGATAACTAAATACTAGCTGTTCTCTGTTCGGATACTTATGTCCAGATGTAAAGTAACCGTTTTATTTCTCCTTGTAGTGCAAATTAGTTCCAGTTGCTATTTATGAGTTTATATGTTTAATAAAAGACTGAAGTTTATTTTGTACCAGTTGTATTTACGTATGCTTACTCTGCGTAGCTTTAAAATAATATAAGTAATAACTATGTTTACGTTCGAATACTTATGTCGGCCTCTGTACATATGTATTTATATTTAAGGAAAACGATACGTGAAGGTATGTAGTGAGCCGACGGGGCACCGCATCATAGCATGGATTGTCCAGAGAACATTTTTAAACAAACTCAATGTATTTAAATGTCAGCATAGACCTTTACTTTGTTGCTTTGATCATCCTAAATTCGCAGGAAACTTTACGAACTCAAAGCATAGTGATTGTACAGTACTATTTGACTTTAAATCGCAGTCCAGGTTAAGGTGGCTACACACATGACTGCAAGCATGCACCACGACATCAAGTCTGCCTCACCATTCAACAGCAGAAATTTCTGCCTTGAGCATGTTCAGCTCAAACGAAAATGCGCTTACTTTGGCTGCTTTTGCCTTAGCTTTGAAAAGAAACAGAAAAACATAAATAAATGTAGCATCTGATGATAATAATGGCTAATGAATGTACTGAGTGAAATGAAGAAGCATTGCCACAGTTTGTAAGCTGTATTGTTAAGTGTCCGCAAGGACGATTAAAGAATGTACACCGGTCTTTGCATAATCGGAAACAATTCCGTGCTTTGTTCTGCTTATCACCAGTATGTGCATATATGACAGTAAGCTAGTATGATAAGCTTAGAACGAATTAACCCTCCTTCATAGAATGATGCACGTTACCATCGTGACGTGAAAGGTCTTAACTTTTATTACTAGCTTAATCTAAGTTCATTGACATACGCGGTTTTCTGAAAAGTGGTTAATGCTTGAAGAATTTAAAATGCAGAGCATAATATAAGGTCCAAGTTTAGTCGTAAATCCAAACAGGAAAACTAATGATTACGTCAAATCTCCAGAGTCCTAAGGTTTATGATAAGGGTTTTAGTGTTGTAGGTACATACTGTGACGGATAAAAGGATCTTATGTGTTGTATTAATAAGCCTTACCAACAATCCTTTACTTTATATGGTTTAAGCAAGCAGTTGTTTCAAAAGTTAACTTATCTACCTTTTAGTTATTCGAGATGGCGTTTGCATAAATAAGTTTCATTGCACATTTCCTTGCAGATACGAGAGCAATATGGAAAACTATTTAGATAGAACATTTTTTAAAACATACTTTATGTTCTGGCCGTTCAATGCCATACTCTTCACGACATCGCTTGAAACAACAGCATTTTGACAGTACTTTACTAAAAGTGATAAAATGTATTGAAAAGCCCAGACAGATAATATCTCGAAATTGTTATCTGAAATAATATATTTGTCCCGTTTTTCTTCTATGTTTTATGGTTTTCCCTTTGCACAAAATTCCTTCCAAATCAAGAGGACTTTAGACTATTCCCAGGAAATCCGAAGTAAAATCTTAATTGTCATAAACATATTTTAAGCATATGGTATTTTAAACAAAATCGTTAGAGAGTCAGTTTTGAGAAAGTAAACAATTTCTTATAAAGGGTAGTTATGAGAGGATTTTCTTGAAAAACTTCGTATCCCATGTTTGGAAGATATTGAACTTCAAATAATACGCTTGGTAGCTCACCTTCTCCCGGTCCCTCCCTCTATTCTCACACAAACTGCATCGTTTCCCCGGCCGCTTGTCCATTTTGCGGCAACCGTAGGGAATTTGTAAATCTCGTTAATTATTTTTGTGGTTACTGATGTTTGATAGGTTGATTCATTAGTGCTGGGATTCTTCTCCGGTCGTGTCCACGGCTGCTCATTTGCTGTTGTTTATGTAGAGCATGTTGGATATGGACATCATAGGGCAGTGTGACGAGAGACAATACCAACAAATTGTAGACTAATTACAGTTTATTCCAATATTTACAACATTCACTATAGTGTTCCCGATGAAAATGTTTCCACTACTGACGCACCATGAATTTCCATACATGTTCGCACACCTTGCATTTCGCACTGAGACTGACCACTGCTTTTGTTTCCCATTTTTTTTTTTTTTTTTGAAGTAAGAGAGGTATGAAATGAAGTAAAAGAGATAGCAGAGTTCCGCAGAAGCACCTCCGTCAGTATCGGTGAATGCTGACTGCGCGTAAGGAAGGGCGCAGGAATCGTGGTTTTATCTGGCTATGGCCATGACACTAGGCCCTGACCATAGCACAAGAGGCTCAAGGTGAAAAATTGAGAGGAGTGAAAGTTGTGGAGAGAAAGGAGCTAAGTATTTATTTATTTAATCATAAACATAAGATTAATGTGGGTCTATCGGCGGCGTGAGTGCGGTTGTGTGTGCTGGCTAAGCGGGGTTTGCTGCCCGAGGAGTGCTGAGAGTTCGGAGTGATTCCGCTCTGTCGTCTGTTGTAGTATACCAATGAGGTGCACTACTTGAGCGGCATGCCCTTGTAGTGTCTCCTTGGTCTTCCGAGTGTTGTACTCAAGTTGAGTCAGTGCCAGGAGGGAGTCCTGACAATTCAGGCTGGTGGTGTCCAGTGTTTTTGTCATTTCTCCGAGTGTGGTGTTTGCGGCATCTACTGTGGACCAAGTCCTTTTGTTTGTCCTGCTGATCTTGGTCAGGAGTTCTGTCAGGTTTGTCGTTGCGTCTGTGGTGAGTTGCTCTAGCTGTCTTGTCTTCAGGTCAATGGCGTCCAACATCCTGGTGTGGTCAGCGTTGTGAGTGCTGGTAACTGCCTCCTCCAGGTTTGTCAGGCGAGGGCCGAGGTTAAGAACCTCAGAGTGTAGGTCCTGAATTGCCTCGCCGGAGGGTCCAGTGGATGCAGTTGTGTTGGGGTGGGATTCGATCTTCAGCTCGATGGTGGTCAGTCTGGCTGAGATGCTGCTGATGTCACTGCGGAGGTTTCGCGGTTTCGCGGTTTCGCAGCTGTTCCCGTGGCCGGTGAAGGTGAAGGGCGTGTGGCGGCGAGTGGTTGCCTGTCCTTCGGATAGTATGGGCACTGCGCCTGTCCTGTAAAATGGCCGAAGCCATCACAGGTGGCGCAGTATCGACGGCGGCGGCGAAGGTCGTGTTGGCGACACTGCCCCGTTAGTGCTGGAGCACCACAGTAATGGCATCTTGGCCGGGCAGTGCAGCTTTCGGCGGTGTGCCCGTAGCAGCAGCAACGCCGACATGGAACTTGACTGAACCACCCTAAGCCTTCGTCCCGTTAGGTTTGTCTTTTGAAAAGTCTAAACAGCATTCCATTCCAGTAGTGAAAACATTCGTTCGGTGGAACTCTTTTCAACTCACATGTTACAGTATTTTACATTCACATATTACATTTATATATACCCATTCACATATTACATTTACATATATAACATACCATATATTTACATATATCCCTCTCGTCTTTATCAATTATTACTTACATTACACATATCTTAATGAGGCACTTATAAATAATGCCTCAAAGCACACGAATATTTTTCTAAAAGCGTTTTCCTTTTTATATATTTCCATTTAGAATACTTTCAGTGAAAATTCGGCACTGGGCTTTTGGGTGGAATGCAGTAATTCCTCTACCTATTAGATAAGCGATAAAGAAATTAAAAATAGAGGCAGTACATATTTTGAAATCACAGAATGTACATAAGGCTGTTCTCTTTGTGTATGAATGAACATGTAATAAAGCGTGATGGAACGAGACATAATTATTTTTGGAAATTAATGAGTACTTGTTGCAATATTTCGAATTAATGGCAACGAAAACTTTGTTATCTTGTCATTTTCAAAACGATCCTGAACCCTTTTTCCAGTGTGTAGCGCGGTGGTAGCGTGTCTGACTCACGTTCAATAGATCCCGAGTTCGAATCTCGGTCAGGTTGAGTTACCTGGATAAGGTTTTCCCGGAGTTTTCCCTTATCCTGAAAAACGAATGTCGTGTAACTCTAAGCTCTATACCCACCTCGGTAGCGTAGTGGTAGCGTGTCTGCCTCACGTTCAATAGATCCCGAGTTCGAATCTCGGTAAGGGTGAGTTACCTGGATACGGTTTTTCGGGGTTTCCCCTTATCCTGAAAGACGAATGTCGGGTAACTCTAAGCTCCATTGACCCCGGACTAATTTGAGCATCATTTCACCAATTTCATTCATCCTTCGATATGACTTAACGTTGGAGGACGTAAATTAAAAAACAAACAAGAATTTCGATTATTTTAAAACTGGAATTTCGTTCAGGTTTCACTGGTAGCTGGCTCAAATCTGTGCTTCTCATAATTTGAAACTCTGGACTCTGGTTGTGAAGTGACATTTACACTTGTAAATCAACTACTCTAACGCTTATTCTGGCGTTTCCCGACATCTCTATGCCCACGTTACTTCCATGTACCGAAATCAAGGCTGCGCCCTCAACACTTACATACTCCACTTGCGTTGTGGTACAGAAGTTCGTTTACAACGATTCAAGAGTGATAGACCAAAAAGAAACTTTTTTATGGTCTGTGTAAAATTTATGTCAAGACCCTTCAAGTTCATAAGTATTGCTCGGAATCGATTTTCCGACTCGGTATAATGCAGGGATTGTCAAATTTTCCATAAGGGGACTACATAAACTTTCACAGACTGAATCGCGGGCTAAGACACATAAATTTAAGATAGAAAGAGTAAACTTGTAGGCCACAGATCAGATTGCCCGCCTATGTAACTTAGGTGGTAGCGTGTGCGCCTTAGGTTTAAGAGGTCCCGAGTTCGAATTTCAGTCAGGGTGTGTTATCTGGATAAAGTATTTTCTAGTGCTGTAGATAGATCAAAATTTTTAATTGATTAAACATGTTACTTTAATCGATTAATCTAAATATTATGTGTTCTAATATTAGGTGTAAGGATTATATAAAGTACTTTAATACTCTATATTTAATTATTTATGAAACTTTTAAATATTTATATTCAAAATTTGTGTTTGCATCAAGTGCACATGCTTTATATAGATATGTATTGAATTAGATCTACAGTATTCTTGTAAGTAATTATTTAGTAACGTATTATATTAATATCTACCTACATTTGTGAAACTGACATGCAAATAATAGTTTACATGAAGACTCACCCAGTCACTGTTATTTCACCCATGATTTTAAACATGTAAGTGCATTCACGTGCTTTGAATTAAGTGCTGCTCTTAGTTTGGTGACAATATTTCCTGCATCACTAAACACACGTTCGCAGGGAACCGATGTAGCTGGTATACAAAGTAATTTCTTCACTATGGATGAAAGAATTGGAAATTGAATAGAATGTGTCTTCCACCACTGAAGAGGATTTGCGAAGTCGTCGTCCAGTCCACCCAAAGATTTGTAGACGTCAATTTCTGTAGCAAGTAGTGTTAATGGGGCGGTTTCCTCGACATCGTAATTGCCATTAAAAATCAGTTTTCTCTGCTTCAAATTTACTTCTGTCGTAGTTTTCGCACATACCACAGATTTTTCTGAAACTCTTTACTCTTGCGCCTATTGGAAGACATTTCAAGGAGTTGAATCTCGGATCGAAAGCTGTAACTTCTTCGTACATTTTTAATTTACGCCAGTTATTAGTTATTTCTGTTAAATCTTCGACAAGAGTAGTTTTGAACCTAATCACATTCAGAGCGTCTGAATCAGCGACTTTGAGACTTAATCTTAGATAAGTAATTGCAGTTAGCACAACACTTGCTGTGACGTATTTACTTCCCCCAAGAAAATCACAAATATCCAGGCAAGATTTCAGACATTCAGACATTCTTTGTGCCATTTCCCATTCAACTTCAGTTAATGGAGTAATACTTGAAGGTTGAGTATCTAATGTATCAATAACTGCTCTCTTAGCTTTGAGGAGGCTTTCAAACAGAATACAAGTACTGTTCCATCGGGTTACTACGTTTTGTTTCAATTTTATCTGTGGAATATTAAGATCGTTGAACTTTTTAGACAGTTAATGTTCTAGGTATGGACTGTGTTTAAAGTGGTCCACTACTTTTCTCCATTTACTAAGGAGGATATCTATAGAAGCACTTTTAAACGAATTATTAAGACTTAATTGTAAATTATGAGCAGAGCACCTGACATTGTCATATTTTGAATTCTTAATACTAAGTACAATATTTCTAGTAATATTTATTGTACAATCGATTAATTTCAATCGACTCGGTTATTCGATTAAATTTTTTTTAATGTTTAATCTAAGATAAAAAATGAATCTATTAATCGTTTTGGTTAATCGATTAAATCACGCAGCACTAGTATTTGCCCTTATCCTGAAAGATGACTCGGTTAACTCTAAGCTCTACGGAACTCGGACTCGTTTGAGTATTATTTCACCCATTTCATTCATCATCTAATATGTTGGAAGACGTAATAAAAAGGAACCAACCAGATTGTTTACAAACACAGTATTTTATTGAATTAAAATCGATGCTTACACATTAATAATTATTGTAATTAGATATATACTCAACGATGAAATTCTTACGTTCTGTAGCGGGATATATACTTTTAGATAAAAACAGGGAATTAGAACAGAATTAAACATATTCAACTTAAACGATAGAATACATTTTATAAGAAATAATTGGTTAGAACACATAGAAAGGATGCCACGAAATAGATTACCACAGACATTACTTCAATACCAATCTGAAGGTAGAAGAGGAGTTGGACGTCCATGCGCCAGAGGGATAATCTCGTTCTCTTGATGTGGAAACAGGTCAAAGACCTAAATTCATGAAGTAGGAGAAGAACATGTACTCAACAAATGATTAATCTTTCATTCATTTAATTTCATGGCAGTGAAACTCATAGGCAAATATGTGCATATTAAGATCTGCTACAAGAACGTTTTTTACGTAATAGCAGTTCATATTCAACGAGAGTAGTGAAACTCGCTTTCCTAAGACATAGTTGCAGACATCAGTGCTTATAGTTTTGTGTGCCTATCATCAAAACATATGCTAAATGTTCATCTCCCATAGGAGACTTATGTGTAGATTTTATGTATTTTTGAAAATGTATTTACAAATGTACCTAGATTTGAGCATGGATATTAGTCCTCATACAAAGTATTTCAAACAAGGAAATATATCACTCGGTAGACAGTCAACCAAATTATATTCTTTGTATTTCTCCTTCAGAATATCATTACAGCATATCAGCTCTGCCTGGTAACTGTTGCTCTCAATACAGTGTGATAAAACTAACTGCTGGATGGATATTATATAAGTGGATGGCACGTTAGAGCTTTTAAATGAAGTTCTAGGAAAACATACATACACTATTTTTACTTGTAAAATAATGAAAGATTATTTACGAAAAATGAAAATTTTGAGTACTTAATTTTACATAATCATTCGGAATCCGTGAACAAATTAATATTATATAGCCGCACCGTTTCTTCTTATACAGACCAAACAAGCAGGTTCAGCCACTTGTTTACCCAACATTGCTTTAATGCATGCAGAATGTAAACACGTGTTGTTTACATTCTGCATACATGTTTAGAGGCGTACAATAGGTTTTCCGATATGATTGTCCAAATGGGCCATTGCGTATTACTGACATACTATCGTACTACATTTGAAACTTATGTTCGTTCACTTCATTAGTGTATGGTGAAGACCTTGTCTTGACAGAATCTTATTTTGATCATTTAAATAATTCCTATGGCTTCCACAATCTTTTATTTACGAAATGTTACATAGTGGTAGAGGTATATTGGGTGACGAGGAACACTTAGCATCTCAACCCGCAAAGTATCTGCTGCACATACACCCATGAGGGCCGGATGAGCTGAAATAATCACAGAAAACGTATGGGCAGCAGGATCGGTCAACGAAGACGTAGAAATGTGCGCAGAGTACCCTAACAGTTATTGGCTTGACCCCCGACATGGAGGGCTCGGCGGCGACCCGCCTACAGTCTGATTTTTAAAAGAAGATTCATGACAGCTGTCAAGCAAAGGACGTGGTAAGTAAGAGGGGAATGTCGTTGCTATGGAAACGCAAACAAAGGTTGCCACATTGGTTACAGTGGTTAAGCACCTCCTCAGGTCAGTTATCGCTAGTTGTGTGCGGAAAACAGTTCAGTTGCCTTGTGTGTTGTTAGCCTACTTTATTAAAACGCTATTACAACATGCTGTTATGTAAACAAGACTTAGTAGTTGTAGGATTAGAGGTAGAGCGAGGATTCATGGCTTAAGACAAAGATCAACTCGTGGTCGTACAATGCACAGCCAAGCTAGAGAATTTGTCTGTTCTGTTAGTGAATTCTTTGAAGAAGAAAATGTACTCCTTCACAATGAACCGCTCATACCTTTCAACCAAATAAGAAAAAGGACGGCGTGTGTCCTTAAAATAAGTTAGGCGACAGTTTCTAAAATGTCTAAAGAGAAGCAGCTACTGCCAAGTCCATCAGAAATTGTAAGTCCTGGAAAACAAAGACCAAGAGCATCCCCATAAGTTTCCATTAGATACCATAAGAAGGCACATCTATGAATATTGCACCCGAAAGGAGCATATTACGATACGTAAGTTTCTTCTTTTACAGAAGCAGAGCTGTTTGAAGGAAGGCTTAGCTCTTTGAACAAAGTCCTCCATGATCTGGGATTTGAGTTAAAAAAATAAATAACAGAAAACTAATACTCTGAAAGATAAGATATTGTGACTTTGTGGGTTCGTGAAATAAAAAGTCCAATTACACAAACTCAACAATGTTCTTTATTTCCACCGACTTACAGTTTAACACTTGCCGATTACACAGAATTACCTAATGCACACAATTACAGTTCACCAGTTCGTCCGTTAAAGTTCCACTGTACGCTCACAATTACGTAAATTCTTCCGTTGCACGCACGCAGTCTTCTTGTCCGTCCGCTAGCTCGTCAAGCACTGACTAACTCCTCTTGCACGACGTGTTGCTTATATAGGGTCCGCTTGCCGATCTGGAAGGTTCTCGATTAGATGAAATATCCCGTAAGTTCGAGAACACAGGTGGAACAGAAAGAGACGGCGCAGTGACGTTTTTTGTCCCAGCCATCCCTCCTTAACGCTATAAGACAAACGAGGGGGCGGGGCGAATGCCGACCGTCTCCTGCTTGCCCACTCTATAGGGTGTTCCGACGCTCGGGTGACAATATTTTAGCTCTAATGGCTTTGTTTTTAAGAGAAACACTAAATAAGAACTTACATGAAATAGTGTGGTTGGATGAAATCTGGGTAAACGCCGGCCAAACTGTGTCAAAGGGCTGAACTGACGGTACACATTAAAGAAAGTACCACAAAAGGACCTATAGGTGAAGGTGGCCGCTTTATTATTTGGTCATGCGGTTGATAAATTATTTTTAAAAACTCACACCTGTGAAGACGTTATACTGCGCGAATGTGCACGGAGAACAACTTATTTTTGTTTTGAAGTAGGCTAATAAAGATTAAATGTGCATGTTTTCGCTGAGGTGAGATAACTTCGAAAGCTTGTTTGTATATCTCGAGTATTGAGAGGGTAAAGAGGGGGATATGCATAACTTGCTATCTCCTTCTTGGTAACATTACAGCTCCCCACGTGGAGAAACAGGTGATCTTCAGGCATCTTCTTTTAAAAATCGGACTGTAAGAGACAACAAAAGTGTAGAGTGTCCCCCTCCAACGGGAACTGGGAAAAGCTCGATCCTGCATTGGAGGCTCGAACTGTCAACCTCTGACACAACCGAGAAGTTCCAAATCACTAGCCTCTGAGTCATCTGTCCGCCTCGATCGATACAGGCACCGTACAGTCTGATTTTTAAAAGAAGATACGTGCAGGTCATCTGTTTCTCCATGTATGACGCTGCACTGTCGCTTACTCCCCTCTTTACCCTCTCAACACACGTAATATAAACAAGCGTTCTAGATTATCACATCTCAATAAAAATGTGCATATTTAATCTGTATTAGCCTACTTTAAGAACAAAAATAAGTTGTTCGCACATTCATTGCGTTGTAGCGTCTTCATATATGTGCGTTCTTTTAAATAATTTTTGTATTATGTGCCTTATATTCCATACTTCCAGTTATTGTTGCTGTGCCTCGTAAGTTGACATTCCCGCACTAGTGCACTAAGGAATTTCTCCATATCAACACATAGAGGCGATGCACGTTCTAAAATCTAACATTTATCTTCAATTATATTTATTAATATTTTAATTAGTATCTTTAATACTAAAATTCAGATTGGTATAAATACACATAGTGCAAAAAAATGGTATGCAATACACATGTTGTAAGCACATAACGCAATCTCGGAAATTGAAAAAAAGCCGGACGCAAGCGCCTCGATTTTTCAAACCTTTCCTCATTCCGTATAAAGTGCTTACCGCATTAGTATTATTAACGGCTTTAACAGCCATGTTCATATCAACGCCGCCGATATGCCGGAATTTTGACCCACAGGAATTCTTTTTCATGCAAGCATATCCGCTGACATGGGGCTGCCGCTTTTGGTTGAAAGGAACAAGCTGTTCATTGATAAGGAGCAAACTCTGGTCTTTCTGTTCAAAGAATTCCCTAAGAGCACAGATAAATTCTATAGATTGACTATGCAATGTAACACCCCGACCGTAAACTGATCTTTGCCTCGGGCCATGAATCCTCCGTCCACCTCTAATCCTACCGCCACTACGTCTTGCTTCCATAACAACGTACTTTGTGTTTTCACAAAGTAGGCTAGCAATACACAATGCAACGGAACACTCAAGCAAACTCTTGTTTCCCGCACAAAACTAGCGATAACTGACCTGAGGAGTATGTGATTGACCAGTGTAACCAATTTGGCAACCTTTGTTTACGTTTCCTTAGCAACGACCTTCTCCTCTTACGGGACGCGCCGTGGCTCAGTGGTTAGACCGCTTGGCTCTCACCAAGGCGGCCCGGGTTCGATCCCAGGCGACCGCAAAGTGAGATTTGTGGTTGACAACACAGGGCTGGGGCGGGTTTGCTCCGGGACCTCCGGTTTCCCCCGCCATCTCATTCCACCGGTGCTCCATCTTCATCTAATGTATCATCAGTGTCACCGCCTGCGGTGCCGTGTGTAGTAAAAGGGGGCGTTAAACACTACACATTTCATTACATTCTCCTCTTACCCTTCGCGCCCTGTGATTGATGACCTTCACGTATCTTCTTTAAAAAATCAGACTGTAATCAAACTATAACGTGAAAGAGGGAGATGAAAGGAGAGGAGTTCTGTGGCGTAGGACACTATCCCAGCCTCCGCCTTGCTGACTAGGGAAAGCCACTGAAAATCCCAGTATCAGAGTGAGCGGCCGCCAGGAAGCGAACCTCATGCATTACCACGAAGCTAGCTCACTCGGTGAGAGGTTACTTATAATTATCTTAATATGATGTCCTAGTTCTTTTTGGGTTGACATATTTATTTACATATCTAAAGATCTTCAATGCATGCTTATGCGTCAGCAGCCAGTGGGAGATGAAGAAGGTAATCGAATGGTAACTCTAGATTAGTAACTGTTACTGTAATTAAGTTAGTTGGAATTGTGCTGTTGCATATTCTAAATAAATCCTAAACTGAAGTAGCATACCTATGTAAGTTCTTCGTGGAGTACATTATACAGTTTATGTGATGAAAAGTGCACAGTGACCTTCATAGCGTGTTTGATGTTCGGGAAAGTGCTGCATTATTTAACCTTGACGTTCACCAAGCAAGCAGCCTTTTCCTGTCTCAAGATAATGTTTGTCATTGCGGTTATTAGAACGCCAGTAGTCGATAACACGCGTTTTTTTGAACGTGCTATTTTGAGGACAACCGGAAAGGTGAGAGAGATGAATGACGTGTTTCAACTTGCGCATGTTATGTCGTTGACCGTTATTTATTTAGAAATGCTGGTAACAGCATAATGACTACCAATGTCTGCATTTACAAGAAGTGAATGACTTCGTTTCTTTTCACACAGTAGTTTCGAGAAAGCTTACAATTGTCTTACCCAGACACGACTGTTCGCAAAATTTGTTGCAGTAGAAGAGGCATATATTCAAAAGCAATTGTCATTAAAATTAACCAAATTTGAGAGTAGCAAATGGATATCTAACGTTGAACAGTGCATTGGTAAACGTTTTATGAAAAAAGTGGTATTTTAATGAAAATGCAGTTCAATTTAATAAGCATGATTCGACGTAAAAATAAAAAATAAACCAAATTTATTATTTCAGCAAGGTACAATATTTACCAAAACCTTGTGATGATGGTGACCTTAATGTGGCACTTAAAAGTATGGATCAAAATGGAATTTTGATTTTTAATTCTAGAAATGTTATAATTAGGGGTAATGATATTTAGCATTTTGAAATCAGAAGTTTATAATTTTGATTTTTACATTTAGCATTTTATGGCATTTATACATTTGCAATTTAGCATATTATAGCATTTTGAAAAAAAGTTTAATTTGAGTTAATTTTTATATGATAAATATCAACATTATTTATATGAGATTTAAAACTATTTATGGAGGGTTATTAATGACAGTGAGTTAAAAGTTAATAAAGTATCAATTTATTTTTCATTGATATAGGTTAAAGCAATACATAGAAATATAGAACAAGCTGATACAGACTAGAACATACTGCATAACACAAAATGGATAAATCTATACTGATGTAAAACAAGCACAATAAAAAGAAAATGAACAAAATTAGCCTATGCCATAACTCATAAATTTATGATTCAGTAACGCTGTTGAATGAAAGCAGTGAGCATATTTCAACATTCTGTTCTGTCATTTGCGTCCTCCTGTCACAGTCAAATTATATTTACTGGAATATCTTTGAGCATCTACGCTGTTGGTAGGACCCAAAATGAATTGCAGAGCTGCTCGGGCTGCTTCAGCCTAACTTGAGCTTTCATGTTTATAATTCTCTGCCAGCTGTTTGATATTTTCGCTCCCACCATCTTCGCACATACTGAACGTGACCTACGCATAGAATGAATGAAAGTTGCGCGTAAAACCGAACAAAACAATGAAAATTGGAACTTTGGCAACTGAGAAATCTAACTGGAATTATCATGTATTTATCAGTTCCTTAAAATTAGGATAGATGTTGGTTTTCAGAGGATTGACATTTTCCGTTAATTTGGTTGTGAAGATATATTTATGACTGTCATTAGGCATGGTAAGAGGGGGTTTCTTTTGTAAAACAACTGAACTTGCTTCAGTACCAAATATACCTCATATGGTCAATGATGGAATAATAGGCTAATTTAGCGGGAAGGGCTGCTTTCCACATTCCAGAAGAGTGGTCACTTACTTTATAACTTTCTAAACATGCCAAGGTTCTACGGACTCTACAGTTAAAGCTTCCAGAAGAAAAAGCATTGGTAAAAATAATTACTTGGGAAAATTTTCGATTTCGCATTTATATCGCATTTTGAGTTAATTTCGAATTTTATCGCGCTATATTGCATTTGCGAAAATCACCACCCCTATTTTTAAGAGAAAATATCGCAATACAATACCAAAGTACTGATTGTTGGCCCTCTTTGTATTACGTGTACACAATTGTCGTCACACGTGTGCGAAATACATGGCGAAGTTTACAGATCGTAGTATCATATAGATACTAATGAATCCATGTTAACTATGCAAGATAACTTTGCAAATGTTATTTCTAAATATACCTATATTTTATATGTTTCATAAAAACTGTTTACAAATGTTTTTTTTTTTTTTTTCATTTACAGAAATGTTACAACGTTTTATAGCATACATTTTAGGGTGTCAATAATATTCTTTTTATACCATGGGAGGTAGATCGCGTAACGTGTAAGGTCCCATATCCCATTTGCGGAACCGGCCTCTGACTCGGGATTTTTCCGAATATTGGAGAGGTAATTCATAAAATGGATTCCCTTTCCTTTACTTATTTCCTACCACATCATTCCTTCTCTCAGGACTCACCTAGTACATACCCCTTTGACAAAATAAAAAGAGAGAGAGTGAGCAGACTCTGGAAATGTATCCATATTTTTCTAAGTCCACATCGTATCCACGTCCGGAACACATGAACTCATGAGTTTTGTGTGTTTCATTCTGCCAAATATGTTACCCGCAGTAAACACTGACAGGAAACAGCTTTAAACATTCACAAGTCTCACCGTTTCCACATTTTCAGAACAAAGAAACCTTGATCGGACAGTCTGAATATTATAAGATCACTTGGTAATTTTAGTGCATCTTCGTATTACATTTTAAAATAAAGGGAGCATCTATAACAATGGGGATCCCTCTTCAAGACTTGGCACACTTTTCATGAGCCCAACGCTTTTACCTTTAAGTAAATAGCAAGCAAATATTACAAATCAGTGGAAGAATTTTATGTACTGTAGGCATGATAGGTTAGTCAGAGCATATAGTTTGTTTTATATGAATGAAATTGAATATAAAGGATTAAGATTGGTATATGTGTAATTGATTAATATACTTATAAGAAGTGAATTTATAAAAGGAAGTGTTTAAAAACCTTTTTGTTGGAAATATCTTAAAACAAATTGTAATTTGTTGTTGAACAGCTAATTGAAAATGTTTGGCATCTAGAAAATTTTGAAGGCAACAGAATTATTTTAAATTATTGTTTTTTACGTTTCATTATTGTATTTTATGGTATTTGAATATGGTAGTGCAGTAGGCAAGATTTATTTATTTTATTGTACTGTGTTTTAATTTATTCCTTAGACATTAGTTAAGTAAGTAAGACAGCGGCAATTTGAAACGTTAAATGAGGCGGCTGTAATACATCGTTTTTTTACAATTGTTTCGGTTAATTGTTTAATATGTCTGTTAATATGGGCTTAGTAATGAAAATATCCTATTAATGTACTAAATATTATTTCACTATAAAACATTATCAGTATACATAACCGTGTGTTCAGTAGCGAATAATATGTTATTTTTGCATATTTAGTACTTGCAATGTATTACACCACTATCACCTGTGCATTAGTACCACCTTACAAATTTGCTTAAAATCTCTTAGATCCAAAGAAACTGTTTTACTATCATGATTAGTGTTTTATTTTCAAACTTGATGAAGACAGTTTATTTAGAAATTATGTACCTTACTAAGAATATTAATATTCCATATTAAACTCTTCATTATTAAAGCTTGAGATGATCTTGGAAACTAATACGAATAATAATAGATAAATTTTAATAGGTAATAGATAAATTTTCCAGATAATATCGACAGAGTGATTTTAGCACCTTAAAGTCCATAACACATAACGAAGAGAAGAAACGTTAAATAGCAAAATCTGAGTAAATACAATGGTTTGTTAACAACCTTTCATTCTTTGGCAATTATACAAGTTATGTGTATGAGATCAAACGTAGCACGAATTAACACATGACTACCAATGAGGAACGCCGTTATCGAAGTATTCTGTGAGAGTTTGTACTACAATGGTTCCTATTCTGTACGTTATTACATCTAAATTTATAGCAGGTAATTCAGATTGGTAGTGATGAACATACATAAGTTAGCATTAATCAATATTAGGGGACATCAAATTGGTCACACCCAATGATCCTTTTAAAAAATTTTAAATGGAGTTTTAAAGAATATAAATGCTGGCAACTTGTTGAAGAAATAGAAGATTTACACCCTGAAATGCAGCCCTTATATAGTCGTGACATTTCTTTTGTGCGAATTTTGTCAATGATACGCCATTTTATTTGACAACAATTTTATTTAACAACAACTTACCATACAATTTTATTTGTAAACCTACCTTTACTCATCCTCATGATTTTGATGGTCCTTCTCAAAATAGTCTCCCCTGAAGTAGATGCACTTGTCCTAGCGTTTCTGCCACTCTTCAAAGGCATGCTGGAAACCATTTTTGAGAGATCCTTCAAAATCGCCTCCGCAGCCTTCACCACTGCTTCTGATGATGGATAATGCCTCCCACGAAGGCGTTTCTTCAAGCTAGGGAATAGAAAAAAGACACATAGGGCTAAATCTGGACTATACGGAGGGTGAGGGTTGCCCTTCACGTTGATTTTTGCAAGATATTCAGCAACAACTTTGGGAATATGCAGCCTCGCGTAATCCTTTATAAACGATATCGTTACCTATTTTTAAAACAATAAGCTAATGACATCCTTGAGCTGCCATCTGTACAGTAAGGCATGAAATACGTCGGCAGATCCCACTGCACAAACACCTGTACAACAGTTCTTAAGAACGACAGCGTAATTTGAAATCATACAAAACCATGCCAGCTCTAAAACATCACTTATTCCAAGTGTTTATCGTATTTGTTTAACATTTTTAAGTTACCTCATTAAATGACAAATTTTTCCGTAACTATTTTAATAATCATCAAAGTCTCGATGGCTCAGCAGCTTTGACTCCGGCCTGGCAAAGCCAGTCCAGAACAAGGACCTTTGAGTCAGTGAGAATGCAATAGCTCCATGTTAATATATGCATGTCACGTGAAAGAACCCCTACGAGACGAAATACTGTCACAGGTGTGGCGTAGATAAGCACCGTCGCTAATAAAAAAACAAACCCAATCTCCTGCACTCACATGACCAACGATCCTTACAAACGTTTATTTTTCTATCTGCTCAGTGGTAAGTTTATTAAAGATTTCTTTGCAGAGAAATAAGGAAAATAAGACAATGCTGTAGGCTTAAGGGTTAGTCAGGTTGTATTAGATCTCTTCGCTATATGTTAGATTTGAAATTCCGTTCTCTTCGTGTAGGCAGGATATAGCAAGTCGTAATTCTTTTTTTTAATTGAAAAGAGAATAAATTTTCGAAAATGTAAGACAATAACATTGAATATCTCGGAAATAATTATTTCCACAGAAATTTATGAGTTTTAAATTTTTTGTCTGACCAGATTTTTTTTTAATAGTCATGGTTTAACATTTATCTAAAAGGCATTAAGAATAAAGAGGATATCTGAGGACATTCTCAAGAAATTCATAATACAGATTAGATTTGAAATTGAACAATGTTAAATACATGTAGCTAAATCAAAGCGTTAAGTGCCATTTTGAGAAAATAAGGGGTAACCTGTGGTAGGGTTGACGAAATTTTGGTATAGAATTTTTGGGTGGAATACAATACTACTGCTTGTTATAAGTAAATAGCAAGCCAGTACTACGAAGCATTGGAGGAATTTAATGTGCTGTAAATGAAATGAAATGTGTAGTGTTTAACGCCCGCTTTTACTACATACGGCACCGCAGGCGATGACACTGATGATACATGAAATGAAGATGGAGCACCGGCGGAAATAGATGGCGGGGGAAACAGGATATCCCGGAGAAAACCCGCCCCAGCGCCGTGTTGTCCACCACAAATCTCACTTTGTGGTCGTCTGGGATCGAACCCGGGCCGCCTTGGTGAGAGCCATGCGGTCTAACCACTGAGCCACGGCGCGGCCCTAATGTGCTGTAGGTTTTTAGTATGGTATTTTAGTCAGAGCAGTAGCATAAATATCCAGAGATTTGTGGTAGAAATGCTGACTATGCCAATCTCTCCAAATATATTGGAAATGTTTCCGCTACAACGCCATTTGCGTTGGGTCAGTTCATGGAGTACTGTTACTGGTGAGGCCATCTTGTGGGTTTGCTATGTACTGAGAGATTGCGCCACATTGACTCCATATCTGTGCATATTCGATCGTGGAGTACATATTTAGTTCTAGGTTTACTTCTCTTGCGAAAAACAAACATAATGTAAGTAATGACGAACAAAGCTGAAAGCCACCACATCAAAATGCTGGCCCTGGTGATACATCGTATGCGAGATGAGTTAGTCCATTGTTTTCCCTCTAGGTCATAAACTGATTTCCCGGTAATGACGTGTCTTGTGGTCAATAGATGTCTCTTCCAGTAACATCTTTAAGAGCTAAAAACATTTGTAATTACTCAAGAAGATTTAAAACACATTTTAATTATTTAGTGTGGATATAACTTTCTAGTACTTGCTTTATCTTCCTTGTAAACAAAGGTACATAAGATGCATATAAAGAGAGTACAGAACGAAAGAGTTTTTAGATTGCAGGAAAGGAAGACTTGTAAGCGGAGTATATATAAAGGCTTCATGCCTTCCTTATTTATGGGTTTCTTGTCAATTATAACATCATTTTGCTGGAACCTGTTATCGATATACTCAACTTCGGCTATTGTGTTGCAATTACTAGCCCAAACAGTTTATTTGGATTTGAGCAAGTTTAATTAATAGCAAATTTGAGTTATATGTCACAAGGAATCGTAATATGTAGCTTGCTCAGGTTCTCGAAAATTAGGTCTTTATTTTGAAAAAGTATGAAGGCCGAACTGACCTCGGAAATGTAGACGGCAAATGAAAACATCACCGATAAAATGGAAAAGAAATTGGAGGCGGCAAATAACAACCTGGCCGCAGAGTTGAAACAAGTGGAGACGGCAAATAACAGCTTGGCCGCGAAGATGAACGAGTTAACAACAAAAAACAGAAGCGGCAAACAACAACTATGCCACGACAATGACAGCAAAGATGGCCGAACTGACCACGAAAATGAAGGTGGCGAACGAGGCTCTCGCCGCCTAATTTGAAGAACAGTTGGCCGGCGTGAGGGATGACGTGACGGAGCTGGACAAGCAGATGGGCCAAGTGAACGAGCGTGTCCAGGACCTGGCGAGCCGCGTTAACGACCTGGAAGGAAATGCCGACAGCAGCGCCAAGTCCCTGAACGCTATGTTGGAGGACGTCGTCGGCAGGAGGCTGAAGGATTTGAGGGCCGACGCGACGGGACACGAAAAAACATCTGCGTGCGTCAAACCTCCCAAGTGTGACGGCGCGTCAACGTTTGAAGTCTTCCGCCGCCAGTTCGACACAGTGGCCAAGCACTCCGAGCAGTCCGAGTAGTTGTGGCAGTTCCTGCGGACGGCTGGGATAGCGCAGGCCTGAGGAGGGAGCAGCTGGCGGACGCAGACTTGTGGCCACTCTTGAGGGAAGTGGAGGCAGGGACGAGACCAACCTGGGAGGACATCGCACCGAGGAGCGCCACCTACAAGTCGTACTGGGCCCAATGGGACTCGTTGAATACCAGAGATGGCGTGCTGTTCCTCGTATGGGAGTCACCCGATGGGAAGACGCAGAGAGAACAGTTGGTACTTCCCCGGAGTAAGGTCCCGGAAGTCTTGGAGGAAGTGTACGCCGGTACTTCGGGAGGACACCTGGGAGCGAACCGAACGATTGACAAACTACGGCAGCGCTACTACTGGCTGAAACTCCGAGCAGATGCTGAGAAATGGTGCCGTCAGTGTCACGTGTGCGCGGCGAGTCGTGGCCCCCAGACTAGGAGCCGGGGTCGCATGCAGCAGTACAACGTCGGAGCGCCATTCGAACGGATCGCCGTTGACATTGCGGGACGGTTTCCAGTTTCCGACCGAGGCAACAAGTACCTAGTGGTGGTCGTGGACTACTTTACCAAGTGGCCGGAGGTGTATGCCATCCCAAACCAAGAGGCAAAGACAATCACAGACTGCCTCGTGGAGCAAGTGTTCTGTCGATTTGGGGTTCCGTTAAAGCTACACATTGACCAGGGTACCAACTTTGAGTCCAACCTAATGAAGGAGGCACTACAAAGGCTTGGGGTGAACAAGACCCGCACGACGCCTCTACATCCCCAGTCGGATGGCATGGTCGAAAGATACATCAAGACCTTAGAGGAACACCTGAGGAAGGTCGTGGCCAGCCATTAGCGAGACTGGGACGTCAAGGTGCCACTGTTCTTGCTGGCCTACCGCTCTTTTACACACGACAACTGGAATGACGCCAGCCAGCTTAATTGTTTATGATTGACGGACTTTAAATTTAAGATATTGTCTGAGATTTTAGTTAAATGATGTGTTATACTTAAGGGTTTACATATTAGTTGACTTGTGTTAAATATTAATAATTTTAAGATTAAAATAGATAAGATGTAATTATATTATAATCATAAAACTTAGAGCTAAATTATTTTGTATTGTTTCATATAAGTATGTTGTATAATTGTAATTTGTAAGATACGAATTTTCTATTAGACTGTCAGGAGTTAACATTAGTATGTTTACGTCAAGTAACCCTTCAACTGTTTATTTATCTGTAGCTTATTGTCCTGAGTATTTGTTATTAATATTACATTGATTACCTTTATTATTTGTTTGTTTTGTATTAATTTGCAGCGTTAGGTAATTTTATATTTGTCTTTATGTTATATATAAGGAGATGTTACGCTTAATTGTTTAGTTATTTATTATCAAAATCTTATAATGTCGGAATATTAACTCAAGTAAGAGATGTAGCTATTGCGTGAATGTTGTAAGATAAAATTATGTTTATTATTTAGATTGTATAATAAATGTTTAATTTCATTATTAGTTGTATTAGCAGAGATTACCTGCTAATTCACCTGCTTGTTACACTTTAGACTGTATTTATTCATTTTATTTAGTAAGGCTTTTACTAATTCACGTTTTAAACTAAATTTGGGTTTTATTCTTCCTTCATCATTTATCTTAATTCTTAATATTTAAATGTTTAGCAATATTAATAGGTTTTCTCTTACAGCTTACCAGTTATACAAAATCATTGCTGATGAAGAGATCTTCTGAAGACATTGCTTCAATGTGCACTTCATTAATCATAACAACAATCATAATAACATATCTCAACTAAAGTTACTCAAAGTGATTTTTAGAACTTCAAAGTTGCATTTACTGAATGGTGATTTATTATGAACCTTTCTTGGAAAGGTTCGAGTGCCGCCTTAAAAAGTTGAAAATATGCACAGTTTGATATTTAACCGACCTTTTTGTTCATTTTAGTTGTAGATGATACCAGAATATATTTTACATAGCAACCTCGGCATTTAATTTCCGAATATAATACGATCCTCCTTGTACGCATATTCGTGGTACATAAAGTATTAATTTAACGCCAAAGAAGAAAAAAGAGAAGAAACTACCAGAAACAGACCTGTAGTACAAATGTTCTGTCTGCTTAAAGAGTGACTGGGATCACAGCAGCACATGGTGGCGGTGTTGTGAAACACTAAGTGCAGGTCGGCGTTAGTAGATGGCGCGGAAGCTATAATCGCTACGTATTTGTCAAACTATCATAGTTATTACAAATGTCTTCCAGAACATAAGGACACATGAGGTTCTGTTTTGAAGTAGAAGACGTGCTTAATGTGAATGAGAGTAATTTCGAGTTATATTTAATATATAAATCAATATAAAGTGACAGAATTTATTGTGCTTCAGAAAGAAAGCCTACAGAAAGTTATACAAGTGCAACAAAATAAAGACATTTTTTGTATATTCATTTCAATTCTGCTTCAAATATGGCGTATTTTTGAATATTTATAGATGGTTATCATATAAATACAATTAAACAGCTAACATTGTAAAAGATTCCACTAGTTTCCTAATGAGCTAAACACAAAAGTTGTATACATTTGTGACTTCATTTGACATTTTCTAAACATGTGTATTTAGTAGCGGATATTGACAAATTTGAAGGCAAGTACATTATATTTGGGTATACCTGTAAAATTTAATTAAATCATAGGTATACAGACAATATGTGTCTTGAGACTGCATCTTACATTAGTCTCATCAGCCCTGTTTGAAAATTTGATTTAACTTTTAGAGAACGCGCTGAAAATGTAATCAAAATTTTTAAGTTTTGGTGTAATTTCTGGCACTGAATACCGAGATTAAAACAATGTATCAGAGGGTATTCTGCAAGTACACAATTTTATGCTTTTAATAAAGGAAAATTATAAATACGTCCATGTCTCGGTTAAGAATCAAATAAAATTGTTAAAGCTGTATTATATCAGAGGTTGTTTCTCGACTGCAGAAATATTTAAAATGAATTATATCGAACAAGAACGTTAGGTCAGTTATCCATTATTTATTGCGCTACGGAGAGAACTTGTCTACTAAAGACATTGTACACTCTCAAGGACTCAGTTTTTTGATGTTGTGTAACCTGTTTTGTAGTGAACAATTGACAGGCGTTTTATGTTATCAGGTTGTACATTCTAAAAATCTTGGCTTCAGCTCACCATGGACTTTGTATCTCTGTTATACCTTTAATTCAGAGCAGTATACAATTAATTACTAAATAAATACAACAGCTTAGTGGTCCAGATCGTTCCCAGTTTGTAAAAAGTGTAAAATACGTGTAACAAAAGCAGTATAAAATATTGTGAGGGAAAACATGGCTACAAATACCGGTGTTTGTCATGTCAAACCTCTAATGAAAGACAACTGCGATACGTGACAAATACAAGTACAAGCCGTGCTCACTCACATTGAGCTTTCTATCTTTGTGACCGGAGAATAAACAAAGACGGCAAATGACGTCAAACCTGAAAATAAAGTGATTAAAATACAAAGAGAGAACTCATTTTTATGACTTCACCTCTAGAATTAAAACAAATAAAACATTTCTTAACCTGAAAGGTCTTAAAGGTTACGACACTGTCCGCAATGCTACGCTTCTCAAGTAATTAATTGTACAGAAAATGCACAGCACAGATAATATAAATGACCATCTCTAGTACATTGTTGACAAACTAAAGGAGACGGAGGTCGTCATAAATGAAGTCTGATTATTCATAATTATGTTGTATTCCATAACATCTTAATTTGAAAATTTTAGAATTGCCTTTGAATGAAGGGATGAGTTACCTGGTGTTCAAATCCTCAAAATTAGAATCTATGAATAAAATGTAGCCAGACAAAAAGACAAGACTTCAAGTAAAGGAACACTATATACAGGTAATGACAGATATATACAGAGAAATGGTAATAATCAGAAGAAACAACTTCTCAAAGCAATTTACAACAGCAAGTCTCAAGTAGTCTCTCTGTGAAGTCTTTTCGAAGACAAATGACAGTACATCTGAATGTTGGTCAAAGAAAGAGAATTTAAATAAACCTGAGCACTTCTTCATGGTAGAACAATGTTCAGGTTGAGGCTAAAATGTCTACTCCCGACTGCAGTAGTACCAACACTCACATGTATTTGACAAGTTCATGAATTTTGTTCGAGTTATGCTGCATATCTCTGTCCTCATTCACACTTATTCGTACAAAAAATTAATTGAAGTTTTAAAATGGTGCAATGTTTTTATTTTTAGTAACTATTTTTGATTGCTCTAGCATTTTCTATAATGTTACACAAGGAAGGAGAAGTGGAAGAGCAACATTTATAAATAGGTTTAATATAGCTGACAGCAGCGCCTCTTCAGGATTTACCTAGCATTAGTCGTCACATTAAACATACTTCACAATAAGCAATGATTCTTTATTGTTTTTAGATTCAAGTTATATAATTAATGGATACTTTATATCCATATAAAAAGTTTAGATATATTACACTAACATTTCTGTCTATAATGTCGTGAAGAAACAAAAGACAATAGATTTTAAGTGACAGTCAAATGTTTTAAAAGTGATTAACTAAGGGATGGCTTTGAAATTTCCTTCTCTTTGTATCTCCAACAGAAAATAAAAAATCTCATTCTTACATTCATATAGTTTTCTCAAAGCTTTCTTAAATCGAAATTGCTCTTCTACATTTCCTGCACGGATGGGATATATTTGTAAATACGTTCTAGTTCTGGGGACTACAAAACGTGTGTTGCTACTGAAACATCGATATTGAATTATTGGACGATAATAAAATACTTTATAACTCGAGTAAGTCCATAATAGAAAGTAATGACGACTTGTCACTTTTAAAAAAATATAACTATTGGGAAATTGTGAAATATAACAAAGTGTAAATCCGAAATTGTTGACTCTACAAAAGAAATTGTATCAGATATAAATTGTGTTTTATAACAAGATCTAGGTAAGATGTGTAGTTAGTCTTTGTATATCTCTTACTGTTTACAGTTATGTAAAGTGATTCATAATGAAAACGACTTCTGAGGACATTTCCTGCAAATTTAGTATATTTCATTTGGCATAAACATATTACAATCATACGCTATTACAATTATGATATTAGAGTTAATTTTGATAAAAATGTTTCCATTTATTTAGTAGCGCAGTATCGCGTGTAAATGGTATATAAGTTTAATATATACCCGATTTTCCAATTTCTAGTTTCGCTCAAAAATCAGTTTTTCTTTTCGTGATCTCAAAATATCTATCTCCAGTAAAACATCGTCATTAAGTATCTGGTTAGAATGCAACTACTCCACTACCTGCTATGTATGTTTGCGGTACAGAAAATAAAACAAGATAACACTAAAATAAAGCTGACACACAAACATGGAGAGAAACCTCCAGTTGACATTTCCCTCTCGTGTAGTGAATTTGACTACAGCACACATGGTGGAAGTTTCATGAAACAGGAGGTGCGCGTAGCGAGTTATAGACGGCGCGGAAGTAGAAATTGCTTCGTAAATATGAATGTCTTAGTTATTAGGAATCATCACAAGTATATAACATTAATAATGATTCCTTCGTATTGAATGGTTTATAAATATCAAGGATAAACTTGAGCCGTGTTGCATACAAAAATCAATATAAACAAGCAACAAATATTGTGTTTCGGAGCGAAAGTCTGTTAGAGCTAATTTATTTATAACACATTTAACCAGTTTCGTTTATATATTTATCCTTATAGCACCAGTTAGTAGGATGTGTGCATAGTTTTATGTAAAAAAAATTGAACATTTGTTATGAAACCACTCAGACCTCCCCAAATGAGATGTCATCTATATACTGGTTTATTACTGTAAAATTTAGATCGATTCTTGACAACGTTTTGCGTAACTCATTTATCAATATCAGTACACTGCTTCAAAATTGTTAATATTGTGCAAACATAATAGTGCTTAAGGCTGCCCTCTACAGTAAGTCTTCCAGCCGGGTCCCCAGGTGTTGCGTCGGCACCGGCCCCTGTGTCTTCCTCCTGAGGACGCGGAAAGACTCCCAACCATCCGTCCCATGTGAAGTACAAGGCGCACTCCAGCGTCTCAAACCAAAAATGGCGGCGGGTCCTGATGGGCTGACACTCCTCATGCTCCGCCATCTTTCCTTAAACGCGGTTCTCTTCTTAACCTGGGTTTTCAATGTGTGCCTCACCCTTGGGTACTTTACACGAGAGTGGAGGGAGGCCCGGGTGATATGCATATTGAAACCTGGGAAGAATCCGGTGCACCCTTCCAGCTACCGATCCATCAGCCACCTTTCCAACCTCTCGATAGTTCTCGAGAGGTTGATTCTCATCCAATTGTCCCACATTCTGTGAGACATTTAAGCCATACCCAACCATCAGTTTGGATTTCGTCCTGGGCACTCGATAGTTCAGCAGTTACTGCGAGTGGTGGAGACCGCCGCCCTGGGCTTCCAGGAAGGCGCCTTCACTGCTGCGGTTTCGTTGAATGTCGAGAAGGCTTTCTCTACGACGTGGTATGCCGGGATACTGTATAAATTGAGCCAACTGAGGCTCCCCACACATATTATCAGCATTCTAAACAGCTTCTTGCGACACCGCACAGTTAAAGTCTCAGTTGCGGGGAAAACATTAACACTCAGACCAGTGAGAGGCGGAGTCCCCGAAGGCTCTATACCATCTCCTACACATCTTTATGGCAGATTTCCCCACAGAGCCACGAGGCGAAATGGCACAATACGCTGACGTAAAAAAAAAAAAAAAAAAAAAAAAAAAAAAAATCACTATATTATATACTGCTTCTGTTGCACATATTTTACACTTTATACAAACTGAGAACTTAAGCATTATGCAATAGCATTATAATATAACTAAGCAATAGGTATATATTAATAAATAAATTGCATGTTATTCTCAATTATATTGTCACCCAAACGTCGGAACTCCCTATAGAACCGGCCGGCAGCAGCAGCAGGAGACGGAGGCGTTCGGATACACCCACCAATTTATTTCAGTCACTAACTGAGGGGATGATTAGGGAAGTGCCACTTGTCGCTGGCCGCCTCTTCCCACCTCCCCGGCAGTCTGGAACCTTCGCGGTGATTCACTGAAACGAGAGACTTCAAGAAAACTGTGATGTTCCTATAAGAAGGGCTGCAGTGAGTGAATTGAGTCAGTCCTTGGCGAGCAGCGAAGCAGCGCCGTGCTAGTGTACGTACGAGAAGACTGTGTACGGGCATCGGAAGAGTGTGCGTAACTGTGAGCGTGCAGTGGAACTGTAACGGACGAACTGGTGAAACGTAATTGTGTGCATCACGTAATTCTGTGTAATTGACAAGTGTTCAACTGTAAGTCGGTGGAAATATAGAACATTTTTGAGTGGTGCAATTGGACTTTTAATTTCATGAACCCACAAAGTCATAACTGGCGTCAGGAAGTGGGATAACGGCAATGGAATCGGCATTGGAAATGCTTTTGGAGAAGATGAACGAATTATCAGCGAAGTCGGAGGCGGCAAATAACAACCTGGCCGCAGAGTTGAAACAAATGAAGATGGCCAACGACAACCTTACCGCCGCGTTGAAGGAAATGAAGACCGCAAATGAAAAGCTCGCTGCAAAAACGGAAGCTGCAAATAACAGCCTGGCCGCGAAGCTGGAGACTACATATAACAACCTTTCCGCGGAACTGAAACAAATGAAGACGGCTAACGACAACATCACCGAGAAGATGGAAGAAATGAAGGCCGAGTTAACCACAGAAATGAGAGCAGCGGACGGCAGTCTGGCCACGGAAATGAACGCGGCGAACGAGACTCTCGCCGCAAAGTTTGAAGAACAGTTGGCCGGGGTAAAAGAGGACGTCACATAGTTAGGCGAGCGCGTCGAAGACCTGGCCAGCCGCGTTAATGAGCTGGAAGGAAAGGCCGACAGCAGCGTGAAGTCCCTGAACGCCATGGTGGAGGACGTCGCCGGCAGGAGGTTGAAGGATTTGAAGGCCGACGCGCCGGGACGCGACACAACATCGGCGCGTGTCAAACGCTAATTACGCGAACGTGATGTTTAGTTTAGTTCATCGGCTATAAATACGCCACTCCCACTTACATAGAACACTTTTTTTTCAAAAAATCGTCCGTGTGCAGGACTAAACTGAGCCTGGAAATTTAGTTGCATAACCACTCTTAACAAACTTTAACTAATTTTTGAAGTGTACGCGTCTTCAAATTAAAAAAGAAAAGTGCAATGGGAAAAGCTGGAAGAAAAGAAGGTGAAAAATGTTGATCAACCCTCAGGATACAAAAGCTTGTGTCAGATTCATCAAGCGCCGTCAGAATGTTTTTGAATGATCTGTAACTGTACTGACCTG
The DNA here is from genome assembly GCA_030765055.1 of Mantis religiosa. Classification (NCBI taxonomy): domain Eukaryota; kingdom Metazoa; phylum Arthropoda; class Insecta; order Mantodea; family Mantidae; genus Mantis; species Mantis religiosa. The sequence continues at coordinate 32,198,239 of CM060950.1, read as the reverse complement.
CGGTGTCATAAACCTGTCCAGGGAGGGTGTGAGAACCTTCTGCAACCCCCCTGCGTCTCAAGCCTCGGAGACTTTCCTGTGGAGGACAGTAACGTTCCCCGATAGTTCGGTGCCAGACAAAATCGCATTACCTTGAGGGAAAGTTGAGTTATGCGGTGTGTAGACATTAGAACTGTACCGCATTTGTTAATTGAAAATTGCTGCTGTGTGCGACTGTTCAAAATGGTCCGCAGGTGAATTCTTTTGTTTGTTTACGTGTGGTGAAGCAACGAGAGACTACGTTGGTGTATGTTACGTCATTTTTAGAGCCTGTAAGGGGTCTACAAAGTGTCTTTTTACTGAAATAAAGAGCATTTTGAATTTCTTCAAACTGGACTTTTAATACTACGAACCCACAATGTCACAATATGGAAACTTTTCTCTCCAGAATGGCTCAATGGTCAGCTGTAGAACTTCGTACAAGATGAATGTCAGGACTCAAGGAATTTGTTTTATAGCGTTATAATTCATTCCCCATAAGTGGTGTATCAAGAAATTAAAATGCATTTTATTAATAACGATAGTTATTAATTCTAAAGGTTTATTAGAAAGCTATTTTCAACAAGTTTTATTATTTACAAAAATTCGGTAAGAATGTTTTTTTTTTTTTCTGGCAGAACTTAATGCACTAATTCTTCTTCGCTTTATTATCCTTTTAGCAGAAAGGTATAATCCTACGGAAATAATTTTTACGTATTTTTCATTAATATTCTTGCTGTGTATGGCAGGTAAGACACACTTCTGGAAGTGACACACTTTGGTTAGTCACGGAAAGCAATTTACAATTAAGCAGTAGGCACAAGGTTGTGCTATATTAAACATTTTCTTCGTATTTTAATCGTTACTGCTCGCAAGCAAAGTCACTATTAATAGTTTTCCAAACACTTATATAATATTTGCATTGCACCGGAGGAAAGGAGAAACATTAGGAGAAGAGAGAATGATAGAGGGCGTGAAGCAAGCTAAGAGATAGAAAGACAGTGAACGAGAGGAAGAAAGAAAGAGGACAAAGAAAAGCGCGCGCGCACACATGCACACGCACACACACACACACCTTATTGGTCTTTACTAAAAAAAAAGGATGATTCCGTTCTGAAAAATTCGAACCATTAATAACGAATATCTCGGTACTGATTTATGCCACAAAATGCATTGTTTATAATACGTTGTTTTAAAGAGATCTGCATTTTTGTGTTGTAGTTTTTCGTCTATTACTTGACATCTTGCAGGTCATACAAGATTTTACAAAACTCCTTCCAAATGAAGAGAACGTCACAGGACATCACCAGAAAAATCAAGACATTTTATTTCTCACTTTATTTCTGATTAAGTTATCTTTGGCATAGAGTATTTAGAGCACAATCGTTACAGCAATTTTTGAAGAAAAAATCGAACATTTCGAGAGATCTTTTAAATAAAGGACAATTACAGGTGGGGAGATTTTATTTAAAATGTTCACGATGCACGTTCTGAAAGACACTGAATTTGAATCAAGTTTGGTATTTAAGCGAGTTTTCGTTTCCGAGTTATACAGGTATACACGCGCACACGCACACACATCATTTTTATTAAAAACTTATTGGATTCAAGGAGTCCCAAAACGTTTATTTTCGGTGAAATCTCCCTGTCGAATTTATGGGTGGAACATAATACTTCCTTAACTTACTATAAGGAAGCAGTGCAGGACGCAGAAAACGTTTAAAAGCGCAGTCCGAAAAAATTTCTGAAACGCTGGGAAGAAGATTACCTCGAAAAGAAAGACTGTATCAAAGCTTGGAGAGTTAATGACATGTGTAGTGTTTAACGCCCGCTTTTACTACATACGGCACCACAGGCGGTGACACTGATCATACATGAGATAATGGAACACCGGTGGATTGAGATGGTGGAGGAAACCGGAGATCCTGGAGAAAACCCGTCCCAGTCCCGTGTTGTCCACAACAAATCACACTTTGCGGCCGCCTGGGATCGAACCCTGATGAGACCCTGGGCGAGAGCCCATCGGTCTAACCACTCAGCCACGGCGTGGTCTTTCGGAGAGTTAAGAAAAAATATTACAGATAAATAACTTAAGTATGCATGTGTTAAGGAGCTGGCTCTTGGTGGACTAATGCTAGAAGAGGAATACATGGCTTGAATGTTTCAGAAAGAGGCACAACAAATTTCTCAACAGGTAATGCTTCGGCGAAAAATGATAAAAGATAAACAGTCGATACGACACAAACTATCCTCTTTTCAGAATATGAATTAAAATATATTGATAATTTTGACCTCCTAAAGTAACCAATTCGAAAGAAATCCTTAAAAACGAGAAGTACAAAGAGGGAAAACTCTCAAAGAACAGCCCAATTCTGCTGCTGTAACAGTGCTGGTGACAAAGGACAACTCTTGGAAAACCACAGTCACTTCAACATGTTAACATAACCCTTTCGGTCCTAATGTAGTCAAATGACAATATTATACATGGCTTTTGAGGACAAAATCTATGCCGATATGAAAACCTTACACGCCGGAATTTACAACAACTCTTGTCGATTTGGTGTCTCAGCCAGACATAGAGGAAAATCTATAGAAATCACAGATTTAGGGAGGACTACTGGAAAAACGTACGACGTCGGTGCTGATACGAAATATTTACCGTACTTCACGATTTGGATGGTGAATAGAAGACTGGATGATTCTAAAAGTCAGTTCTGCCTTCTTTTATATTCCCCGACTATTAATTAATTAATTTATTATTATTATTATTATTATTATTATTATTATTATTATTATTATTATTATTATTATTATTATTATTATTATTATTATTATTATTATTATTATTATTATTATTATTATTATTATTATTATTATTATTATGATTATTATGATTATTATTATTATTATTATTATTATTATTATTATTATTATTATTATTATTATTATTATTATTATTATTATTATTATTATTATTATTATTATTATTATTATTATTATTATTATTATTATTATTATTATTATTATTATTATTATTATTATTATTATTATTATTATTATTATTATTATTATTATTATTATTATTATTATTATTATTATTATTATTATTATTATTATTATTATTATTATTATTATTATTATTATTATTATTATTATTGTTATTGTTATTGTTATTGTTATTGTTATTGTTATTGTTATTATTATTATTATTATTATTATTATTATTATTATTGTTATTGTTATTATTATTATTATTATTATTGTTATTATTGTTATTATTGTTATTATTGTTATTATTGTTATTATTGTTATTATTGTTATTATTATTATTATTATTTTGTTTAAATATACTATATTCCTGTGATCAACAGTTGTATTTTACAGGAACTACAATGAGCGGGTGACTGTAGTCATTAGCCTTTGAAGCAGAAACTACAGGTTTCCGACATTAGAATATAAGAGAGGGACGATAAAACTATAGAAATTATCAACAAGCATATTGGAAGTAATATAAGAATAAATATTTAATCATAAAGCAGAATGTTTAACACAAGTGAAGCAACGCAGGCATAGCTTCAGGTAGAAAGGTTTGTTTGAGACAGGATGTTGAAATATATAAACAAGAAAGGTAAAACCCCCCGCCAGACTTACGGGGGGGGGGGGGTTTCTAGTGATCCTAAAAGAGGTATTTGTAGCACAATGTGTACAATGAATTGCTTTATAGAATGCAAGCATTCCGCTAAGTACTATGTACGATGTGCAAAGAAAGTGTTATTTTAAACCTAAAATAAAGTTCAAAAACAAGACTGTGTAAAAACCTGCAGTTCAAATTTCCCGCATGTTTCCTGCGACCTCAGCGACACGGGGTTGAAGTCTCAGTAAACAGGAAGTACACATAGCGTACTACACATGACGTGTAGTTAGAAATCTTCGAAATGAGGATCAAGTTATAATGGTGACCATAGCAATATATATCTAGGAACATGGTCAGTTTAATTTAAGTTTTCGTAGCAAACGTTCACCAGACTCTTATTTATTCATTATACATTCTTAGAATTTCAGTAATTCGTTGCTATGGAAACGTAAACAAAGTTTGCTACATTGATTACACTGGCTGTCACCTGTTCCTCAGGTCAGTTATCGATAATTGTGTACGGAAAACAGAGTTTGTTTAAGCGTTCAGTTGCGTTGTGTGTTATTAGCCTACTTTATTAAAACATTAAAATACGTCGTTATGGAAGCAAGACTTAGTGGCAGTAGGATTAGAGGTATATAAACTTACGGTCGGTGTATTACATTGCGCAGTCAAGCTAGAGAATTTGTCTGTTCTCTTAGGGAATTCTTAGAAAAGTAAGAGGAGAATTTGCTGCTTCATAATGAACCGCTTATTCCTTTCAACCAAGTGAGAAGAAGGACTGCGTGTGCCCTTAAATAAGTGAGGTGATTGTTTCTAAATCTCTAAAGAGAAGCAGCTACAGCCAGGTCCATTACAATTGTAACTCCTGCGAAACAAAGACCAAAAGGATCTCCATAGTTTTTAATTATAGATTTCAGAAGACACATCTATCACTGTTGTACTCGAAAGGAGCATATTAAGATACGTAAGATGACCTGGGTTTTGAGTTCAAAAAAATAAGTAACAGAAAATTAATACTCGAAATATCAACTATTGTAGCGGTAAGCGCTTTGTTTTAAAGAGAAATACTGAATAAGAACTTCCATGAAATAGTGTGGTCGGATGAAACCTGGGTAAACGCCAGCCATACTGTCTCAAAGGGCTGGACAAACGACGCACGTGAAAGTACCACAAAAGGACCTATAGGAAAGGGTGGCCGCTTCATTATTGACCATGCCGGTACGTTGCGTGGTTTTGTTGATGATGCCCTCCTGCTCTTCAGATCGAAAGAAGACATGGACCATGGCCATGAACACCCGTGGGTCAAAATTCCGGCGCACCGGCCCCACTGATATGATCATCTCAATCGACAGAGTCGCTAATAAGTTATGTGCAAAATACTCACGCCTATGAAGACGCTACAACCAGTGAATGCGTGTTGAGAACAACTTATTTTTATTCTTAAAGTAGGCTAATACAGAGTAAATGTGAATGTTTTTGCTGAGGTGAGATGAACTCGAACGCTTGTTTTACAGTGTCGAATATTGAGAGGGTAAAGAAGGGGATATGCATAACTTGCTATCTGCTTCTCGAAAAACATAGCAGCTTCCCACATGGGGAAACAGATGACCTTCACGTACCTTCTTTTAAAGATCAGACTTCAGTATGATAATTTTCCAAATAAAATGACTAATTCCATAATTTTCGAATATTTCGCGTTTTAATGTATATAGTATCTATTTACTTATTCGTAATCTCATACTTTACTAATTTTATAAATATAAAAAGGTCACCCGCCTCGGTAGCGTAGATGGTAGCGTGTCTGCCTCACGTTCAAGAGGTCCCGAGTTGGAATCTCGGTCAGGGTGAGTTACCTGGATAAAGCTTTTTCCGGGGTTTTCCCTTATCCTTCAAGACGAATGTTGCTAACTGTAAGCTCCATGGACCCTGGACTCATTTGAGCATCATTTCACCGAATTCATTCACCGTCCGATATGACAACGTTGGAGGACGTAAATTATACATAAACGTTACATAAAACAAAAATTATACTACGGTTTTGACTATATGGGGGGGAAGAATCTTCAGCATGGGCAATGATTTAACCCCGACTAATTTTTTGAGGTATTATGGCAGGAGAGAATGTCAAGTCCAAAGTACAACAAAACGTGTTGATAACGGTCACAAATAAATAGCAATTAATGCAGGTTGGCTCTATATTGGGTTTGGAACATTTTGCCACTTATAAAAACTGGGTACTTAGGTGATCTAATCTAATTTACACAGTACCAACAGAGCAATATAAATATGTCTTTGCTGATCACCTCCTGAATAAGTTTTTAGCGAGGTTTATTTTGTGCTTTTACACCTCTAATTAGAAGCATACTTTTCAAAATAATTCATTTTGTCATTCCACCCGTGTGAAACATGACACAGGCCTTTATGTTATGGATAACTGCAAATGTTTCTTCTAGCAAGGTGATGCAGGAACGGTGGGTGCAGTTCTGGTTCAGGAAAGGTCAGGATCCTTTTGATATAGGATGTAAAGACGGAATAACAGATTATTTTCCGGACTAGCTGGTTATTCTCCGTCGTCGGTAGAGGTAAGCAGGAAGATTCTCATTCTCAGGGTCCAGCGTTTGACTGGAAGTAAGAATGCTTCCTCGGTTTCTTTCCCAAGTTTATTGATTTAAGATTTAAGTTGTACAGTTGCTCTCTCTCACTTGCTCGCCACAAAGATTGTATCACACCTTCCTTTACGCTACACGGTTTCGTGTTCCTACGCTCACTCTTTTAAGTTTCATTCTACACAGCCACATAACAGCGCAAATTCACACGCGAAGTAGCGCGACTCTCGCGGTTAAGTCCTTCCTAGTCGCTGAACTCTCTCCAGTGAAGTCTCAAGTGAAGTGCCGCGACTTGCCTCGCTTTCTCACGCCCTCGCCCTCACTGGCTGATCTATCAACGCCTCTTTCCTAGTTCAGATCTATTTCACACCCATCACGTGATAAATTCTAAATTTTATTGGAAGTTCTGTTTTCCTTACTTTAACCTGATTGGTCTTTCATCCCTTCTTTATCTATGCAGCAGTTTTATTCCACCTCCCCTTGGCGTCCTAACGGTATACTTCCTGGCTTTGCTTCATATAACGTATTCCTAGTGGCGTAAGTCTGGCAGAGGGTTTTACCTTTCTTTATATATTTCAACATCCTGTCTCAAACAACCCTTTGTACCTGAAGCTATGCCTGCGTTGCTTCACTTGTGTTAAAAATTCTCCTTTATGATTAAATGTTTATTCTTATATTACTTCCAATATGCTTGTTAATAATTTCTATAGTTTTATCGTCCCTCTCTAATATTCTAATGTCGGAAACCTGTAGTTTCTGCTTCAAAGGCTAATGACTACAGTCACCCGCTCATTGTAGTTCCTGTAAAATACAACTGTTGATCACAGGAATATAGTATATTTAAAAAAAAATAATAATAGTAATAATAATAATAATAATAATAATAATAATAATAATAATAATAATAATAATAATAATAATAATAATAATAATAATAATAATAATAATAATAATAATAATAATAATAATAATAATAATAATAATAATAATAATAATAATAATAATAATAATAATAATAATAATAATAATAATAATAATAATAATAATAATAATAATAATAATAATAATAATAATAATAATAATAATAATAATAATAATAATAATAATAATAATAATAATAATAATAATAATAAATAAATGAATAGTCGGGGAATATAAAAGAAGGCAGAACTGACTTTTAGAATCATCCAGTCTTCTATTCACCATCCAAATCGTGAATTACGGTAAATATTTCGTATCAGCACTGACGTCGTACGTTTTTCCAGTAGTCCTCCCTAACATCTGTGATTTCTATAGATATTCCTCTATGTCTGGCTGAGACACCAAATCGACAAGAGTTGTTGTTGTTGTAAATTCCGGCGTGTAAGGTTTTCATATCGGCATAGATTTCGTCCTCAAAAGCCATGTATAATATTGCCATTTGGCTACATTAGGACCGAAAGGGTTATGTTAACATGTTGAAGTGACTGTGGTTTTCCAAGAGTTGTCCTTTGTCACCAGCACTGTTACAGCAGCAGAATTGGGCTGTTCTTTGAGAGTTTTCCCTCTTTGTACTTCTCGTTTTTAAGGATTTCTTTCGAATTGGTTACTTTAGGAGGTCAAAATTATCAATATATTTTAATTCATATTCTGAAAAGAGGATAGTTCGTGTCGTATCGACTGTTTATCTTTTATCATTTTTCGCCGAAGCATTACCTCTTGAGAAATTTGTTGTGCCTCTTTCTGAAACATTCAAGCCATGTACTCCTCTTCTAGCATTAGTCCACCGAGAGCCAGCTCCTTAACACATGCATACTTAAGTTATTTATCTGTAATTTTTTTTACTTAACTCTCCGAAAGACCACGCCGTGGCTGAGTGGTTAGACCGATGGGCTCTCGTCCAGGGTCTCATCAGGGTTCGATCCCAGGCGGCCGCAAAGTGTGATTTGTTGTGGACAACACGGAACTGGGACGGGTTTTCTCCGGGATCTCCGGTTTCCTCCACCATCTCAATCCACCGGTGTTCCATTATCTCATGTATGACCAGTGTCACCGCCTGTGGTGCCGTATGTAGTAAAAGCGGGCGTTAAACACTACACATGTCATCCAAGCTTTGATACAGTTTTTCTTTTCGAGGTAATCTTCTTCTTCCCAGCGTTTCAGAAATTTTTTCGGACTGCGCTTTTAAACGTTTTCTGCGTCCTGCACTGCTTCCTTATAGTAAGTTAAGGAAGTATTATGTTCGACCCATAAATTCGACAGGGAGATTTCACCGAAAATACACGTTTTGGGACTCCTTGAATCCAATAAGTTTTTATTAAAAATGATGTGTGTGCGTGTGTATAACTGTATAACTCGGAAACGAAAACTCGCTTAAATACCAAACTTGATTCAAATTCAGTGTCTTTCAGAACGTGCATCGTGAACATTTTAAATAAAATATCCCCACCTGTAATTGTCCTTTATTTAAAAGGTCTTTCGAAATGTTCGATTTCTTCTTCAAAAATTGCTGTAACGATTGTACTCTAAATACTCTGTCAAAGAAAACTTCATGAGATTTTTCTGGTGATGTCCTGTGACGTTCTCTTCATTTGGAAGGAGTTTTGTAACATCTTGTATGACCTGCAAGATGTCAAGTAACAGACGAAAAACTACAGCACAAAAATGCAGATCTCTTTAAAACAACGTGTTATAAATAATGCATTTTGTGGCATAAGTCAGTTCCGAGATATTCGTCATTAATGGTTCGAATTTTTCAGAACGGAATCATCCTTTTTTTGTTTTTTTTTTTTTTTGTTTTAGTAAAGACCAATAAGGTGTGTGTGCGTGCTTGTGCATGTGCGTGCGCGTGCTTTTCTTTGTCCTCTTTCTTTCTTCCTCTCATTCACTTTCTATATCTTAGCTTGCTTCACGGCCTCTATCATTCTCTCTTCTCCTAACGTTTCTCCTTTCCTCCGGTGCAATGTAAATATTATATAAATAAGTGTTTGGAAAACTATTAATAGTGACTTTGCTTGCGAGCAGTAACGATTAAAATACGAAGAAAATGTTTAATATAGCACAACCTTGTGCCTACTGCTTAGTTGTAAATTGCTTTCCATGACTAACCAAAGTGTGCCACTTCCAGAAGTGTGTCTTACCTGGCATACACAGCAAGAATATTAATGAAACATACGTAAAAATTATTTCCGTATGGATTATACCTTTCTGCTAAAAGGATAATAAAGCGAAGAAGAATTAGTGCATTAAGTTCTGCCAGAAAAAAAACATTCTTTCCGAATTTTTGTAAGTAATAAAACTTGAAAATAGCTTTCTAAAAAACCTTTAGAATTAATAACTGTCGTTATTAATAAAACGCATTTTAATTTCTTGATACACCACTTATGGGGAATGAATTATAACGCTATAAAACAAATTCCTTGAGTCCTGACATTCATCTTGTACGAAGATCTACAGCTGACCATTGAGCCATTCTGGAGAGAAAAGTTTCCATATTGTGACTTTGTGGGTTCGTAGAATTAAATGTCCAGTTTGAAGAAATTCAAAATGCTCTTTATTTCAGTAAAAAGACACTTTGTACACCCCTTACAGGATCTAAAAATGACGTAACATACACCAAAGTAGTCTCTCGTTGCTTCACCACACGTAAACAAACAAAAGAATTCACCTGCGGTTCAGTTCTAATGTCCACACACCGCACAACTCAACTGTCCGGCACCGACCGACCGACCGAAATGCTGGCTGGCTGTATAAAGCCAGAAGATTTTTGCTGCGAGCCCACACGTGAAGGGTTTCACCGCAGGTAGCGTTTTTCTTTTCGGGATGTTGTAGGATGGGTTGTGGGTTTTTAGGTAGAAATTAGGTAACAAATTTTATGTACCTCAGGTTGTGGTTGATGCCAAAAATCTTAGAAGAATTATGCGGAGCTCGGCTTTAGCTGCTGTTAGGATTAGCTCCTGGGTTATCTCGGGTGCCCGCAAGCCATGTGGGGTACCCGGAACAGCCTAGAACGGCGTCTAGTGGGGTCATGATCTCCCAGTGATCTAAAGGGCGCTGCAACTCTCACGCCGCGGCTTTTATATCTCTACCATTGTTTCCAGAAACTTGTTGACGGTTCAAGTCTTTTCGCAGCGCAGCGAGAGAAGGAGAGAACTATCCAGACGTCTCTCTGTCTCTTTCTCCTTCTGTTGCTCTCTCTCAGCAAGCGTTCAGCGCTCGCGTAGCTCTCCCGGCAGCAGCACAATAATGCCTTGGCGACAATGTGCACAAAGAGTGTAGAAAGGTTGTTTCTAGCATTAACTATTTATCCGAATACAAAAATTCCAAAAATGATTTGGTGGTAATTTTATATCCATCAGTTAAAAGTGCTAAAGAAGTTTACCCTTTCTGAGAAATGTTTCTGAGAACATCCGTTGCATATTTGTGCTATGAAATTGCCAATTAATTTCAATGCATTTATGTTGATATTAATACCAAGATTAAATCTTTAGCACTAATCTGACGTGATCGACTTTTATTGTCGTCCTTCCAACATCATGTCATATGGGACGATGAATGAAATGGGTGAGAGGATGCTCGAACAAGCCCAGGGTCCATGGAGTTCAGAACTATCCGACATTCATAAAGGAAAGCCTCGGAAGAAACATTCTCCAGATAATTCACCCTGCCCGAGATTCTGACTCGGGACATCTTAAACATAGGGAAATACGCTACCTCTACGCTACAGAGGGGAGCTTGAAGTGAGAGATGTTCATAGTAGCGTTAAGGGGATTGTTGAATTGATAATGAATTGCTTCTTTTGATTTTTTTTGTTAGCATATTTTTTCTGCATTTATCATTTCACTACTTTCGTAAGCAGTGTAGCCTGACTGGCATTTAGTCACTACCAGTATATCGTTCTATATACTCCCTTTCGTATCACTGCCATTTGACATTACCACCCAGGCGACCGCAAAGTGAGATTGGTGGTGGACAACACGGCGCTGGGGCGGGTTTTCTCTGGTTTCCCCCGCCATCTCATTCCACCGGTGCTCCATCTTCATCTCATGTATCATCAGTGTCATCGCCTGCGGTGCCGTATGTAGTAAAAGCGGGCGTTAAATACTACACATTTCATTTCATTTGACATTACCATGTTTTAAATCATTGCTTTACTATGCCAAAACAGAGATAGACCAGATCTTTATACATGCTAGTGTTAATGGACTATCTTTGAATTAAATGTTGGTACAGGATTTTTGGTTGGGAAGCGGGGGATTGTTTTGGATGACGGGAGAACAGATTATATCCTCTGCTAGCTTAGGATGTTCTCGGGCGTCAGGTATCTTTGAGCACTTTCTCAGGGTCCAGCGTTTTGTAGAAGTCAATGATGATCCAGTGTTTTGGTGTTCTCCTCGGTTTATTAGCTAAACATTGACAAAGTGTATCGCTCTATCTCTCTTGCTCGTGATGACTGTTGGGTTGCGTCGCCCAGTATTTCTTCCCGGCTTCTAATACCAACATCTAAATTCTAAGTTTAAGTCAAACTGTATCACATCGCAATAAGAAATCAAGTGTGTGCGCATTGTGGTACGCAGTTGAGTCTTTACTCTATAACATGTCCGTCAGAAAACAAGTGTATCACATCTCGGTCAGAAGCTAAGTGTTTATCACGTCACGAATCAAGCGTGTACCTACTCCTCTCATTGCAGTCAGCAGTCTAAGTGCCTGCACCTCGCGTCGCTTTCTCCCCCCTTAGTTCGAGGATGGCGTGTCTATCTACGCCTGTTTTCTATGTCTTAACTATTTTACGCCTATCACATGATGTACTTTGTATTTTATTGGAAGTGTGCTTTTCTTTAATTTACTCTTATTGGTCTTTGCAGCTCTTCCTGCTCTATGTAGCTAGTTAGTTCACCTCCCAAGGTATGTGACCCTTGGCGTCATAACGGTATTACTTCTTGTATATTTCTCTTTCCCTCAAGGTAGTGCATTTTTGTCTGGCACCGAACTATCGGGGAACGTTACTGTCCACAGGAAAGTCTCCGAGGCCTGAGACGCACGGGGGTTGCAGAAGGTTCCCACACCCTCCCTGGGCAGGTTTATGACACCCCATGTCAGTACAGTTACAGACCATTCAAAAACATTCTGACGGCTTCTACTTTTGTGAATGAATCTTCTTGGTTTTAGTGTTGTAGCATGAGGTGTTGTGTGTCCCTCAGTTCAGCTCAATTATTTGGCAGGGGCTTGACTCCTAGGGTCGTCAGCCTCGCCAATGAAAATTTGAAAATATCGATGTCCTCGGCTGCTCTCGGAGTTAACCTAACATTCATGAATATAGGATCTGTGGCAAGGATCTCTTGATTCAGGGCGTTTTGGGTGGATCAATTAGGGTACTTGGTTAATTTTCTTATGACGATCGGTTGTATTTCAGTTACTCTCGAAATACATGTTAATTAGGCGAACTCTGAATGGAAGGCTTCGCGCTGGCGTGGTTCTGCTCCCGTGTCTATAACACGACTCGTCGGATTGGCACCCAACTACTAACTACCTTTAATTGAACGCGATTTCTTTAGTTTACTCGTCCGTTCAGTTTGGCCCACAGTAGCCAAATAACCTTAATGAACGCGATTTCTGTCCGTGTGCTATCGCACGACGGTTTAGACTGGGTCTTAGCCACCGACTGACTTTAATGAACGCAATTTATGTCCGCGTGCGTTCGCACAACGGTCTAGACTGTTATAATGAACGCGATTTCTGTCCGGGTGCTGTCGCACGACGGTCTAGCTCGACGATTAGCCGCCGACTGAACTTTAGATATATATTTGTTCCCAGATAGGTCAAATGGAGTCCCATTTACGAGAACGTCACTCTAGACCACCTAAGATGTCCCCTTCCTGTCAAAACTATGCTTGAAAATAAACATCGGGTGCAACCCTTAAAATTTATGGTTGCGGCCGGCCTTCTTAGGGTAGAGAAAATCCTACCGATTCAGAGTCCGCAACAAACTTGACACTGCACACAAGATATTTGTTTCAATACATGTATATATTCCTTTAACATTCAATTAATCTTCTACATATTCCTTAACAGTTAATTAATCAACTCGATGAAGAGAGTACCGTTTCAGTGTACAGAGTGAATAGGGCGCATGTTTTTAACGGTTCTACTCCTTGTGTTGCATGCGTTCCCACTCATACACATTCGCTGTCCTTGTCCCACTGTGTAAAGGAACACATTCCTTTCAGGGACTCTTTTCTTTGCTGGACAGTAGTTTCCTATTGTCTCTTTATTCTCACACCCTATGCTGTCTACCCTTACTAAACTGAGGTCAGGTCTATATTCCCTTGCTTGTATTAAACTTATTCTGTTTTACCATTAAATAGTCTTTCTTACGTTATATCTAATGTTCAAGATCTTCTTGGGAAACAAGCCAGGTGAAAAGACGATTAGAAATCGATGTTTCGGAAGCGTACATCGCTCCCATCATCAGGGTATTTTAAGAAATGCTATAAAAACAAAAATAGATATAACACAAATATCAACAAAGTTGTTTTGTCTTTGTTTTTGCTGATGATGGGAGCGATGTACGCTCCCAAAACGCCGATTTCTAATCGTCTTTTCACCTGGCTTGTTTCCCGAGAAGGTCTTGAACGTATTCGTCGCCAGGAAAGCTTCAGGACTTATTTTATTATCTCTAATATTATTTATTCTAGTATGCGTATTAATAACTGATATAATTTATCGGCCTCCCTGTCTTACGTTATTGGAAACATGTTGTTTGTGCTTAAATTTTCTCGACGAGTTAAATCGCATATGAAATTATCTACTTTAGAAAAACGTTTCCTTTTGTTTTCACTCTTGATCGGCGTCTTTGGTATTCCTTTCGTCACAATATTTCTTACTGTATTTCTGTGAATACCCATAATTTATCATTGCATGACCCCTTACCAAGATTATTTGTCAGCACATATTTATATGTGTTCAAAACAAGCGCTTGAATTTGCTTAGAAACATTTCCCGTTGAAACTTTGTTTTTTTGAGGCTTTTCCAGTAATATAACTCGGCCCAGTTATTCACACTATTGTCTTCACTTTGATTATTTTCACTTGACTGAAATTTATCTACTGCTTCATTTGCATTTACCACTGTATTTCTCTCCCTCGGTCTCCACATCGTGACACACAACGAATTCCTGCACTTAATGAAACAGATCAACTGGAAGTTGGAACTTTGGCAACTGAGACTCCACGTGGAGTAAACATGCGACTGTCACTTCGAGAAATCAGGGTTGCTATTGGTCCTCAACGACAGTGTTCCATTTCTGAAGTGTGGAGATAGATTTATGACGGTCATTAGTGGGCGAGAGGCTCAGGTTCCTTTGACTCCGAACTGCACACGCGTTAACTAAACAGACTTGCGAATTTGTAGTATATTGAAGATCACTTATAATGATAATGTTTATCTTGTGTTGTACTGTCTGTGTCTCTGTAAGATTTGATGACATACATTATTATTGTTCTTCCAGGATGGCTGATGGATGCAATGCGCCTCCCAATGGTAACGTTGATTCCGAAACAAATATGGGGCGCACTTCTAAACAAGGAGAATTTGACCAAATAACTGATGTAGATGATGTGCCCAATGAAGGACTCATGCATTCAGAAGGTTACATGCCTAAGACTTATGATTTGGGTGAGGAGCATGAATCGCTGACAAAGAGACATACAGAGTCTGTATTCTACATGGAACGGGCTTGGAGACGGAAGGAGTTTGATAAGCAGTATCAGTTCACCGAATGTAGGAAACCAGGTAATATCAAACTTTTTCATTGCATTATCCATTTCCTCAGTTAAGGAGGCTGCAGAAATAAATCTGTAACATCTATTCTCTGCTACGCACAAAGAATAGTTTTCGAGGAATGATGTTGGGGAAATCCTTTATCCATTATGTAACCATTAATGGTGAAAATTTCCTCTTCGCGATAGTTGATACTCTCATCCTGTTTCTAAGAAGGATCTTTCATTGGGTCGTTGCTTACGCCATTTCTTGAAGGAAGCATTGTCATTGCAGCATATAGGCCCGATTTCACCAACAGATGTTAAAATCGACGTTAACAAATGTAACGTAACAATTGTAATAGCGCTAACAATTTCTTGCATTTCACCAACCTGTTTTCTGAAAATGTTAACAAACACGTGCTAGCGCCAAGAAACTTGTAAATATTACAGTTATAGAAGGCTGTGCATGAGTCGTATTATTTTCTGAACGTACTACGATGCGCTTTTGTTTTCATTTTCGTCTGCACCGCAGTCTGCACACAGCTAAAAAAGTGGCGGATAAACAAAATCATAAACAAAAGCCATGAAACAAATTTCTCATAAATGGAGAAAGGATTGTTAATTGAATTGGTGATGAAGTATAACGATATCGTGGAAAATAGGACGGATGCAGTGAATGTAAAAGAGAAAGATGTCACACGGGGAAAAATTGGAAACAAACTTTATTCAAATGCATGTGTCATTACTACAAACGAAGCGTATTACGTAAATTTAAAACGAGGTGCGAAGAAGTACAAGTGACGAGTGACTTGCACGTTTCAAGACGAAAGGTGGACAGTGTGTTATCCACAGTGAATTATAAAAACGCGAAGTTATTAATACTTGAAGCAAAGGTGAGATCGCCATATTCCTTTCGATGCGTGTTCTAACTCAGTATGACGTAAATTTAAAACGAGAAGCGAAGAAGGGCAAGTGACTTGAACGTTTCAAGACGGGAGGTGGACAATGTATTATCCCCATAATTCAGTGAATTATAAAATCGCAAGGTTATTAATACTTGAAGCAAAGGCGAAATCGCCATATTCCTTTCGATGCATGTTCTAACCTCTCTTGTACTTCCGCAGTAACCTTCATAGCAACATGTTTCGACAGTCTATACCTCCGTAAAAAAAAATTCTTGTGATAGCTCCTCAAAATCATTTCTCCTCATAGGCCGTACTCTATTACGAATGCCATTTAGACGATCTTAAATATAGCAAATCGACATCAACAGCTGAGTTCATGCTCGCCATCTTGACTATTTACAATTTTTAAGGACTTAGCATCAGAAATTTGGCGTGTTAGTTTAACAAGAGATTTAACACGAGTGTTACGCTAACACTTGTTGGTGAAATGCAATTTTTGTTTTAACTATAGCTAAACTCGTGTTAAGTCTTAACATCTGTTGGTGAAATCGGGAAATAGAGTTAATTTTGCATCAGGCATAGCCGATGTACATTTCACGTTATTCTAAATGCGTTTAACAATCTATAATTTCAGTTGGATAATTAATATGAGGATTAGCATATGTGACACCAAAAAATGTTATTTAAAACAAGACAGACATGAAGTAAGACATACTGGCAGGGTTAGTATGTAAATGTGTGTGTGCGTGCGTGCTTTATTTCTAAGACAAAGATTCTTCTGCCCAGACAGAAGTTTGAGGATGTCTCTTGCCATAGTATACGAGTGCCAGTTATATTTTTTTCTGAAAATTCTGTTCCCAAAAATAATTGTAACACAATTATTCATTTCCCACATTAACAGAACATAGCAATAGGATACATCTTTTTACAAAAATACATGTCTTTTGCGATTCCCTTGCTTCGGAGCTCCAGAATAAGTGATTGGTCATCGCAGTTTGGTTTATTTAATATCTTCCAACGTAGTCATATAGAATGACAAATGAAATTGGTGAAATGATGCTCAAATGAGCCCATGGTCTATAGAGCTCAACTATAGACAATTCATATTTCAGGATAATGGAAAACTACAGAAAGAAATCCCATCCTCATAACTCACTTACACCGAGATTTGAATTCGGGACCTCTTGAATGTGAGGCAGACAGGCTTGGTGTCAAATCTTTTACTCAGCAGGATTATGCATGTCTAAGGTCACCAATATCGGTGCAAAAATTGCAATTGCAGTTTTATATGACCCACTGACATAAGGGTTATGTTTCTTTGAGCGAGTTGTTCGATACATTTTCTGCGTGTTTGTGTGACTTCTAAAATATATTGGTTGGTGCAACTAAATATGGCATGTTCTATTGAGTTTATTCGGGCATTAGAATTTTCGTTGTGAAAACTTACCTATCATCCTTAGTCCTAAAAAAAAGGCATTTTTTAAAGTTTGAAATACTTCGACACATTATAAGGCGTTTTCAGAAAGATGCGAAAATGTCAAGTCAAAGTAACCCAAAGTACAGTTGAGTCCAGAGGGTCTACTCCCATCAGTCCTGGACCCGTAGGAACAAGATCCGGGCCTCTTTGAAGCAGGGAGTATCCGAGCTGTCCCAAAGGGCGCTCGGCGTCCTCCGTGGGGTTTTCCATAGGGCAAGACCTGAGTTACTAACAAGCCCCCCCCCCATCTGGTCCAAGGACACAAGACGGGATGGAAGTGAATACGCCACTTACACGCGCCCACACCAAAGGTGAAGGCTACTGATATGACCTCGGTGGGGCCGCCTGGCGATCTAGCACACCTTCTACTAGCTCTGCAGGCTAGTACCCGGGAATATTTATGACTTCCCTCAACCCCGTCCGGAGACGTAACCGATTCCCACGGGTATCGGGAACCACTGCCCCCCTCGAGACCAACCCAATCCGAACAACTCCCAGAGGGAGGGGCTCGAATGTTCGGCCTGAGGTTCCTCTGGTAACGTCAGAGGTACCACGAGTGCTAAGGGTTCGCAGCGCCCGCACCACGGCAGCTGAAGGGGACGGATCCCCTCCCCTAGGAAACCCAAAATACAGATGGTCGAGTACGTAATCCTAAAAAAATGCTTCGTGCATCCTACAGCGGTCGTGTGACTCGTTTTCGGGTGGTTGTGATTTCCGCGGCCGAATCTTGACACATGTTTTTTTTTTTTTTTTTTTTTTTTTTTTTTTTTTTTTTTTTTTTTTTTTAGAGGTTTTCCCGAAAGTTCTTTCTCTCCATTTCACCTCATTTGTCATTACAGTTCACCTTGCATTTGCTTGGTTGCGTCAAAGTTGTGAGTGTGTTGGAAAACTTCACTTTTACCAGGTTGGCGATTCCACACCCATTGTCTATAAACCACGTTTTTGGCTGTTGTGCAACTGTTCCAAGGTATTTCCAACTTAGGCGCAGTCATTGGACTTTTTTTTGTGGGGAACCTTTGAGAAAGAATTCATTTGGCCATCGAAGGGATATGTTTTCTCTAGTTGTACACATACACACCAGACACAGACACATACACAATATACCCATGCTAAAGGCGGGACTCGAACACGCGACCCTCTACGTGACGGAACGCATCATCGGACTCGAATTTCATAGAAGATTTGTGGGCCGAACTAAGCCGCAGAATAAGAACTCTTCAGGTACCTCAGCCTTGGAACTAAGCGTCTGAATGCTATTCAGCGTCAAAAGGGCCTAATAGACACAAAATGCATTACCAAAGTGAAGGCGGAATGTTTAAAATGAATGTTTATAAAGTCTTTTCTACTTACAGATTGTCAGTTATTTACTTTATTTAGGATGTGGACAAGAGAAGGTTAATGTTTATTTTATATGGACTTACACTATATCCTGGAACGTTCAAAGTTGTAATTATTTCGTTTATTATGACCAACTTACAAATTAATTAAATGAAATGACAGGTCAATAGTTTAAAACTGCACAAAACCGAATGTAGTTTCATTGGAAGTTCTGGGAACCACAACAAGCTGAGTGGCTCAGTGGTTCGATCCCCATGGCCGGCCTACCTGTCCCATGGTTTTCTGGGGGAGATTTTCCCAGATCACCAGGTGAATGCTGGGTAGGTTCATTACACCCCTCGAATTTCCTGTCGGTCCATTTCACTTCCATTATCATTTCACATCATCTCTCATTTGGTGGTCTCTTTCGGAGTAGCAAGTGTCAGCATGAGTCGGCGTTGCATGGCAGGATGATATGCTCTCGGTAAACACCTTCGTCCTCCGGCAGGGCAACCTCCGAGCCGGCTTAGTAGGCTGTTTCAGAACTGCAGCAAGTGGAATGTCGGTTGTATTACACTGCCGGGGGTGTCAAACTGGTAAATGTTAGGGACCCTGCCCTGTTCTCTGTCGTGGCTCCTTGGGGTAGGCCACCCTCTGCTCTTGCTTCATGTTTTCTCCCGTAGTTGCCCCACTTGGGGTATGGTACAAAAAGCCTGTGTGGTCGAAGTGCTGAATCCTCTCAAATATCCTGTCGTGTCATGTCCTATCCTATCATATCTGGGAACCATTCTTTGAAGATATGTACGTTTTCAACATTAATTAAATTTGGTGGGAACACTTGGGGGATTTTGCAGATTTTGTAAAATGAAATGCACTTATAAGACTGAAACAAAATTTATTTTTCAAATAAATGCACATTACAGTAGAAGCCCGAAATAGCACGGTCTGAAATACCGGGGATTAGGATTTAACGCGGAAAAGTATGTCCACCGAAAAATAAAACTGTATTTTTTAATTTTATTTATATTAATTTTGTTTACTTTTGAAAGCTGATTTATAAATGTCTTCAAAGAACTGTTCTGCAGTACAATTTTCGCCTTCATCATACCCCTAGCGTTGACCTTGGCCTTTTTATTGCTGTAACGGACATGGAAACAATTTTTCTGTAAGGGCTAAAACATATGTGTCTGCAGGAATTCTAAGACTTGGGAAACTTAAAATATTATTTCAGTCTGAATAACGCTTTTTGAGTGTAAAGTCACGTGTTGAGAATATCAAAAATGTCGCAGAAGCGTGAAACGTATTCAGTAGGCGGTAAACTAAAAATAATCTTTGGCGTAAAAAACGGGTAAACCAAAGCTAGTTTATCGCGTGAGTGTAGCGTACCTGAAGGAACAATTAGGAGATGTACGAAAGAGGAAAATAAACTGAGAAACTGCGTAAACACGGTGGACAGTGAAATAGGATTGCAAAGGAAAAAAAAAAAAAAACACTAAATTGGGTAAAGACAGTGATCGTGGTGAGTGCTTATACAGGTGGTTCTTAAAATGAAGTGAAGGAGTACCGATGTCTGGACCTGTTATCAAAGCTCAAGCTGTGAAGTTCCATGAAGATTTGCACGGGACCGATGATTTTACTGCATCTGATGGTTGGTTTTCGCGGTGGAAATCTCGGCACGGTATCAGTCAAACCATCATTTAGGGAGAGGCTCGCTCTTGTGACAGTGAATCTGCGAAACACTTTCCTCAAGAAGTACATAGTGTAAAGTGCGATCGATTTCAGGACTGGAATACACCTCCAGCATTACTGGTGAGTAATTGTATTTAAAAGTGATGTACTTTATATTACATACATTTTTATGTACCTAATCTCTGTAATTTATTATTGCGCGAATGTTTCCTTACACCTCCGTGGGATGACTTTTGTCACATCTAATCTCACATTCCGATATACCGCGGAATCGTTATAACGCGAGGGTAAATCATGTCCCTATCAGCCGTGTTATTTCGGGCTTCTACTGTACATCTTTAAGATTCCAAAGAACACATTTAAAAAGCTCCGAGTTGTAATTGCACCGATTTTAAATTCTGGAGAGTGAAGTTAGAAGATTAATTAAAGGTTCGTGAACTGATTGATCTTTCCCTCTTCTAAGGTTACTTAAACATTAATGAAAACATTAACATGATTACATTAACTCTTACAAGATATCCTAAATACCATTTCCTTGAATATCACGAATGCCCTCTTTATACACCCTCATTCATTCTATAAAGCTCTACACCAGTTTACGCCCGGCAACGAGTGTTAGGAGTTAGGAATACTCGGACGGAGGGGTCTCTAATAACTGGGACGCAGAACCCCAAGTAGGCCATGGTTAGGCGCTGGCCTATTGATCCCAAGGTCGCGGGTTGCAACCCGGCCAGACTGATTGTTTATAAGTGTTTTTAAAAGCGACTGTCCCATGTCACTAGATTTACTGGCATGTGAAATAACTTCAGCAGCACACAGTTCCAACACATAGACGGCGCTGATATGATCCTGGGAATAGACACCGCCGTTAATGTATAATAATAATAATAATAATAATAATAATAATAATAATAATAATAATAATAATAATAATAATAATAATAATAATAATAATAATAATAATAATAATAATAATAATAATAATAATAATAATAATAATAATAATAATAATAATAATAATAATAATAATAATAATAATAATAATAATAATAATAATAATAATAATAATAATAATAATAATAATAATAATAATAATAATAATAATAATAATAATAATAATAATAATAATAATAATAATAATAATAATAATAATAATAATAATAATAATAATAATAATAATAATAATAATAATAATAATAATAATAATAATAATAATAATAATAATAATAATAATAATAATAATAATAATAATAATAATAATAATAATAATAATAATAATAATAATAATAATAAATTAACTAATTAATAGGATAACACGTGGCCATAGTGGGCTCTTGTGCTTCCAACGTGACCTCCGAAGTAAAGGATGAAGTGGAGACCCGAAGAGCCACCAGATCAAGACACCAATGTACGCTAGCAAGGGTGGGATCCCTAGCGGTTTCAACATGACTCGAATCCTATCGCCGCTAGCCCTGCCCTAACCATCCAACCTAGGGGTCCCGAGAATAGGTGATACAGCGTCCAGAAAGGGAGGCCCAGCAGTCCGCCTAGCTCCAGGACTGGAGCTTGGCGCTTGGAAGGCGCACAAATTCTACGTCCTGCAGCAACACACCTACTGAAGAGCTTTTTTTTTTTTTTCTTTCTTTTTTTCAAAACTGAACATGTCCACCGAAAACCATAAATGAGTTAGGAATGGGAATCTGGTAAAAATTCTTGGCTGCTATATGATCCTGCTGTTATTTTCTACCAAAACTGAACATATCAAGTATAAATTTGTATTTAAAGTTCTATTTTTTTACATCAAAACTAAATATGTCCATTACATTGTAGCCCGATATTCATTTTTTTTTTATCAAAAGTGAACATGTCCAGTATAATTTACCATACAGTCAATGTTTTGTTTTCATAACTGAACATGTCCACTTTCAGAATATTTCTCTTTGTCATATACTTCCTTTCTCAGAAGTTTGTGAAACTTACAATGATATTCCACCCCCTAACTAATGAGGGTTTAATGTGTTCTTACTCGGTGAGTTTGTGACAATTAGTTCTCGTGTACGCATTAGCTTTTATTAACAGTTCAGATATTCTTTATACATCAGGTGCTCATTGAGGTGAAAGAAATTGAATTTTGAACAGTGCAATGGAAGTAATAGTTAAATTAATTGCGGAGAGGACGACCGAAATCGGAAATCAAATTGAGAAGCCAGAAGCAAAAATTTGTTGATCCAGACCCTAGAATAACTCCGCTAAGCTGTTTGCAGAGTTCATGTTTCCACAACAGTAATATGTTGCTTTCTTGAGAAATTCCTCAAGTATAATACTGTAACGCGACCGTTTGGAACATCCTGTAAAGCAGCTGCGAGCGGAAGACGGGGGAGGTCAATGTTAGCTACGCCCTCCCCTCGTTTGTCTTGTAGTGGTGACAGGGGCGACCGGGGAAAGAAACATAACTGGGAGGTCTATTTCCCTTCCACCTGGTTCCAGAAATTACGGGAACTTTCATCATCTGGAAACGTCTAGAAGACGGCGAGATGCTTATAAAAAGGGCTGCAGCTAGTTAGTCAGTCAGTTGTTGAGTTGGTTTTGGTGTAGTCAGTCAGTGTTTGACGTGCTAGCGCCGTGTTAATGAACGAAAGGATTGTGCAACGGGACTGTGCGTAACTGTGAATGTGTACCGGAGCTTACGTAACCGCAAGTACAGTGAAGTTGTAACGGACGAACTGGTAAATTGTAATTGTATGCAGCAAGTAATTTGGTGTAATTGGCAAGTGTTAAACTGTAAGTCGGTAGAAATAAAGAACATTGTTGAGTGGTGTAATTGGACTTTTTATTCCACGAACCCACAAAGTCACACTGGCGTCAGAAGTGGGATATAACACAAAGTCACACTGGTGTCAGGAAGCGGGAAGATAACATCACCGAAAATTACAGCCATGGAATCCGCATTGGAAATGCTTTTGGCGAAGATGAACGAGTTAACAGAGAAAACAGAAGCGGCAAAAAACAGCCTCACCGCCGAGTTGAAACAAGTGAAGACGGCCAACGACAACATCACCGGGAAGATGGAAGAAATGAAGGCCGAATTAACAGCGAAGACGGAAGAAATGAAGGCCGAATTAACAGCGAAGATGGAAACGGCAAGCAACAACTTGGCCACGACAATGACCGCAAAGATGGCCGAACTGACAACAGAGATGAGGGAGGCGAACGAGGTCCTCGCCGCCAAGTTTGAGGAACGGTTGGCCGGCGTGAGGGATGACGTGACGGAGCTGGGCGAGCGGAAGGGTCAAGTAGACGACCGCCTTAATGATTTAGAGGAAAAGGCCGACAACTTCGCAAAACCCCTCACCCGCCTGACGGAGGAAAACCGGCCTTATGTGTGGACGGAGGACGCCGAAGACGCTTTCCAGCACCCGAAGGGGACCCTGTGCAGTGCTTCAATTTTGGGTTTCCCACAACCGGGTGGCGCCTTCATTGTGGACACCGACGCTAGCGACCATTACATTGGAGGTGTCCTATCGCAGATCCAGGACGGCCATGAGCGCACAAGAGTGGAAGAGAAGGAGCGCGCCGCAGCAGTCCGAGTAGTTGTGGCAGTGCCTGCTGAAGGCTGGGATAGCGCAGGCCTGAGGAGGGAGCAACTGGCGGACGCAGACTTGGGGCCACTCTTGAGGGAAGTGGACGCAGGGACGAGACCAACCTGGGAGGACATCGCACCGAGGAGCGCCACCTACAAGTCGTACTGGGCCCAATGGGACTCGTTGAAGACCAGAGAGGGCGTGCTGTTCCGGGTATGGGAGTCACCCGATGGGAAGGCGCAGAGAGGACAGTTAGTACTTCCCCGGAGCAAGGTCCCGGAAATCTTGGAGGAAGTGCACGCCGGTACTTCAGGAGGACACCTGGGAGCGAACCGAATGATTCACAAACTACGGCAGCGCTACTTCTGGCTGAGACTCCGAGCAGATGCTGGTGGTACACCTGGACCGCCTCGCACGCTACGATGGGGCTGTTCGAGGGCGAACAGCTTTGAGGAGGGAGCAGTGTAACGCGACCGTTTGGAACACCCTGTAAAGCAGCTGCGAGCGGAAGACGGGGGAGGTCAATGTTAGCTACGCCCTCCCCTCGTTTGTCTTGTAGTGGTGACAGGGGCGACCGGGGAAAGAAACATAACTGGGAGGTCTATTTCCCTTCCACCTGGTTCCAGAAATTACGGGAACTTTCATCATCTGGAAACGTCTAGAAGACGGCGAGATGCTTATAAAAAGGGCTGCAGCTAGTTAGTCAGTCAGTTGTTGAGTTGGTTTTGGTGTAGTCAGTCAGTGTTTGACGTGCTAGCGCCGTGTTAATGAACGAAAGGATTGTGCAACGGGACTGTGCGTAACTGTGAATGTGTACCGGAGCTTACGTAACCGCAAGTACAGTGAAGTTGTAACGGACGAACTGGTAAATTGTAATTGTATGCAGCAAGTAATTTGGTGTAATTGGCAAGTGTTAAACTGTAAGTCGGTAGAAATAAAGAACATTGTTGAGTGGTGTAATTGGACTTTTTATTCCACGAACCCACAAAGTCACAATACTATTACCTGACCGTACTCCCTTCACTTACTTCCATGTATAGAACAGTAAAGCAATCAATGAAAAGTAAGAAAAAGAGCATTTTAGTTTTGATGCAAAGTTCTTTTCACGTCACTTATTATACACTGGAAAAGGTTGCTGCACGCATGGGTCGCTAGTGATGCAGCTTTTTCTTACGTTGTAAATTTTGAAGCAGTGTGGCCTATCCTCAGGATAGAGCAAAGAGTTCCGTCAAAGGGTATGCGTGGATATGTATGGGAGTAAGGATGGTTCTAATGACACTGGAATGCAAGTTTCAGACTGGTTTAATGATTGCTTCTTTTTATCATCACATCAAACTAGAAGTTGCCGACCAAGGGTTACCAATATATCACTGTTCAGAGTTACTGCATGTCAAATGCATATTACGCGATAACACTTAATTCGTCATTTACGTAGGAACCGATAGATACCTTCTCTCCTCGGGTCTGGTCTGCGTTCACCGAAGACCCAATCAGTTGTGTCTTTCTTAAAGGACCGCCTGCCCAGTTGTGTCGTTCACTGCAGCTACGCTCGACTTTCGCCTCTCGAAGCCTGTCTTTATTCACACCAAAATTCCTTTTGTGACTATTTTGTCCATTGTGATTATTATTCTCGGTCATGCCATTATTAAGGGTCCGAACAATGCCTTTTCAAACCGAGTCAAGTGTTATCCACTTAGAATCCCTGCTAAGAACCCGCTCTTTCCCATCAAAACGACTCACCCCAACTGCACCTACTCGCGTTGTAACAAATATACCATGCTCCTTTGAAATCCATTACGATTCTTTATTCAGTGCATCCCTTAATTTCAGTATCAGTTTTCACTAGCACGACAATCTTTGTTTTTTTAACAAAACTGGATATGTCCATAATTTTCTATCAAAACTTAACAATGACCAAATATTTTTAGCCATTAATTTGAAAACTAAAAGTACTATATATGTGGTTTTTAAGTATATGATTAAGAATTCTTAAAGCTCGATGTACAGCCTAACACCAAAGAAAAAAATTATAACATGGGTATACGTTTTTTTCATTTCCTGAATATTTTCAAGTGATGGACATGTTCAGTTTTGAAAAACAGCTCCTCAGCTGTCATCGCCTGGTCCTACAACCTCGAAAAATACGAAAGAAAATTATGGAAACAGTAAATTTTCGTCCAGAATGTTACGGTAGACGGCAAATCAACCCCCACCGACCTGCGCAAAACCCTAAGAAGTTCAAGGTCAGAGTAGTCGTCCCAACAGTAATCGAACTCCTGATCGTGAGTTTCGCACGATACCGCGAAGACCCTTCGTGGCGCAGAACGAACGTAGTCTTGGTTCGTTAATATAGGTTACTCTAACCAATTAAAATCTCACATGGAATGACGTGTAAAGTAAGGCAGATGGCGGCAGTGGAAGACATCCGCCCGAATAGTACGGCAACTTCTTCACCTTTTGTGACTGGCAAGTAGCATCGGCTTTTCATCAGGCGTAAATGCTGTAAAACTTATGTCGTTTGATAAATCCTCACTGCTTTAACATTAGCAACTCTCTCCACTGTAAACAATTCGCAGCCTTTTCCTTTATTTTTTATCAGCACAAAAAGAAAAAGCAGACAATTTTAATCTCTTACAAAGTTAGTCTGTTTTAGGTTTATCACGATTTTTCACACTTTCAAATGATTATTTCTATCGTCCAGTTATTCTCAACATTTATTTTAAAAACAAGTTTCAGGTCCTCTCATCTGATAATAAATTAA
Source organism: Mantis religiosa (assembly GCA_030765055.1). Lineage (NCBI taxonomy): Eukaryota > Metazoa > Arthropoda > Insecta > Mantodea > Mantidae > Mantis > Mantis religiosa. The sequence continues at coordinate 32,171,510 of CM060950.1, read as the reverse complement.
TCGTAACCCTAAATTAAAATTTTCGCTCCCATTAAGCGTGGTTTGGGAGTTTTAGTATTAATGTAAACAGGGGCTTGAATAATAAAACTAACCTCTGCATCGCTGTAGTTTGTTTTGAGGTGGTATTAGTTTCACCCATAGACGTATATGCTAGTGTAAGTAAAACTGTATCTAGTGATATAGTAATATGCATTATACAGCGTTAAATGTGAATATGTAATGTATATTTTAATAATGTCAGAACACACGCTACTTGCCATGGCATTGGCGAGTATACTTGTGCATCTTAGGGACTTCAAAGCTAGCATTATGTTTGGTAAATTCCTAACAGGACAAGAAAAGTAGGAAGCCATAAATCTTCCCCCAATAGATACAGTTAACAAAAGCTAACTGTAAATATTTAGAATTTCAGCAAAGAAACGTCTTTCAGAACAGTTCTCCACTAAACTCCGCAGGTGACACTCAAGTTGTAATTAACGCATTACTAACGTAATTAACGTAAAGTCTGTCTAGTCTACGCGAGTACAGTTGCGTCACAAAGGAAACGGACCCTACCGCCCACTAATGACCATCATAAATCTATCTCCACACTTCAGAAATGGAACACAGTCGTTGAGGACCAATAGCAACTTTGATTTTCTCGAAGTGACAGTCGCATGTTTACTCCACGTGGAGTCTCAGTTGCCAAAGTTCCAACTTCCAGTTGATCTGTTTCATTACGTGCAGAAATTCGTTGTGTGTCACGATGTGGAGACCGTGGGAGGGAAATGCAGCGGTGATTGCAAATGAAGTAGTAGATAACTTTCAGGCAAGTGAAAATAATCAAAGTAAAGACAATAGTGTGAATACATTGGAAAGTGTTGCTGGGCCGAGTCAAGTTACTGGAGAAGCCTAAAAAAACAACGTTATAACGGGAACTCTTTCTAAGAAAATTCAAGCGTTTGTTTTGAACACATATAAGTATGTGCTGAAAAATAATCTAGGTAAGGGGTCATGCAAGGAACCTGATAAATTCTGGGTATTCACAGAAATACAGTAAGAAAAATTGTGACGAAAGGAATACCAAAGACGCCGATCAAGTGTGAAAACAAAAGGAAACGTTTCTCGGCCGAACTGCACTCGCGTTGACTAGACAGACTTTACAAGTATACTCGCCGACCTAGCAGGTATTGCATTATTATGTACATAATAACAGTGCTAATGCCATTTAATTAAAAACTATACACACTTCAAGGTGCTGTTAATTTGAGTATTATTTGTTGGGATTGTGAATTCCCTGATCAAGAAGAAATTGCACCGACTAAGGAGAGCCGAGGTGATACCAATTTCGTACCACCCTTATACCATTGCACTACACATAGAGACACCCGCAGTTCCACACACCCCTCAGCTGCACCGTAACCAAAGAGATCTTTCACCAGAGGTACGGGAGTCAACATTTTAGGTCCATCATCTCCGTCAGTATAATAGTCCAACGAGGACAGTTATAGTTACCCTATCAAATAAACCTAATTATACATCTAAACAAATCATTTTCTGTTCTATCTCGCGCACAGTATAATTAAAACGCTTGCACATGTCTGGTTTTCTTAACTTTGAGCAAAAATCCAATGTTACCAGATTATCCCCTAAAGGCCCACAAACAGAATGTGACAACGCGTTGTTTACGTTACCATGTTACATTCGAAGTCAGAAAGTAAACATAAGAAAATCGTAATGCAATCAGTAGACCCAGTGGCATCAATCACGTCACGAATTGTTTCGAGAGCTTCTGTAACCAGTAGCATTGCTTCTTACGGTGCGAGAGGTAGATACCGCAAGCTGCATCTAAGTAGATGGATACACTATTGGTGTCATAATTCTAAATGAAAAAGTGACCGGTCTTCGTGTGCTTCAGCCAGAAAAGTAATAATATTTTGCTGGTTCATCTGATCAACCAGTAGATCCCACTATGTCAGTCTCCTTGTAACTAGAGTTAAGGATTTTTGCGTGAATTTAGTTTCTCGCTGGTTCTACCAAGGTGCATATCATACCGTCATCTGCACCATGAAGGTGATGGTTCTCCTGCCACAATCGTCACATTTTCTGTGGCGTTCAGCTTCTGTTTGAACTTTTTTCTTCCTAAGACCGACCAACTGACCGAAGTGCTGGCTAGCTGTAGCTAGAAGGTTTTTGCTGCGTGCCCACCCGTTAAGGGTTTTACCGCAGGTAAGGTTTTTTCGTTTCGGGATGTTGTAGGATGGGTTGTGGGTTTTTAGGTAGAAATAAGACTACTATACATGCCATTTTTATATCCGCAAGCGAGCCAGAGCTTGACTGACGCGGGCGATCATCCATACGATATGTAGAGGAGATGTGGTGAGCATCATGGCATTCCCAGCCGGAAAGTTGGCCTTCTTGGCCGGGATTCGCTATCTATCGCAGTTCCTCAGATTCCTCACGATGTTGAGTGGTTCCTGTACGCGGGACTTAAAATCCGCACCACCTAAGGGTGGGATGGAACCCGCGCGCATTCCTTTGGTGGGGAACCAAAACGTAACACCCTAGCCCATTACGTCATTGCTCAGGACATATGCATCTTTGTCACAGTTGAATTTTATTTAAATTGTAAGGATTATACTACAAAGCTTAATTTTATAATCCGACTCAACTGCTTGTTCTTTTGAAATATTTATATGATTTGTCATCTATTTCATCTCTTTACCATATTGAGCTCATGCCAATAATCTCAAATCCCCTTCCAAATCTAAGCGACCGGGGAACGATGGCATACTCAGCACCTCCCCTTCCAACCGTGCGGCACGTTTGACTCAATCTGGCTTTTGTGTCACGGAATTAGTCTGTTTATAACGTAGGCAAACATTAGTCTTCCGTACACTTCAATAACACTACTAAACATACATGGTAACATAAAATTAAGAAATGGAGTTTAAATATTTCCTGCCGAAAGTAAGGCATTTGTTATAATTTCCTTATAAGGACTTCTAACATTTAAGAATATGCACCCCCCCCCGGCAATTTTCCAGATAGAATTCTGATTGTTGTCTATCACTATGCATTGCCTAGTTTTCACTGACATAAGAGATATCATACAGAAAATAAGTAGCATGAATCTACCATTAAGTATATCAAATTATGTTTTGTACTATCTTTCACAAAAGTAAATACCCAGGTTAATCGATGAGTTGCCTAATTCCTATGCGTTCTTGCATAGATGATATGCAAAAGAAATTTGTTATATACTTTCCTTGCTGTTCACAGGACATGGAAGCCATCGACTCACCTCGCAGTTTTGAAAAGAGTATTACAGCAAACATTCTATATTAATGTGAAAATATTGCAAATTCAACTTCAGGACACCCGTAGTAAATATGTTTCTGTTGCGTTTCGTTTAAGCAATGAACCAAAATTAGAAATCTTTCCAAGTGTTGCATGCTTTCCTTACCAACGGAAGCTTAATCAGCAAGACCTGGTATCTATATTTATTACAGCTGAACTTGTAAAAGCGTGTAACTAGTAAAGAGTACTGCTGTAGATCAGATCTCATGTCAGTCATCTTTTTTAATCTGTGCCAAATAATTAAACAAATTAACAGAACTTCTTTCTGACAGCCTCTTTTTAGAGAAGCAAATGAACTGTTTATCTGTTGTTCCACATAGATTATAATTTTTCTGCCGTCTTACGAACGCTGCAGTATCATTGAAATTTGACAACTGGAACTTTGTAACAGAGGCTATGCAGTTAGTTCAATACTTCGGTTGGAAACGGAGAGTTGCTCAACTGTAATTCACAACTTAATGCAGTTTATTGTTGAATAAGATGCAATATTTGGTGTTATTATAAAGCATAAGTAAATATACAAATATTGTGTTATTGGGAGAAATTTTTAATTAAACGCCAACAATTAAACAACAATGAAGAACATCAGATTGAAAATGGAACAAGTGAATCACCCGGATCAAGTGTCACTGAGAAGCTGCTTCCGCTGCAGACCAATTCATCGTCTGGTGTGCGCGGGTGTAAGTCGCGCAATGGTTTTATATCGCGTCTCACGCTTAGAAGACAGTACAGGTCTTACGAGGCGCCCTGTAGCCACATGTACTATACGTACTATCGCAACTTCGGCTTCGGCAGCGACCGGTCTATCGGTTTAATTCTGTACTGTAAATTATACATTATTAATACGGAACTATCTACACTGCTATTCAATTCTATTATTATATTCAATTTTTGCGTGTATGATTTTATTTTATTTTTACTCCTCTTTTTACTTGTTACTTTAGTAGTTCAAAACACAATTTTACAGACAAAAATATATATGGACGCGGTTCTTATGGGACCTTTCATTCGTTCCTTATTTATTCTATTTACTAATGTTTCTGAACACCCGGTAGTCTTAGCTGTTTCTTTCACTGCCGTACCGATATTAATTTTACTTGAAAAGTAACATAAGATATTCAATACTCACGCATGGTCCTTACTTCTTAGTTAACCAATATTTCGTCTCTTCTTAGCTTCCCCTTCCATAATTGTAAGTATTTAAAAGCTGTTAAATAGCTTCACGTAACACTTCACAATCTTTCACACGCTATAAACATACTCATAGGAACTCTTTTTACAAACTATTCACTTTTACTGCAACATATTGCCTTCTCTCTACTAGGACGAGTGGCCTGCATTGGCTCACGCCTGTCACCACTTTGAACAGATGAATGCTTTTTGTTTATTTGACACATACGAGAATGCAAGAAGCTAGAAGATTGCGGTATCTTTTAAAAATTGCCTTCAACCCTCCTTTACATTTCTCTCGCTTTGACCCCCGATGTAAACCCAATAACAAAAGAGTTTCTCGCTGCCTACATTTTCCAATACGTATATATGAAACTTTCCGAAATTGCTTTATGTAAAAAAATTATAACACTCGTCTGATTTAAGATGGAGAAGTCAAACAGGGCAGGTACGGGCACTGTAGTCTTCTCTACCTGAGAAAAAATTGTTGTAGTATTATATTGGTAAGCTTTATAGTTACAGCATGATGGACATTCAAATAGCAAATATCGGACTTTTACCGAAAAACAAGCATTTTCGAAAAATTAGGGCCCATAGAAACACAAAACGACTGCAAAAATGACATAATCTGATAGAGAAAATATTCTGCATAAGACAGTGTGTTCAAAGCAGCAAATTATTCTAAATAATTGTTTATACCATGTTATTAGCGAACTGGCAACAACGCGAGGGTAGAAAAGGACAAAGCTAATGGGACTTCGCTTGTGTTGGACAGAGAGAGAGAGATAGAGAGAGAGAGACATATCCCATTTACTTCCACACTGTCTTTTAAGGTTGAGACAAGCTATATGTAACGGTCGCGAGCCCAGGTCTTGCCGTGTTTCTCTACTCCTGTACTCAGTGAACTTATCACTCCTGTTACTTGATCCAATATACCGTACGAATCGTCTGCCACTCCCCTCCCCGAGTACAGTTGACTGTAAAGTACCGTGACACTCATACGAATATTAAGTGTTCATTAAGAAATGAATACTGAAAGTTACGTTAATTGGTTACGCACAATTTTGATTGAAAATTTACCTCTTTAACTCCGAGCTAGCAATAGATACTGCCTCTCACCATAATACACAAGTATATAAGCCTCCAACGTCAAATGGTTATATCTTGTTTGATGAAAATGGCACCAAATCAAAATTGTATGATTTAATTCTAGCCAATAAGCCGACTCAGAAGAACTTTTTGATCGACCAAATATTGTCAGAATATAACCATGCAGCCTTAAGGCTTCTTCCGTAACATCCAGATCTGAATCCTATATAATGAATTAGGACAGATGCCAAACAATCGGTTACTTGCAGAAATGTAACCTTTAAAAATGAAAGACGAAATGTTATGCCGTCAATGATTTTGAGCAAATTGACAAATGGAATTGGAAAATATATGCCATCATGTGGATGAAATAAAACAGCAGTATTAGGAAATAGATGCACAAACGGAGAAAATAAATTGAAAACATTATAAATGAGGACAATGGGATGGACACAATGACGATGACAGTGATAATGACTCAACAGACGAAGATATGTCAGGCGTAGAAGAATTAAAATATGATTAAAGGCAAAATTGTTTCTCACTGATAAGCTGTTGTGTGTCATACAACAGTGAAAAACCTTTCTGGAACTACAACATTTAATTTCTGGTGCTGTAGGACTTCCCTGAATAGCCAAACAATCCAGCGATACTCGAGAGGGTGAAGTCATCGCAAAGAACTATCGCTGTCATTTAAAATCAGGGAAAACAGGTAAGAGATTCGAATCAAAGCTTTCATTTAAATATTTCAGTGTTCAATAACCATTGCACGGTCTATATCAGTATTGTTATGTAAGCTTCTGATTTACATTTACTGAATATGGAAATTGTGAACTTCCTGGGTGTGTTGTATTGACAAAACATTAAGCAATGAATGTATGGTTCCAAGAAAACCAAACACAGCCGCTTGGGAAATAAAAATTAAGCCTGTTTTAGTCGTTTACTCTCTTCTCAAATTAAAGAATGGAGGGTTCGAGGTGGCCATGACGTCTGTATTAACGAAGTGATATCGTTCCTCTGTAAATAGTTAATAATTTAATCTCAATACATCTGGAGATTAATCTATTGGTTTACTCAATGGAGTTTCGTGTTTTTTATTATTATTTTATTTTTGTTTCCATTATTATTATTATTATTATTATTATTATTATTATTATTATTATTATTATTATTATTATTATTATTATTATTATTATTATTATTATTATTATTATTATTATTATTATTATTATTATTATTATTATTATTATTATTATTATTATTATTATTATTATTATTATTATTATTATTATTATTATTATTATTATTATTATTATTATTATTATTATTATTATTATTATTATTATTATTATTATTATTATTATTATTATTATTATTATTATTATTATTATTATTATTATTATTGTTGTTATTGTTATTGTTATTGTTATTATTTTTATTATTATTATTATTATTATTATTATTATTATTATTATTATTATTATTATTATTATTATTATTATTATTATTATTATTATTATTATTATTATTATTATTATTATTATTATTATTATTATTATTATTATTATTATTATTATTATTATTATTATTATTATTATTATTATTATTATTATTATTATTGTTAATAATCATTATTTTACCAGTAAGATATGTTAGGATTCTAGTTACAAAAACACATAAATACAAATATCAAAATATCAGATCATAATAATAATTTTAACGTTTTAAAAATTTGGCCAATAAAGTGCTCAAAGGCTAAAGTGCAACATTTTTTAAGGAATACATTAAACAACTGTGTTTGAAGATCTGTAATACAATATGAAAAATGTTGAATAAGATTATATCTCTCTTTAGAATGAAGATCACATCTAAATATTAAGAGTTCAACACTTTCATCAACACTTTCTCATTTACAGAGGTATCCATCAGGAGAGTCTATATGGAATCTTCGAAAGTAAGTTTTACATTTCCCATGTCCGGTAGCATACTGGGTCAAAATAAAATTAGGTGAAAAGTACTTGCAGGTTACACAATCATTTACAGTAGGAAAACATAAATTTCGAGTGATTTATCCTTTATCGCAATTTATCCAAGTGCTGTTCCACATTTCAAAAATTTCTTTTTTCAATGTTATTTTTAACAAACGTAATTTTATACTCTTTAAAACTGAATTCCTTTTGGGATAATGTGTAACGCTTAACAATTTCATCTGTCCTCTCATTTCCGTGTATGCATGGCCTCTAACCCATGTAATACACACGTGATTGGTGTTTGTTATAATATCGTTCCTTATTTTGGTAGCAAGTGAATATGTAGTATATTTATCTCCAATAACACTGACAGATACCTGGGAATTACTATGTATACATGCACTATAGTTATTAATGTGGCACGACTCCACTGCTTGATTCAGTGCAAACAGTTCAGCCCGCACAGTTCGGCCTGGAATATAGAGCAATTAGGTGCAAGTCTGTATCCTCTATAATGCAACTCCACATTGTTTTTACCAAACACCACAAAAGCGCATCCCACATGAGCTGGATTCTCTGAATGATCAGAATATCGCGAGCCATCTGTGTAGATGTTGTAGTCATGTGTTTGTTTGCAGTTATTCTCGCTGACAATGTTTTGAAATACAGCAGGATGTCCAGCTTCCAAGAAATGAGATCTCAGATGAAAGTTGAATTCAGGAACCTTGATAACCTTTCTTTATGTTATATATCTTTGCACTGAAGATTGCCGATAAATATAAAGGTTCAATGCCTGCAATTAGAAGTGCAGCATCTGTGAAAATCGTTCTATATCCCTTGATGATTCTGAGTACAAATCCCCTTTGTATCTGGTTAAGTTTACATTGCACCCAGCATTTATTTAGTACTTCTTGGAATACTGCCAAGCAGTACAGTACAAGAGGTTTGATAGCTCCAACATATAACATCTTCATCGCCGAAGAGTTGAGACCCCATGTGGGACATGATTCAATTGACAAACCATTGAGAAGTCTACTGGTTTTTATTTCCACATGGTTGAAGTGTTCTCTAAATGTTAGTTTGGGATCTAAAATTACTCGCAAGGTAAGACAATTTCTTCACTAAATTGATACTCTATTAAGATGAATTATTGCTTCCTCTTTCACCTTTCTTCTACTGACTACCATTGCAGTTGTCTTTGTTGGATTAAAAGAGAGTTTGTTATCTACTGCCAACTGGAAAATTCGTTCTAATGCTCTGTTTGCCATTGTAGATAAACCATTGATAGTTTTATCCTTCACCAACAGAAGAGCATCATCTGCATATGCTATAGTATCACAGTTTGGCGGTAAATTTATGTTTAAGAGATCATCATATAATATGTTCCAAAGACCCGGGCTGCAGGCTGCAGGAAGATCCTTGAGGACAGCCTTTGCTAATAGATTTTTCTATTGTAGATCCACAGAGGGACAGTTGTGCTCTTCTTTATGTAAATAATTCTGCAAAATTTTAAATAAATTCCTTAGGCAGCATTTCTTCTTTAATTGTAAAAGTATTCTAGGCCACCACACGTTATTGAAAGCACCAGTTATATCAAGAGATACAAGCACGCCATACATTTTCTGTCTGAATGTATGTTTTATCCAGTCTTTAACTTGTAGCACTGCATCCTCGGTTGACTTGCCTTGGACGAATCCATACTGATTTTCATTTAATAGTTCATTACTTTGAAGGTGATACATAATTCTATCAACTATCAACTATCAACAAAATATAGATGGACAGCTATCCAAAATCAAATCCCCATTTAAACGTATAACACACGGTGTACCACAAGGATCAAAATTGGGGCCATATTTGTTTATTTTATACATAAATGATCTGTTTAAACGACTTCAGGAAGCAGGAGGATTAGCCATTGGCTATGCTGATGACACAACAGTTATTGTAACAGGGAGTACAGCGGCTGAATTGCAAAGTAATGCAAATGCACTGTTGGAGATGGTTAATACTTACCATGAAGAATTAGGAATGGCACTAAATACAAAGAAAACAGAATGGATGCAGATTGGTATAAGTAACAAAATGCAGGCGAATATCTTCTTGAAAATAAAAGGTGAGCAAATCAGGCAAGCTAGTGAAATAAATTTTTTAGGACTAGTAATAGATAACAACCTGAAATGGAATAGACATTTAGAAAAACTCTCAAAAAAGCTCAATAGGGGTATATATATTCTAAAACAGGTTAAACAAATCATGGATGAAGATAGTACAACACAAGTATATTACGCATTTATGCACTCACATTTGAGCTATGGGATTATTTTATGGGGATCAGCAGGGAGGAAACATATACTAAAAATATTTAGACTAAAGAAAAGAGCGATAAGAGTTCTTAAAAATATCAAAAAAAGAAACACCTGCAGAACAGCATTTAAGAAATTAGGTATACTAACACTGCCTTGTCTATATATATATATATATATGAATGTCTAAAATATGTTGTAACTTCCCATAAAGAAGACAAAAATACAAGTATCCGTGAACATAACACAAAAACAAAAGAAAATTACTTTAGGAATAGACTAAGAGGCTCATTACAAAATAAATGTATTGAAAGTAAGGCAAAAGATTTGTACAATCATTTACCTCACTGGATTAGAGAAATAGGGAAAGAACAAATAAAAATAAAACAAATAAAATCTTATCTGATTAAGAATGCTTTCTATACAATAGAAGAATATAAAAATTGCAAAAACAAATAATGGTTAAAACTGTAGAGTCAAAATTGTAAATATAGATAGTAGTACCTCTCCATTGTAACTGACTTTATGTATATACTTCACATGACAAAACCTTGTAAAACTATTACAATTGGTGAATAAACAATCTCAATCTCAATCTCAACTATCAGTTTTTCTAATATTTTCCCCATAATTGGCAACAGACCAATTGGCTGAAATGAATTAACTGTGGGGTTTTGTAGATGATATTTCTTCAGGATTATTTTAGCAACAGCAATTTTCCATGTGTTTGGAAACAAGGTTAACTCTGGACATTTATTGTATACAGTGACAAAGAATTGTAGTAAAGCAAAATGAATATGATGCACTATGTTTGCAAAATATCATCCATGCCTGGGGCCTTTCTATCACTGTGTCTTTTAATGATATGTTCCACTTCCTTCTGACTGAAGGGCACGTTTTCTTTTGCATTAGATTGTTGACAAATAGACAGTTGATTGTCATTGTCGTCAGAGTCTGTAGGGAAAAAAGTGCCACATAACACTGATGCTGTTTCAAAAGGAGTTGTTTGAATCCATTTCCTGTATCAACTGTACTAAGAGTTTTGTTAAAATTCTCTGGCTTTGTAGAGAGTTTGTAGACCATTTTCCATGGATTTTGATTCTGTGAGGATCAGAATTCTTTCCAGCAGTTTGTCTTTGCATTTTGAAGAGCATGTTTATATTTGAGTTTTGCAGTATTATATTTTTGCTTGTATACTTGTTGCAGTGGCTCACATGTTGTTCTTTTAAATCTTCTGCTGCAAGCTAGCAAGCGCTTTCTAAGAATAGTTAGCTCATTTTCTCCACCAGAAGTTTCTTGATTGTGATAAATTTTGTAGATTTGGTTCACAAAACTATATTGTTGCAAGCTCTGAGTGCTAATAATTGAAGTAAGTACTGATATTTTAAATAGAACATAACCCAGTTGTAGATAACTTCAATGTGAAATAACCACTTGCACCTAGCAGCATTGCCACGTTGTATATTTCCAAGCACTACGCACTGCTGCTAAGTTCCCATTAACTTAATTTCTAGACCTGTATGTTTATCCTGATTCTCCATTACTGATAAAGAGCTAAGTATAGTGAATTAAAGACATTTGTTAAATTTCCATTTTAAAAAAATATGCGTATGGGAGGCGAGGATCAAACCACCAGCATTTGACATTTTGAATTCTAGGCATAGCAATGAATTGAGCTCAGTTGGGTAACTTGGGCGAATTCATATATTATTAAGTTTCATTTTTCCACTATTTTGTTGCCATTATTAATGATGAACAAAAGTTGTGAAATTGTTAATCTGATATAATACCGGGTAGTTAAATTATAATCAAACCCACTCACGGCTCCTCTCTACTGCACAAGATGGCCAGCAGTCGCTGGGGAACTTATGCCAGCTGATAGATGCTGGAAGTGTTGACTTTCTGCTCTCAATCAGGCAGATATCTTGTGTAAATATTCTTGCTCACTCTCCGAAGCTCAGCAACTGGTATTCTTGTGGTTTGTTGCACAATGTTTTCCCTAAGTTCATGTAATGTATGAAGATTGGAATGATGCACTAGTTATTTTAAAGAAGCCCATAAATAGGTCACAATCGTTAGGTCAGGAGAACGAGGGGGCCACAAATCAACACTAATTATTCTGTCATTAAACGCTCTCTTACTGCATTTAATTATTTGACAGCTATTGCAGAAACTTGCTGGTAAGTCAACAATACTTTTTCTCTTCTTCTCTACAGCAATTGAAAAATTACCTCAGAATTAACCTCTGATATTGCTTTGTAGTTATAGTTTCATCAAAGAATATAGGCCCTATTGTTATTCTAGCACCTATCGCACACCACACTCAGATTTTCTGATCATAATGAGGCGTTTCATCCAGTAGCACAGGATTTTCTGAGTATTTAAACGTCCAGTTAAATGAAAGCACGGTTCATCAGTGAAAAACAAAAGCTGTAAGTCAATGAAACCCATTTCTACAGATTGTAAAAACCAGTTACAATAATTCACACATTTAGTGGGATCAAGAGTCATTTTGTCAATAAAAATAAAATATTACTTCACCTCTTACAGTCCCACTTGCTGATATTCTTTTGAGGTTAATATTGCAAATGTGGTCATTCTTTTCAACCATGTTGCTCCCATAAGTTCTAATTAATGGTATATTAGATACTTCTGAAATTATGCTATTCAAACTGGAATACTGCAAACTGCTACATTACACATTTCAAATGGATTAGGTGAGGATTTTGATGACTTCAAAATTTGTTTCACTATATAGTTATGTATAAAATATAATGTAATATAATGTTGGAAGAGTTCATTTTACCCTCGCTTTTATTGAAAATACATTATTACCTTATTTAAGTACCTATCACAAAGTTTATAATAGAGCATCATATTCATTCATCACCAAGTTTAGATGTGACATGAACTATGGTCCAAACAATTAAATACCAGTGTATAGCTTATCACTTTAGCAATGATAACCACTCTTTCCAACATGACAGGTATTATAGCACAGAAACTCTTTTCTGCATCAAACACAAACCTGTGCACAATGCAAATTGAAATTACCATCAGAGTTAAAACCACATTAATGCCTGAACAAACTGAAATATGATATTGCTTAATAACATGACATATGTTGTAACAGAGTATGCAAAAATTATACCAAACTTAATGTTGTCCTCCAATGAGCATAACTGTCGCTTCTCTTGTTTTTGTAAACAGATTTTGTGATTTTTTTCTATAATAATTATAATTAAAAGCTTCTTATATGTGGATTTTTTTTCCAGCTTTTCATAACCGCTTAATGCAACCTGGAAGATGCCAACCAATAAAAATGGCATATTCTCTCTTCCCTATTTTAAAATGGCTTCCTGAATATAAGTGGAAAGGAGACTTTTTAAGTGATGTCATATCAGGATTTACTGTAGCCATAATGCATATTCCGCAAGGTAAAGTAGATAATTAATATAATGTTATTCTAACAAGGAAAATATGATACTCTTTGTGCTGAAATTTACCTCAAAATTATTATGAATAAACTACAACACTTAGTAATACAATTCGCTTATTTTTTTGGTAAAATTGTATAAATCGCCTGGGACCAGTTTTGCGATCTGATCACATCTTCAGCCAGCAGAATGAAGATGCAATGGTCAGATCGTCAAACTAATTCTTTTTAATGCAAATTATTAGCTGTCCTTTCCTCCATGAATCTCATTTTCACACTATGCATTATTTATGTTAAAAAATAAAAATAAAAGAAAAAGTGCTTTAGTGATAATGTTGAAAATATTCTGGATTAGGGAGGTATCAACAAAGAATGCTGAAATGCATTGAAGCAGGTTAATGTTACTTTCAAGCTTCAACATGAATGTTCTATTTTAGGTATTCTTGTATAGATATATTTATTTTAATATATTAATAATGTTAATTATTTCTCACCCTTATTTGCAAATCAGTCATGATGTCTGATTCATGCATTTGCAGCTGTGTTCTTGATTTCAGTTGAAATCAATATGGTAGTAAAAACCAACTTGCCGTTTCTGGTTTCTTAACACCTGTGTACTATTGATGATGTCTTAAGAAGCTGTTGAATTTGAGCCTACCTCTTAAAGAGAAAGAGGGAAACAAAGAAAGTACGAAATAAGTAAAAATAGAAAACTCATATATACTAAAGTCATTGTAGTTTCATGATATGTACCATAACATTTTAGTTCACCCCTTCTCCTTCGGAATGTACATTACATACAAGTTGTGATATTCTACACAATATGGAGAGTTTAGTGCACGAAGCTGTTGGCCACACCTTCTCTATGGAAGGTGGTGTATGGAGATTACCAATCCGTCCAGTTGCCATGGGGAAGTTCACAACAGAAGTTAGTATTGCCAGCCCTTATAGCCATGGTTGCTATTCGCTAGTATATATTTCTCTAGCATCGGCCTCAGAGGTTCATGGGTTGGATTACCGCCTTGGACATGGGTGTTTATGTGTATAGTGTATATGTGTAAAAATACAGAAAATAAACAGTAAAACAAAAGGAAAAAACAAAAAATGGTTAAATAAGGCAAAGAAAAATACATATCTATATGTAGATGTATATTTTTAAATAAAAAAAATAGTACAGCCAGCCAGTCTGCCATGTTGTGGCTGACCTCAAGCATACCTTCATTCTTTTGTTTCACCAGAGGTTCAAATTGTGTTACTTAGATCCAGCATATTAGGTTCATTGGGATGTTCTCCACTTTCAATTAGACCTAGATATAAATTCATTCAAGAAAATTGGAATAGTAGCATTGCAAATATACAGGAAATTCACAAGGAGTATTTAGAAGAAAATTGGTGCTACATTGATAGAGTCGACATGAAAAATTCAATGCCAATTTCTTAGCCTATATACGGCTAGTGTGAAGAAATGATTAATTTCCATCAATTAACTTAAATCATAAGAGTTAAATGATGAAGCCTGGGAATGAAGTACTTACAATAGTAAGTCGCCACAAACAGTGTATCTCGGATACGAGAGCTCCTAGTGGTTTACCGGGAAAATATATGAGTCGATTGGAGAATTTAATGTCATGACAGCAAATTGACCATGGTATTACACAAATAAAAATATTTGTTAATGAATTTCCACTTATCTTAAGAAGTTGATGTTAATACTTCTTTCTTCTTTTTAAAATTGATTTCGAAGGCAAATTGCATTCACCCTCAGTTTTATTCCAAACAAACTCTGTTGTTGACATCAACTTCTTAAGGTAAGTGGAGATTCATTAACAAATATTTTTATGTGTGTAATCTTTATTACTCCACTGTCACTAGCGTCATTGTCTATGTAATTGGCCATGGTAGCTCAATGGGTAAGAGTGACTTGATGGAAGCCAGTAGATCCGTGGTTCAAATCCCGGCCGTGGCATTGAATTTCTCATATCGACTCTATCAATCCAAAATCTTAGCCTGTATACGGCTAGTGTGTAGAAATGATTAATTTCCATCAATCAACTTAAATTGGCCCGACATTTTCACTGATGGTTCCAAAATTGAAGAGGAAGGAGTAGGAGTGGATGTTTATATTAGCAAAAGTAAAGAAAATAATGAGTTAAAAAATGAATAATCATTATTCAACATATTCGGCTGAACTTATTGCCAGTAGATAAATGATAGCTTTCATGTACAAAAATAAGCTGAAAAGAAGCATAAACTTATCAGATTCTCTTAATGTGTTAACTAAATTAAGGAATTATGGAATTGATTGTAAAGCAAATTTAACTGAATTGGAAATTAAGCAGAAAGTAATTTATACTTACGGAAAAGATTTTCAAATTAAACTACTATGGATACCAGGGCATAAAAATATATGAGGAAACATAGAAGTGGACTCTTTGGCCAAAAAAGCAAGAAAATAAGAAAGAATAATGGAAATCCAAGCTCACTTCAAGATAGAAGGTAACCCGGTATCGGACGCTTAAGCTTTCTCTTCTATAATGACTTTTTAAATTATTAATTAAAATTAATGTTTATCTTTGAACATATGTTTTTCATTTCTTTAATTACACAAATGTTTTATCACAGTAAGTGCTGGCAGAAGAGAATTTAAAACATTTTTAAAACTCACATTTTCCCCAATTTGAAAAGAATGTACACTGTATTGCACAGTCTGGATATTATAAGATTACTACAGTATTGCAATTTACTCCTGTATTAATTTTTAAATGTCACATTTATGATAAAGGGAATCCCCATAAATGGCACATATTGTATATTTGTAATTCAGAGGCTTGTCACAATCATTTACTTCTTTGCTTTAAGAGGACATTTTGGAAAATAATGTTCAGCCAACAATAATATCTTGAATTATTATTGGATCTTCTCTCCAGACAGATTTGATTTGATTTATTGATTCATCCATTAAAACGTGTACATGTTATAGGACACGTCAAATTAAAAACTAGGTACAAGATTTATAATTAAGGTAGCTAACTAAATATTTACAAATTTAAAAATTCATCCACGCTGTAGAAGCTATTGGCTCTAAGGAAGTTTAATAACAATTTCTTAAATTGATGTGATTCAATCTTTTTTATAGATTCAGGTAGCTTATTGTAAAGCTGTAGGCCAGCATATGTGAAACTATTTTCATACATCTTTGTTTTGTGTGACTTCACAAATAAATTATTCTTTGTTCTAGTGTTGTGTATATGAATTTCAGAATTTGTTTTGAATAAACTTAGGCTTGCTTTCATATGTACAAGAGTTTCATATATGTATATACTTGGCAGTGGTACTGAAGTATGGCTTACAACTAGTTGTGCTTGAGAGATCTGCTATGATTCTAATTATTTTCTTTTGGTATCTGAATACTTTTATACTGTCTTTAGAATTTCCCCAAAAAATTATACCATATGCCAACAAACTGTGTATATATGAAAAGTACACTATTCTCCGAACTTTCAAGCTCGACATGCCTGTAATTGCCCTCATTAAGAAACACATTTTACTAAGTTTTTTCGTCAATTCCTCTATGTGAGTTTCCCAACTTAAATTTTCATCTAGTATTAGTCCCAGAAATTTGATAGTTTGTACGTAATGTATTTGGTCTTGTCCCAGCATTAATTTTGGTTTCCAGTGCTCCAGCTTTAAAGGTACCTGTTTTGCTTATCAAATCAGTCCCCATACCCTTAATCAGGACCTTCCCTCTGCCACAATAAACATTAGCAACAAAAACATTGATCCTCATTAGGAGGTGAGAAGCAATGTAGCCAAATGTGTATTTCTTACAATGTTATCAGCAGTAAGTCTAGTGTCTCATTTTATGTCGTACGTTTGCAAACTGGTGAGTTAGTACACAATATGTTGTTCCTTTTGCTACGCTGGATGTCACTTAAACCTGAATCTAATGATGTCAGTCAACTTTAGCAACCTGACCTTTCTTGATCAAAACCTCCTGTGAAAAATAAAAATATGTATTAATATATCAATATAACAATAGTATAAGTTGAATTTCTGGTCTTCAGTCAGTGATCTAAACTACCTGTGTGTTTTGCTTACCTATTTTATTGCATGGAGTATATTAAGTTCTCTGAATGTTTATTTATTTATTAATGCAGACATTGAATATAATATTTCATAGTTGAATTTTAGCATTTAAATCTTAACTGGGTTTTCACTTCCTTTTTATCTGTTCAAATGTATTTTCGATTTAATTTTTCAGCAGGTATATAATGCTGTTAAATTTTAAGGGCAGCAACCAAGCATGTATAATCAATAGTAGGTAATACTTAATATAGGTGTAATGGTATATGCAGGGAAGTAGGAAGATTTGGCTGAATCTTTTTAATTAATAAAAGGGGAGCAAAGCTGTGGATTGTTACAGTAAAAAGAAAGTCTTAAGTAAATAAATATTTTCCATGTGTGCCCCTGAGAATCACATCCAGCAGTTTTAGAACCAAGACTTTGCAACTGTGAAGTTAGCTGTGAACACCTTACCTTGGAAAATCAACACTGAAAGTTCTGTCGCTATGGGAAGCATGGCTGTCATGTTTTGAAAAGTACCGTTTATCAAGTGCAATAATTCACTTGAATTCACATGCAGCAGTTGGCATGCCCACCTCTGTGATGTGGGGGTAGCGCATAGGTTCCGAGTTCAAAAGTTATCTGGATCAGATTTTTTCCCTTATCTCGAAACATAAATATCGGCAACTCTTAAGTTCTATGGATCCTGGGCTCATTTGAGCACATTTCATTCATCATCTAAAATGACATGTTGGAGGACATTAAATAATAGCTGGCTAAATGCATGAATACACAAAACAAGGGCTACATTTCTGCAACTTTATTGGTGTATAAGAAGACAAAACTCTCTGTGTAGTACCTTGTAAAGTTCAAGTGACCATTGTTCTTAGGTTCTATACTGGAGTTTGGCTTACATAAGTAAAAATTCATTGATATATTTTTGTTTCAAGTGCCAATCTGCTTTGTGGTTACCATAAATTATGTATTAAACTGAGTGAGGTGGCGTCGCGGTAACATGTGTGAATTGCATTCAGGAAGTGGCGGGTTCAATTCCTGTCTTTCGCGCATTCTGGCTTGCATATTTTGTGGTTTCCCTTTGTTACTTGTCACTTAGGTAAAGCTACAGTGTTTACTTTCATGGCACGATTTCCTTTGCATCATTTCCCTTCATTCCTTATCATCTTTTAGGTGTGCTTTCAAGCTAGTAGTGTATGGTGGTGCCGGACAGATGACACGGATGCTTGCTATTCTCAGTGCTGAATAGCATTGCATGACCGCTGTTCTCACGTGGGGGAATGATGCCTTTCGACATTAGACCCTGAGTGCTGGTGGCTATACAGTGGGTCCTGACGCAGGAGTGAGGAACCTCTGCATGTCTCTGTGGCCTGTTTACCCTGAGACATCTGCATTCCTGTCCTCCTGGAGGATGTTAGCCATAATAAATCTGTGTGGAGGTTGCAATACATTGTCTACCATCTACCCTATTATAAATCAAACCTTCAATGTGGCTGCTGTAATAGAGGAACTTAGGTGACACTTTTAGAAACAGCATATTGATGAGACATAGTTTAACACTATGCTCTTAGAATAATCAAGCATTGCTACATGTTCAAAAGCAATCAAACAGACCAGGTTTTTCATTTATAATGTCACAACTTTTCTAACACTTTTGTAAAGCCTCAAAGAAAACATAGCTCTTAATATATAAAGTATTTAGATTAGTACAAAATTGTGTAGCTCCCATTAGAATTTTAATTTTTGAGAAGTTCATTCAAGCTTTGCAATTGGAGACATTTTCCAAACAATTATGGAGGTTTTAAAGATTGGGATACATGGAGAATGCGGACTAACTTGGAGTTACAGTACCTATTTGGACAATTATATATAGTAGTGAAAATTAAACAAGGAAGAATAAGGTGGATTGGCCATGTGCAGAGAATACCCGAAACTAGTGCAGTTAAGAAGATATTCATAGGAAAGGTTAATGGCAGAAGGAGAAGAGGAAAACCGAGGAAAAGTTGGGTAGATGATGTAGAAAGTGACTTGAGAAAGTTGGGTTTAAAGGCTAGAGAATTAAAGCAGAACACCGAATAGAATGGAAGAGCGTGGTTAGGGAGGCCAAGGGCCCACATGGCCTGTAGCGCCAACTATCATCATCAATCAATCAATTTATTGTTCACTATAACATAATACAGACATTTTATATTATGTTTTACAAACATTGCCAAAAAATTTGTAATCATCCTCTCTCTCTCTCTCTCTCTCTCTCTCTCTCTCTCTCTCTCTCTCTCTCTCTCTCTCTCTCTCTCTCTCTCACACACACACACACACACACACACATAACATAATTATTCAAAATCATCGAAGTTGTCTTCAAAATATTCATCTATATTGTAATAGGCTCTGCTTAACAAGAATTTAGTCAGTTTAGATTTAAACTTAGCAGCTGACGGTATTTTTTAGGCTTTCCAGAAGCTTATTAAGTAGTTTTGGACCAAAGTATTGGGGCTTATGTTCAAAAAGTTTTAGCCTGTGACCTTTAACTATATAGTTATACTTTCCCCTTGTTTCATATGTGTGGACATCGGAATTTGTGGAGGTTATATTCCTGTTATGTACAATAAGTATTGTATACTCCTGGAAATAGAAATAAGAACACATTGACGCCGGTGTGTCAGACCCACCATACTTGATCCGGACACTGCGAGAGGGCTGTACAAGCAATGATCACACGCACGGCACAGCGGACAAACCAGGAACGGCGGTGTTGGCCGTCGAATGGCGCTAGCTGCGCAGCGTTTGAGCACCGCCGCCGTCAGTCAGCCAGTTTGCCGTGGCATACGGAGCTCCATCGCAGTCTTTAACACTAGTAGCATGCCGCGAACGCGTGGACGTGAACCGTATGTGCAGTGGACGGACTTTGAGCGAGGGCGTATAGTGGGCATGCGAGAGGCCTGGTCGACGTACCGCCGGATTGCTCAACACGTGTGGTGTGAGGTCTCCACAGTACATCGATGTTGTTGCCAGAGGTCAGCGGAAGGTGCACGTGCCCGTCGACCTGGGACCGGACCGCAGCGACGCACAGATGCACGCCAAGACCGCCGGATCCTACGCAGTGCCGTAGGGGGCTGCACTGCCACTTCCCAGCAAATTAGGGACACGGTTGCTCCTGTGGTATCGGCGAGGACCATTCACAACCGTCTCCATGAAGCTGGGCTACGTTCCCGCGCACCATTAGGCCGTCCTCCGCTCACGCCCCAACATCGTGCAGCCCGCCTCCAGTGGTGTCACGACAGGCGTGAATGGAGGGACGAATGGAGACGTGTCGTCTTCAGCGATGAGAGTCGCTTCTGCCTTGGTGCCAATGAGGTCGTATGCGTTTTTGGCGCCGTGCAGGTGAGCGCCACAATCAGGACTGCATACGACCGAGGCACACAGGGCCAACACCCGCCATCATGGTGTAGGGAGCGATCTCCTACACTGGCCGTACACCTCTGGTGATCGTGAGGGGACACTGAATAGTGCACGGTACATCCAAACCGTCATCGAACCCATCGTTCTACCATTCCTAGACCGGCAAGGGAACTTGCTGTTCCAACAGGACAATGCACGTCCGCATGTATCCCGTGCCACACAACGTGCTCTAAAAGGTTTAAGTCAACTACCCTGGCCAGCAAGATCTCCGGATCTGTCCTCCATTGAGCATATTTGGGACTGGATGAAACGTCGTCTCACGCGGTCTGCACGTCCAGCACGAACGCTGGTCCAACTGAGGCGCCAGCTGGAAATGGCATGGCAAGCCGTTCCACAGGACTACATCCAGCATCTCTACGATCGTCTCCATGGGAGAATAGCAGCCTGAATTGCTGCGAAAGGTGGGATATACACGGTACTAGTGCCGACATTGTGCATGCTCTGTTGCCTGTGTCTATGTGCCTATGGTTCTGTCAGTGTGATCATGTGATGTATCTGACCCCAGGAATGTGTCAATAAAGTTTCCCCTTCCTGGGACAATGAATTCACGGTGTTATTTCAATTTCCAGGAGTGTATTTAGGCATTCAAGATAACATGTTAAATTGGATCACTCAGTTTCTCTCTCAACGTTTCTGTGCTACAAAATACGATGACAGTACATCCAAATCCCGACAAATAAAAATGGGCCCACCACAAGGTGCAGTACTGAGTACAACTTTGTTCAACATCTACATCAATGATCTTCCCGCGGTTGCATCAAACACAGAAATAAAGACAGCACTTTTTGCAGATGACATGATCATGTGGATATCTTCCCCACAAATAGAGAAATCCAAAACTTCAATGGAAAAGGCTCTGATACTATTGGAAAAGTGGGCTGACAATAATTTGATGAAAATAAATATTCCAAATATTTAGCTAAAAAAAAAGAAAATCCCTAAACTAAGTATGCAGTTCAAGAAAACAAACATGAAACAAACATATAAAACAAAATATTTAGGAACAATGTTTTATTCAAAATTATCTTGGAGACATCACATTGAAGCAGTAGTAAACAAATCAATAACAAAAATTTCAATTTTGAAAAGATTAGCTAGAGTCAAGCGGGGCAGTAATCGGGAGACACTGAACACCACATACAAAACATTCATCAAGCCAATACTTCTTTATAATGCAGAGGTAATAATAACAGCAAACAGTTCTAACATAAATCACCTAGAAGTATGCCAAAATCAGGCCCGCCACTAATAACCGGTGCAGCAAAATCAACTCCAATCACGACAGTGCTAGCCTTAACTCGGAACTATCCAATACATCTAACTTTAGAGGAGCAGGCACTAATACAACATGAAAAAATATTGCGGTTAAAAACAACAAAATGGGAGAAAAGATTACTACAACCAATCAAGATGAAAACACAAACAGGTTTCCTACACAAAGTTATGGAATTAAAACCAGATCTGAATCTTCCTAATTCTAAAGAAAACATTTTAATCAAAGGAAACCCACTGACTTTTGAATCAATTAATATTTAATTCGATTTAAAACAAATAGTTACAAAATCTGAAACTTCCAAACCTGTACTAAAAGCATTAGCATTAGAAACTGTGAACAATAGATACCCACCTGAAGAATGGTTACATATCTACACAGATGGATCTAACTTGGACAACTCAGGAGCAGGAATTAAGTGTGCACTGTTCTCATTCTATCAACCAGCAGGATACCACACAAAAAATTTTGATGCAGAAGTAACAGCTATTCATATTTCACTCCAACTCCTTCTATACAGAATAAATAAATTCAAAAATGCTGTCATACTTTCTGATTCTAAAGCAGCATTATGTGCAATAAGTTTATATAAAATGAGATCAATCCAAATTAAAGAATGTCACAAAATGATCCATCAACTTCAAAAACTACAGAAAAGAATTATATTACAGTGGGCACCTGCACATTGGGGAATTGCTGTAAATGAATCAGCTGATTTTCTTGCTAAAAAGGTGCAAATTTAATTCAGAACAAAAGTAAAAACTTACCCTTTACATCCATAAAAAGATTAATCAAAAGCATATATAAAAGCAAACAAAACTAATCAATATCTAACAAAGCCAAAGATAAAAAATGGAACATTTTAATTAAAAATCCAGAAATTATTCCAGAAATCCCACGTAAATCTGCAGTAGCAAACTTTAGATTACTTACGGAACATGATTATTTGGCTAAACACTTACACAGAATAGGGATTTATACAAGTGCAAATTGTCCTTCCATGCAACAAAGAAGAGGAAATGACTGAAGAACATCTTTTAACCTGTGAAGCCCTACCTGCCCGACCCATTACGCAGAAATATTGGAGAGCAAGAGAGCTAATGGCTTCATTGCCAAAGCCTAACATTTGAAAACAACAACAATAAGTATTGTTCGCAGAATAAATATGCAGGGAAGAGTAAGTATGTTTAATTCTTTTAAAATAACGGCCTGCATGAACTCGTACGTGTTATTTTTGCCAGGTATCTGAAAGCTCTTATCTGTAGGAGAAAAATTCTGTTAAAGTTTAACTTGAAAGTGTGTTCCCACAGCTCGATGCCATAAGAAATGTGTGAATATATTAATACAAAATACACTAACTTACTAGTATCTACTGAGAGAAAATTGGCTAAATATCGCAACACAAAAAGCCCTGAGCTTAACACAAGCTTAACACAAGATAATTAATATTGTGACTTTGTGGGTTTCTGAAATGAAAAGTCCAATTACACCACTCAAAAATGTTCTTTATTTCCACCGACTTACAGTTAAACACTTGCCAATTACACAGAATTACGTAATGCACACAATTACGATTCACCAGTTCGTCCCTTAGAATTCCACTTGCACTCGCAATTACGTAAAAACCTCCGACGCACGTACACAGGCTTCTCGTCCGCTGCCCCGCTGCTCGCCAAGAACTAACTGACTTTCCTCCAGCCCGACGTGTTGCTTATATAGGGTCAGCTGGCCAATCTAGAAGTTTCCAGGTTAGACGAAACAACCCTCACGTTCGAGAACCTAGGGGGAGGGTAAAGAGACGGCTCAGTGGCCCGCAATCCCTTTCCTAATCATCCCTTCAGTTAGTGACAGGAGACCAATGAGTGGGTGTGGCGTGGCCTCTGGTCCCTTCTCAGCTGTCGTTTGTTGTGCTTCCCGATAATTGGATGACACTGCTCCCTCCTCAAAGCTGGTCGTCCCGAACAGCACCATCGTAGCGGGCTAGACGATCCAGGTGTACCACCAACATCATCCCTCGGGGAACCTTCTGGATGCGGTAGACCACGTCGTTAATCCTCTTCACCACCCGGTACGGTCCTTGCCATGGCTGCTGGAGCTTCGGGCAGCGTCTCTTGGTCCGGGTAGGACGGTACAACCAGACCAGGTCACCTTGCTGGAACCCTTGGCTGTTGGCTGGCCTGTCATACCTGATCTTCATGCGGTCGCTCGCCGTCTGGATGTTTTGGCGAGCCATCTCGTGCATGTCGTGGAGATGGTCCACCAAGTTCTCCACATACTCGGTCGCTGGCTGTTTCGTTTCCGGAGGGCTTCCAAAAGTCAGGTCACAAGGGAGGCGTAACTCTCGGCCGAACATTAAGCTGGCTGGCGTCATCCCAGTTGCGTCGTGTGTAGACGAGCGGTAGGCCAGCAAGAACAGTGGCACCTTGACGTCCCAGTCTGGCTGATGGCTGGCCACGACCTTCCTCAGGTATTCCTCTAAGGTCTTGATGTATCTTTCGACCATGCCATCCGACTGGCGATGTAGATGCGTCGTGCGGGTCTTGTTCACCCCAAGCCTTTGTAGTGCCTCCTTCATTAGGTTGGACTCAAAGTTGGTACCCTGGTCACTGTGTAGCTCTAACGGCACCCCAAATCGACAGAACACTTGCTCCACGAGGCAGTCTGTGATTGTCTTTGCCTCTTGGTTTGGGATGGCATACACCTCCGGCCACTTGATGAAGTAGTTCACGACCACCATTAGGTACTTGTTGCCTCGGTCGGAAACTGGGAGCGGTCCAGCAATGTCAACGGCGATCCGCTCGAATGGCGCTCCGACGTTGTACTACTGCATGCGACCCCGGCTCCTAGGCTGGGGGCCGCGACTCACCGCGCACACGTGACACTGACGGCACCATCTCTCAGCATCTGTTCGGAGTCACAGCCAGTAGTAGCGCTGCCGTAGTATGTCAATCGTTCGGTTCACTCCCAGGTGTCCTCCTGAAGTACCGGCGTGCACTTCCTACAAGACTTCCGGGACCTTACTCTGGGGAAGTACCAACTGTTCTCTCTGCGTCTTCCCATCGGCTGACTCCCATACCCAAGTCTGCGTCCGCCAGCTGCTGCCCCCTCAGGCCTGCGCTATCCCAGCCATCCGCAGGGACTGCCGTGACTACTCGGCGTGCTGCGGCACGCTCCTTCTCTTCCACTCTGGTGCACTGGCCGCACACTTCTGGACAGGGTCTTCGAGACATGGCGTCAGGGTTACCGTGGCTCTTCCCTCTACGATGTTCCGAGGTGAAGTCATACTCCTGCAGCCTCTGGACCCAACCTGCTGTCTGGCCTTCTGGTCGCGCCGTCACCATTACCTCGCTCCTCGCGGGGACAACCACATCTTCGTTCAAGACGACCCTGCACATTCCAAGGCGCTCTTCGGGTTGACGGAGTATAACCTCTTCTCCGTTGAGCCGCAGGACCTTCCTGCCGACGTCGACCGTCGCCTCGTGGCTCCTGAGGGCATCCAGTCTCAGAATCACCTCCTCGGCCACCTCCGCGACGAACACCCACAGACGCACGGCACTCCGCCCCAAGGTCAGCTCCAGCAGGGCCTCCTTCTCCACAGGCAAGGTTTCGCCCGATGCCGTTACAAGCTCGTATGGTCGGCTCGGCTTCCTCGTCGGCAAACCCTTCGCCACGTCAGGTCCGATGATGGTCACGGCTGCCCCAGTGTCCACCAGCACGCGGCACGGCTTCCCTCTCACCCAACCGTCCGCGATGAGGCTGTCATCCATAAGCCGGCTGACGGCACGCAGTGTCACTCGAGGGGATGGTGGTAATGGCGCCGACGTGCCCCTCTCCACGCCGGGCCTTACTCATTCTTCCAGCTGCCCTTCCTGGTGTGGGCAGTCTCTCTGCAGGTGTCCGGGCTGTCCACACCCCCAACACAGGCAACTAGGTGTTCGCCGGCGTCCCTCGGCTGGTCTTCTGTCTCCGGTGTAGCGGACACTACTCGTTCTCGATGTCGGGATAGCTGTTACCTTGGCCTCCTCCAACCTTAATGCTGCTGTCAGCGTCTCGAGGATGGTTTTATAATCGCCGAGCATTAGGCGCTGACGAATCTCCGCATCTCGTACCCCGTCCACGAATGTGTAGGCAGCTTCCCGGGATACGAACTCTGGTGGGAGGTCGACTAGGGCCTTGCTTGCCAGTTTTTCAACTGCCAGGGCGAACTCCTGCAGCATCTCCGCTGGCTGCTGTGACTTGCCTTCAGCTGGCTGCGGTGCGCTGCGGCTAAGCGGTGATTCCCAAACCGATTCTCCAGGGCCTCCCAGATGTCCTTAGGCGCCGCCGTTGTCTGCACCGCTTTTAGGACTTCCGCGGCCCGTCCCTGGAGGCTGGCTGTTAACTGTGTGGCCTCCTCCTCCGGTGACCATCTGTTGTGCTTGGCCACTGTGTCGAACTGGCAGCGGAAGACCTCAAATGTTGACGGGCCGTCATATTTCGGAGGTTTGACGCGCGCCGATGTTGTGTCGCGTCCCGGTGCGTCGGCCTTCAAATCCTTCAACTTCCTGCCGACGACGTCCTCCACCATGGCGTTCAGGGACTTGACGCTGCTGTCGGCCTTCCCTTCCAGGTCGTTAACGCGGCTCGCCAGGTCCTCGACGCGCTCGTCCGCTTGACCCATCCGCTTGCCCAGCTCCGTCACGTCATCCCTCACGCCGGCCAACTGTTCTTCAAATTTGGTGACGAGAGCCTCGTTCGCCACCTTCATTTCCGTGGTCAGTTCGACCATGTTTGCGGTCATTGTCGTGGCCAAGTTGTTGTTTGCCGTTTCCGTCTTCGCTGTTAATTCGGCCTTCATTTCTTCCATCTTCCCGGTGATGTTGTCGTTGGCCGTCTTCATTTGTTTCTGTTCCGCGGCCAGGTTGTTATTTGTAATTTCCAGCTTCGCGGCCAGGCTGTTATTTGCCGCTTATGTTTTTGCAGCGAGGTTTTCATTTGCCGTCTTCATTTCCAAGGTCAGTTCGGCCTTCATTTCCATCATCTTCTCCAAAATCTTTTCCAATGCCGCGTCCATGGTTGTAATGTTCGGTGATGTTGTTGTCCCGCTTCCTGACACCAGTGTGACTTTGTGGGTTCGTGAAATGAAAAGTTCAATTACACCACTCAAAAATGTTCTTTATTTCCACCGACTTACAGTTAAACACTTGCCAATTACACAGAGTTACGTAATGCACACAATTACGATTCACCAGTTCGTCCGTTAGAATTCCACTTGCACTCGCAATTAGGTAAACCCCTCCGACGCACGTACACAGTCTTCTCGTCCGCTGCTTCGCTGCTCGCCAAGAACTAACTGACTTTCCTCCAGCCCGACGTGTTGCTTATATAGGGTCAGCTGGTCAATCTAGAAGTTTCCAGGTTAGACGACACAACCCGCACGTTCGAGAACCTAGGGGGAGGGTAAAGAGACGGCTCAGTGGCCCGCAATCCCTCTCCTAATCATCCCTTCAGTTAGTGACAGGAGACAAATGAGTGGGTGTGGCGTGGCCTCTGGTCCCTTCTCAGCTGTTACGTGTTTTTTTTTTTTTTTTTTTTAGCGCAAACATGAAGCTGCTGAAAATCATTCATGCCATGTTATGTCCACAGATTTTCACCGCCAAACAGAACGCAAGGCAAGCAAAACAGGGTGTTTTTAATGTCAAAACCACACTTCCAATTATATTTCTCATATACATCGATGTTAAAGTTCCTGTTAAAACATCTTATTTTTGTTTTAACTACCTGTGAGATTTTTATATTTGGGGTGGAACTTCCAAGTCGCTTAATTTCAGTTTTTTCTTCTAAGCTCATTTGCCAAAAAGGATGTGCTAATATACACTGTATGGAATTCATTGTTTCTCCTTATATAACACAATTTACATGTATTTAAATGAATCACCATGATGCACTACAAAAAACACCGCACAGCTAACAAAACACGGCGCAAACCATATGGCTATGTACTAATAGGTAATAGTTGACCGATGCGAACATTTTATATGAGAATAATATATGGCGCTGAAAGCAGAAGGAGAAGGCTTGGCATTCACTATTCTCTGGCTGCTAGGTTAACCAACCTTATGCAGCCTTAAGCCCCGCACTACCCCACTACTTGCCTCGATAGTCCCTAGATCCATCCTGCCCTATAGCTACCCATTGTATGCCAGTGGTTTGGAACTGGGAGTGAAATACTTGGCGCTGGGGTCCACTGCACTAGACAAGGTCGAAATGAGCTCCATATGGAACGTGCCATTGCATTAAAGGGAGACCCAGCATTTTGGTTGTAGCGCAAACATGTTACCCAATTGAGAAGCCACGCCTGATTATATAAATAGTAAGTCATGAAAAGTTCATAGATTGTGTGGCAAGTTCATATGTAAAGCCGCTTCTCCCTCTTGGACTGCCAGGACAACTCACTAACGTGCATATTCCTTCCATTTACCGCTCCGCTTGACCCCGCTTCACGTTTAGACCTACCGCAAGCCCCATAGCTTAGTGAATCCATTGGACTGCATTGCTTGCAGTCCCAAGAGCGGTGTAAGTGCAATTTCGTGCAGATTTTCGTGAAATAGACAGTTTTTGCACATTTTCACGGTGATTCAAATATATATTTGTTTCCTGACAGTAAAGTATAATCAAATGTGACTTTTTATACTGTGTGATTGTGGCAATGAGAAATTAAGTCGAGTATTTAAAGTCGCTTCGTTTTGGCGCTTTAACACTGCAAGAGAAATGTGATATTAAAGACCGACTCCTATGATCAACATTATTCAAAGTGCAACAGGCTGCCAAAAACAATATAGCAGGTGTTTCATCCTGAAATTTACACGAAATATGAGTGGATATGTGGCTGTGAAATCAGCAATTCCCTGTTCTCTTTTCCTTGCCTTTTATTTGAAATTAAAGACGATGTAGCCAACATTGCATGGGTTCAAAAGGGAGTTTCGTACTTGCAGAAACTATGTGAAAAATGTCATAAACATGAAACGTCCAAAAACCATATTAATAAGATGCTTAATTTTGCTACACTTTGGTCAGTAAATGTACAGACATGTTTAAGCCAAGCCTATAAAGAATCAATAGATTTTCACAACGGTCAAGTCCAAAAAAATAAGGACACTCTTATAAAGATAATCAACTATATGAAATGTTGTGGTTATCACGAGCTACCTCTGAGAGGGCATGAAGAGCATGAAGGGTCACAAAATCAAGGGGTGTTCAGGGAGTTGATTAAATATACAGGGGAAATGAATCCCTGTTTAAGAAAAAGAACTGATAGAAAACATCCCGAAGTTCAACGAGGGAGTGGTCAATAACTTTGCTAAAAAGAAAGATCGCCGTTCATCTTCAAATAATTAAGCAAAGCTAAAATTCCAGTAATCAATGCAGCCCCCCCAAGGTATAGGCAACATAAGCCGCCACTGGAACAGATATTTCTGAACTAAGCCTTATTTTGTAAGGGATCTGTCAAGCTTCCTGTTGGTACCACTGTAACCCCAATGATGCTAGTGTTTCTTTTGTCTTTGGCTCTGTAGGTGAACAGTTATTTGTTTTGAATAATATTTTGTACTAGTTTTGGTATTTATGGTTAGGCCAAAAACATTTCGAAAGAGAAAGCTTATAGACAATCGTTTTACTAAACATAGAAAGGTAAATGTAAAAAATATAAATACAATAGACAAAGAAACCAAATGTAATATTGAGGTTAGTAAGCCCAGTTCACATTTGCTAATCATGATAGTAGTCATATACAAAATTGATGAGCCTCGAGTACTGAAAGCAGATAAAATGGTTAAAGAACTGGTCAAGAAGGCAAGAAAAATGAAGGTGCATAAGAATAATAATACGAAGGGATTTTTCTCTGATATTCATAATACTGTGACTTTGTGGGTTCGTGGAATAAAAAGTCCAATTTCACCACTCAACAATGTTCTTTATTTCCACCGACTTACAGTTAAACTCTTGCCAATTACACAAAATTACTTGCTGCACACAATTACAATTTACCAGTTCGTCCGTTACAACTTCACTTGTACTCGCGATTACATAAACTCCGGTACACCTTCACAGTTACGTACAGTCTTCCGTTGCACAATCCCTTCGTTCATTAACACGTCACTGACTAACTCTTACACCAAGAACTGCGACTGTCTTCTCGCTCACACTCACTAACCAACTGATTGACCAACTCAACCAACAACTGACTGACTCCCCTTGCACGACGTGTCGCTTATATAGGGTCCGCTTGCCCATCTAGAAGGTTCTCGATTAAATTGAATGTCCCGTAATTTCCAGACCCTAGTAGAAGGGTAAAGAGACGGCTCAGGGGCCCGACATCCCTCCCCTAACCATTCCTTCAGTTAGTGACAGAGACTAATGGGAGGCGTGGTACGGCTGCCCTTTGGTTTCCTGACAGCTGTTGCCCTCAAGCCTACCGCTAATTGGGTGACAATACTTATTTAAAAAAATAAAATTATCAGAAATTTCGGTGTTTTTAAACTAAACAATTATAACAAATTATCAGTACAAAATTTTCAAATAATAATAGATATTATTCAAGATAAATGTTTTAAGAACATACCTGAAAATTTTCATGTATATATAAATAATAATTTCTTAGTAATATGCACCCAAAAATCATGGAAATAGCATTGCGGAGAGAGGCAGTACCTTCTCACCTTAAAGGAAGTTAATTAAAAAACACTCTAGTTACACTCTGAATTTACGTATGAAATACCACGTGCTCCTCGCCTAGTGCCTTTAAGGCCGACAGTAGCGCTAATGTGGAAAGTATACAGAGTTCTTCCAATATGCCGTCTGCGCAGTATTTTGCGGAGGAATCGGGATTGTAGAATTTCAAAGCGGGGTAGGTGAGACTTGGCTGCTACTCCCCATATTTCACTGGCGTATGTGATGGCTGGCCGGAGTACTTGCTTCTATAGGAGCAGTTTTGTAGGCAGAGGCATGACTGATCGTCGGTTATAGAGAGGGTATAGCATACCCATTCTTTTGCTAACTTTATTAGCCACTTATGTAATGTGGTCTCTCCCCGTCAATTTGATGTCGATTAGAATACCAAGTTACTTAACGTCAGTTTTCCAATGGACGTCCTCACCAGCTAGACGAATTGGTGGAAGACCCGCTATTCGTCTTCGAGAGAAGGTGATGGCCTGGCTCTTCTGTGGGTGGACGCGTAGGCGCCAACGTTCAAGCCAGGTGGTGAGGAGGTCGGCATATTGTGTAATCCTGCGAGTACACATGTTGAGCTCTGACGATGTGGAGGTGACAGCTGTATCGTCAGCAAAGAGATACAGCGAGCAGCGTGGCAGGGATGGTAGGGTGTTGATGTATAGAAAGAAGATTCCTCCGCATTGCCACAGACTCCCCTTGGTACATCCCCAATCTAGTTATCCGACGAGACCTACGTATCCCCACAATAACAGACGTTCCTTCTATCAAAACCTCTCCCATAACTTCAACTCCCTCATCGGCGGTCCAGGTGAGTACGACATCGATCCTGGAGAGCGCTACAAACGCCCGAGGCTGCTTCTAGGCACATAAAATGGCTTATATATAAC
Organism: Mantis religiosa; assembly: GCA_030765055.1. Lineage (NCBI taxonomy): Eukaryota > Metazoa > Arthropoda > Insecta > Mantodea > Mantidae > Mantis > Mantis religiosa. Next base: position 32,139,795 of record CM060950.1, on the reverse strand, counting down.
TCCAACCTCATCTTCTGCCGCTTATTATCCTTCCTTACAAAACATTCCACTGCCAGTAGAGGGCCTAGCTCTGATCTGGCTTGAGACCAAAGGTCTGGCATTCATATCTTCAGTGTCCAGTCGTGTGTGTGCAGTATTTTGCCCAGGCTGAAAGATATTACAGTTGGCCATGCGTTTTCTTAGTTAAATAAATGTTTGGTTTTAAAATGTGACTTATATAAGAGAATAAACTATATAACTTATATCCACTCTGGCCACTAGATAGATTATTTTACAGCTTAAGGATTTGCAATGATTTCTTTTTATAATCTGTTCACTATTTGTATTATTGACATAGGACGGGCCCAAATGACCTTGTTTTCGACGGGCTCTTAAACACCACACACTCACTCACTTGACATAGGAAGTCAACTATACTAATAACAGTGAGGACAACTTTTGCGCTCCATCTTTATGTGTTATTAAAACTGAAACGATCACAAATTAGACAACATTGAAGCAATCTGGTTATCTGTGAAAATCTACGTGAATCTAACTCATACAAATCAACAAGAGCCAATTTACCGTAGTTTTATTATTCTGGGTATTTTTTTTTTTTTTTTTTTTTTTTGCAAAATCACAATTTTATGCAAATGTCTTCAAAATGTGCAGATGAACGGTATCAAGAAATTTGGATAAGAACCATACAAATTGATTCCAGAAGGAAAAATCGTGCGTCTTTTATGTATCACCCTACCGTGTTATACATTCTGTGCCATAGAATCTCTGTTGATACGTTTAAAACTCTGTGGAAAAGAAAGAAGGGGGAAAAATAAAAACGGCTGAAATGTTTATTAGAAAGAACACCAGACAAAGGAAGGTCTTAAATTCGTAATTCGTGAGGTGATATTCCACATTAACATGTCCTTGGGAAAACCTTTAGAGGGTTGCCCGTTACAGGAAGAAGATGATGTTATAATCCGAAACTGGCGCAGATATCTTACTGAAGCCAAAGCGGAGTTTCATAAAAAATGGGATAGCAAGTATGTCCCTGATGCTGACATAAAGGACTTCGACTGGTTTACAACTATTGGAAAAGGATCCTTCGGAAGAGTTGTGCTAGCAAAACACCAGCCCACAAGGGTTTACTGTGCAGTGAAAATGTTGGATAAAGGTAGAGTAGTTACACCACATAGGATTAGGCATGCACACAATGAAATGAAAGCATTAATTTCACTTAGATTTCGATTTTTGGTGTACATGCTCTATGTCATGAAAGACGACAACTTTATTTACTTCGTCATGCCTTTCGTTATAGGGGGTGACATGTGCAGCCTTTTACGACAACAACGCAGATTTACTGACAACGAAGCAAAATTTTATGCAGCTCAGTTGTGTTTAGCATTAGAATACCTTCACTACCTTGATGTTATTCACCGCGATATAAAATCTGACAATATCCTGGTTGATCGACAGGGATACCTGAAAATTGCTGATCTGGGCTTCTGTAAAATTGTGACTGGACGCACCTACACTTTTTGTGGCACTCCATATTATTTAGCTCCAGAAATTATCTTGAACAGGGGTTATGGCAAAGCTGTGGACTGGTGGTCTTTTGGGGTTTTACTGTATGAAATGAGAACCGGCTACCTACCATTTTATGCCCACGATAAACTGGAAATGTATGGAAAAATAACTTCAGGAGAGTACCGCAATTCCAAGAAGTTCAGCAAGGAACTGAAAGATCTAATATCACATCTACTAGAAGTGGATATCACAAAGAGATATGGTAACTTAAAAAATGGTGTTGATGATATAAAGTATCACAAATGGTTCGAAGATATTAATTGGCTAAGTATCCTAAATTACAAAGTAGCTGCCCCACATCTCCCGAAGTATACTCATGTTGAAGACTGTCCTACAGTTCCACGTCCTACAGACACACCTTTTAGCGTCCCGGATGAAGTTAATGTTAGTTTTCAATTTGATCATCGGTACAAAAAGAAGCGCAAATAAGTCTTGGATACCGACTGCTTCTGTCTTTGGTTATCTACCACATCAGTTGATAGCAATACATACACAATCAGTTAAAATAACTTTTGTATTTTTATAACTATAGCAGTTTTAGTTATTCATCATGTTATGTACCATATATTTATATTTTTTCATGAGCTGAAACCTGGAGAAGACAAACACACACCGTTCTTAATCCATTAGCGGCACAATTATTTGAAAATGTTATTGTAAATAATAGTTTTCATTTACATGATTCATTACGCTTAGTAAAATAGAAAATATGATATTCACAAAAGCATTTATTTCTCGTTTGAATAACAACCTAATACCATGTGTTATCACTGGACGCTAACTACCGCACATAGGAAAAATAAGACTTAATAGAGGATAAATAAGTGCTGAGCAGCTTGAACTTTAGGGAATATTGTCACTCAGCACAACAAACGACAGCTGAGAAGGGACCAGAGGAGTAGGTTAAAATTAGCGGTTCCAGAACAGACCCAAATGAGCAAGATGGCGGCCATGCGCAATCGGTATGTTTAGTGGATTAAGACAGTGTTTAGGTAGGCAGTCAATCCTCTTAATTTGCTGTAACTTATAATGCTGTGTCTTGAGATGTGACCAGAGCTTGTCTCGAGTTGCGATCTGAGGCTCTAGGGTTAAGGGTTGCAGGTTTTAACAGGTGGGACTGCTGGTATGGGAGGTTAATAGCTATAGGATTTAATGGTTAGCTCCTGTGGCATGATCTTAGGCTCTAGGGTTAAGAGTTTCACAGGTGATGTCTGTTGGTCTGGAGGTGAAGTCTGTTGGTCTGGATGGTTTAGAGCTGTAGGATTTAGAGACTAGGTCCTCAGGTATGATCTGGGACTCTAGGGTTAAGGGCTGCTGGGTTTCTTAGGTAAAGACTGTTGGTCTGGGAGGTTAATAGCTATAGGACTTAGAGGTTAGGTCTTGAGGTATGATCTGGGGCTCTAGGGTTAAGGGTTGCAGGTTTTAACAGGTAGGGTTGCTGGTATGGGAGGTTATTACCTATAGGATTTAATGCGGCATGAGCTCTAGGGTTAAGGGTTGTAGGGTTCATAGCTAAATGTTGTTGGTCTAGAGGATAAAGACCATAGGGTCTTTTATCTATGTTTTATAGGCTGAGGTATGGTCTTATAATTTTGAAGTTAAGTTTGCTAGTCCAGCAATTAAAGGCGGTTAATCTTGGGGCAAGTCCTACTCTTCTGCTTTACTATGTCATCCTATTATAAACTAACCTAATATACTCCTTCATTTCTACCTTTTTCATCATTCTTTATTGTAACCTAGCTGTGTTTTGCTAGTGGCTTCCTTTGTTGCACCTGTTAACCTAATTGTTCTCTTTCCTTAAGTTCCTCTATTCTACCACTTTAACCTAACCTAATATATCCCATGGTTTTAGCTTCTTGATCATTGTTGAACCTAGTTGATTCTGGTATTAACATTCGTTCTCTTTTCTTAAGCTGCCCCGTTTTTTACCTCCTTAACCTATCCTAAGCATGTTTCTTTTCTCATGCTAACTACTTGTATGTATGATGCAAAGTTTTTAGGCATATCGATATTAGAGCTATCTTTGTCACTGCAAGAGGTATATATGCTGATTACAGATCTTTATACAGTAAATTTAACCCTTTGTGTATCTGCTTCTCTTTTCCTAAAATTGAGGTTCTTTTGTTGCTAGGGTTTCTTGTTTTTCGTACCTTCTCTATGCTTTCAGGAACTCTATCCCGCTTTGTTATGTTTTGAGGTCTTATGCTTATATCTTAGGCTTTTTATTAAGCCTTTTGATCTGAAAGGCTGTGTATATTGGTTATGTTCCTCATCTCTTTTGGTCACATGGTTAGATCTTGAGGCATGATCTTAGGGCCAGGGTTTAAAGGATGTAGGTCTCATAGCTTAAGCTCGCAGGTCTGAAGGTTAAAGGCTGTAGGTTTAGCGGTTAGGTCGTATGGATTCAAGGTTAGAGCTCTCGGTCTAGAGTTTAAGGCTGTAGGATCTGGAGGTTACGTATTGAGGTATGGTCTGAGGGCTCTAGGGTTGAGTTGTAAACTTCATAGCTAAAGGTTGCTGGTCAGGAGGTTAAAAGCTGTAGGATCTGGAGGTTAGGTATTGAGGTATGATCTCGGAGCTCTAGGATTAAAAGCTATAGGCTTCATAGCTAAAGTTTGCCAGCTAGAGATATCTTCTTTACTGTTAGAGGTATATTTGCAATGGTCTAGGCGTACAGTTTTCTTACATTTTTCATGCAGATTGATGTCTTCGTACTCTTGTGTCTTTTTCAAGCTTTTACCCCCTATGCATCGCCTTGTAATAAGTCGTTACGCTAAACCAATGTTCTAATGCTATTTCCATGCTTTTTCAGATGTTATGAGGTTTATGCGCGTTTCAGGGATATTTTAGACCAAGTTACGTTACTTAATTCATTTTATAACTAATTAAGAAGTTTTTCAAGGATATTTCAGATTACGAGATAGTAGTTACTTTTTAAATTTACCTATTTTAACATTAACTAAAGTGTGTTCAGTTAGCTTATGTGGTGAGGTAGACGTCCCTCGTCTTTTTTTCTCTGGACTTGGGACCAGCGTCAGAATTTGTTTTCTGAACGGTAGACTTAACGCCCTCCTCTGCTCTTATTATTCAGCTGTTTTCATGCTTAGATATTTTAATGCTACGTTCTAGTGTTTATTTCTCGGAATGAAAATTATTTTTTTTTCTGCTCTAGGGTTCCTTCTTTCATTCGCCGTTCAAAATATGACAATGTCCATGGGCATATGTGGATACTCCATCATCTGCAATTACTCTCTTGTCATCATGTGGAGATAGGGATATTTTGTTCACTTCCACTGACGCAACATTATGTTGATGGGACATAATTAGGTTCATTGGCGTTCTTATGATTTCTCTGCTTTTAAGACAGTCCACATAGCTCTCAAAGGTGATGTACTGTTTAATGGCACTATGTTTTATGCCTTTTATCTTCTTGATTATGCCTCCATCGATGTCGAGTGCATACATCTTCGGTCTCAGTCCAACAAAACGACGAATGATTTTTCCATTGGCTTCATCTTTAAATTTTCCCAACACTTTCTTGTTTTTTGTAGAATGACATATGTGCTCGCTAGGATAATCAGCAGTATCCAGATGTTCCAGAAAACGTAACTTATCCTGGTATATGTCTCCGGTAGTCACACGATGGATGAAAGAGTCAGTATCCATGTACATGAGCTTCAGATTTTCAAGCCCGTAATACGGCATTAGCACATCATAATGATACCAATACATCAAGGTCTTCGAGATATCCAGCACACACATCCCAATGTATATAGGCTTGTTGAAGACTATCTCCCGTGACGCCATGTGTATTGCAGCCAGATTAGGTCCATATATAGTTCTATCAATAAATGTAGGCTTAGCAACCAGTTTTTCCAATGTCTTCCAATCGGTGACAAGTCGTATATTCAGTCGGTTTCTGATGTTTTCCATAGTTTTACCAAACATGGCATTGTTAAAAAGCTTGTAAAGATCCTTCTCGAAATCATTTCTCGATCCTTGTCGTAGCCGGTTATTGAATTCCACATAAGGCTTTAACCAACATGACTGTTGAAATTGTAGCACCCGATGGATTTTAGTCAGTTGTAACCCATGACTAAGGGCCTGCTTCAAGGTCATGTAATGCACCACATACGTAGTTCGTGATCCAAGGTGAGGAATTAGTTTCCTTGTAGAAGAACCAGGGGGCTTGATACACTCAGGTAGGAACGGTAAATCATTGTGTAGGTCATGGAGTTCTGTAGGATATTGAAGGTCCACTTCTAAGATGTATCCGAGAGGGTCATCTTCTCGTAGTATATCTAGGTTGATATCTTCAGGAGAAACCCACTTAAAACCCCCGTAAGCAAGGGGTTTCTGCATCGCCCACGCGTACTGATTATTTGAATCCTCGTACGTAATATATTGAGAGGGTTTACTTGAGTCATACTCCTTCATGTAGTGATTGTTCGCTTCTGCATACCGATGAGAAACTTGGCATAATCCTCCTCTTATACCTGCTTCAACCATGAGTAGCTGGTCATAATCCTGTAGTAATTCCAGTTCAATTCGTGTGTACAACAGCATTGCATCCCACGTAAGTCCGGGTGATGTATAATAATGTGCGGGATCAACTTTATGGGTTTTCAGGGTCTGCTCTCTGAATGTTTCAAACACATCTGCTAGTAGAAGGACATCCGAAGTTAAGTAGAGGTCACTGTACTCGCCTAGTGTTCTGATGTTGAAGTGACTCCATACGGTTTTTGCATGCTGATACTCTGCATCACTAATTTCTTCTCTGTTTAACTTACTGTAGAATGCTTCTCTCGGAGGAAGTTCTGTCTCACTCAAAACATCCCATGATGTAACGTAATCATAGGGAAACACACCTTTACGCATCATCAAATCGATCTTCTCTGCTCCAAAGTACTTCTGAGTTTCAGGATATGATGTTAGATTTTTTGCTAGTTTATCCAAGCTGGTACTAAGGAAGCGATAGGTATCCACAAAACGAAGTTTAATGTCACCAACATACTTGGAAAATGATATATAACTTTCCTCAGAGCTAGGAATAACTTCTACTCTATCGCTAGTACAGCCTAACTCCTTAACAATGAAATGGGAGTCATATCCACTCAGGTTATGTATGAAGACAGGAATATAATTAGGCGTTTTACAGGTTAGATTACACTGATTATGTAGACTTCCTCGATATTCACCACTTATATGATCATGATCTCGTACTTTCCAGTTATCGTCGGTAAATTCTTTACCACATAAGTAGCATTCTGTAGAAGATTCGAATAATTTTTGTTGCTTATCTGTCAGAGTTAATGGAGCACCAGTTTTGTATACAGCATTAATTTTCTTTGCGAGAGAACTTACATACTCCATAAACTTCGGTGCAGCGTCACAACCTCTATATACATAGGGTTCAGTAGGAAGACCAGTCTGTAAACCTTCAATTGTAGCTGAGGATTTGACATAAACACAGAAACTCATAGGAATATGCTTCTGATATGGAACTGTATAAGACGTTTCGGGATTAGAAGAACACCCGTGGTAAGGGGTAAGAATGCTTTCAAAGTCAGCGTATATGACATAAGGTAATTTCAACATCCTTTCATGATTCTTGAATCTAACAATAGATTTCTCCTTAGTTGGCATAACAATCTTAGCAACTCCGTGTTGGCTACATATTTTTCTATGCTCATTTAACCTCTCAACTCCTCCATTTCGATACTCAAAGTGCGTAAAACAGCGTTTGCAGATACAGAGTTTTCCCTCACATTTGGTTTTTTGTTGATGAATAAGTCTCTCGAAATTCTTTATATAAACGTAATGATGACGTCCAGCTGAATTGCTTAACAGAAGCAGGTCGCGATGCTCAGTCAGTTCTTCATTGACAACTTTCATAGGAAACACTTGATTTTTCTCATCCAGCCCGAAAACATTTATAGAGATGTTATTTTTTCGTTCAAATTTCGGGATATCAGTCAGGCTCGTAGGAAACGAGAGGCAGGAAAAGTCCTATCTCTCTTGAAGATCCTTATACTTGCTAAGACGATGAGGATTCTTCTGAATGAACTTGGCGAGAACAGCATACATAAAACACTTTTCATCTTCATAGGAAATATACAACTTTATAATGGAAAACAGCAATGTTGAAGCAACTCATAGATGCATTAATAAAATAGAAGTTAGATTAATTAAAAAAGAGATATAATAATAAAACCTTGCTTAATGCGGAACACAAGTTTGATATTTTCATTATATCTTGCAATTTACTCTTAAGGGAGCTTATATCACGGGTAGACCAAAAAGTATAGATTTCATTATCATGAATCATTTGAGAAGTTAGCATGATTCGAAACTCTTAGTCAATGTTAATCGATATACCTATTTTCCGATTAGATAGCTTCTGCGCTATACTGTCATTAATTTCAAATTATCCTAAATAGTGACAGCTATCCACTCAATGACTGGAAAGGGATATTAAATAACGATCAGAAAATTTTTTAATTTTTACATCAGTTTCCTTTATTGAGTTATCATACATTTACATCATTTTCCAGTTACACACGCTTTTTTATTTCTCTTACACATACAATTAGCCAAAGCTTCTTGTAACTACTTCTCCTGCGAAGAGGTGAAGGACTCGAAGATCATTATGATGAAACTGTCTTGATCGAATGCTTTCTCGGCTTTGGCGACCCTAGTTGAGGCACATCGAACATGAGATGTGACTGTATTAGAATGTGAAATATATTACAGATCGCTATATGTATTATTCCACCACATGTTTCCAGCGATGTTCCAACCAATGTTTATGCAATTCTCCATAACTATATAAAACCCGCAGACTACGATACCGCTTTTCAATTATAGATACTGTTTCTCTGTTCATCTTGATGCTTCGTAGCGAACTAATTTTACACGATATTCTGCTTATGGTATTTTATCACTCTATAACTCTTGCATCCTTCAATTCTTGAATAATTGATCGAATTTCATCTTCATGAGTTTTGATTCCTTTGCATGCCTGAGACATCATTATCAGCCTTAGTCGATTTACGACCTCATTGGGGTCACGCTGAATATTCGGAGACACAAATTCAAAGCACTTAGAACCACGATTATTTTCAGTTCGCGAATCTAAACTCTGTTTACTGATACTTTCATTTTCATTCAATGAATCGACGTAGGGTACCTGTTTTCCCTCTTTAGCGATCAATGATACACTCTCTTCACAAACAGGTGTTACACCGCCAGCGATCACTTCATCACGATGTACCAGCGATTTTGTATTTTCATAATCAGGTGATCTTGAATGTTCTGCTTGATCGTCCTTCAGCGAAAGCCAGTTCGCAGAATTTATTTTATCATTACACCACGACCGATGCGCTTTCAGGCGTCTAATGGACCTATTCCGTAGAATTTCTTTACATAAACAACACTGAAGATAACGTTCCTTTCCATTTCTAATATATGAGAACTTAAGATTATTATAATTTGATTGAAAAGTTCTTACAGAGCAGTCGCTCATAGTGATACCATTCACACATGGATGATGACGCAGAAGTAAAGAAAGTAATAATATAAATACACCTATATACACACCTGTAGGGCAGCTCAGAAGATAGGCTAGGTTAGGTTAGGCTAGGTTACCTCACGATAAAAGGGGTTGGTTACAGTTTTGGTTACAGGAGGTGGTTACAATTTTGGTTACAGGAGGTGGTTACAGGGTTTGGTTGCAGGGGTTGGTTACAGGAGGTGGTTACAATTTTGGTTACAGGAGGTGGTTACAGGGTTTGGTTGCAGGGGTTGGTTACAGGATGTGGTTACAGGGTGTGGTTACAGGGTTGGTTACAGGAGGTGGTTACAATTTTGGTTACAGGAGGTGGTTACAGGGTTTGGTTGCAGGGGTTGGTTACAGCGTTGGTTACAGGAGGTGGTTACAATTTTGGTTACAGGAGGTGGTTACAGGGTTTGGTTGCAGGGGTTGGTTACAGGATGTGGTTGCAGGGGTTGGTTGCAGGATGTGGTTACAGGGGTTGGTTACAGGAGGTGGTTACAGGAGGTGGTTACAATTTTGGTTACAGGTGTGTATATAGGTGTATTTATATTATTACTTTCTTTACTTCTGCGTCATCATCCATGTGTGAATGGTATCACTATGAGCGACTGCTCTGTAAGAACTTTTCAATCAAATTATAATAATCTTAAGTTCTCATATATTAGAAATGGAAAGGAACGTTATCTTCAGTGTTGTTTATGTAAAGAAATTCTACGGAATAGGTCCATTAGACGCCTGAAAGCGCATCGGTCGTGGTGTAATGATAAAATAAATTCTGCGAACTGGCTTTCGCTGAAGGACGATCAAGCAGAACATTCAAGATCACCTGATTATGAAAATACAAAATCGCTGGTACATCGTGATGAAGTGATCGCTGGCGGTGTAACACCTGTTTGTGAAGAGAGTGTATCATTGATCGCTAAAGAGGGAAAACAGGTACCCTACGTCGATTCATTGAATGAAAATGAAAGTATCAGTAAACAGAGTTTAGATTCGCGAACTGAAAATAATCGTGGTTCTAAGTGCTTTGAATTTGTGTCTCCGAATATTCAGCGTGACCCCAATGAGGTCGTAAATCGACTAAGGCTGATAATGATGTCTCAGGCATGCAAAGGAATCAAAACTCATGAAGATGAAATTCGATCAATTATTCAAGAATTGAAGGATGCAAGAGTTATAGAGTGATAAAATACCATAAGCAGAATATCGTGTAAAATTAGTTCGCTACGAAGCATCAAGATGAACAGAGAAACAGTATCTATAATTGAAAAGCGGTATCGTAGTCTGCGGGTTTTATATAGTTATGGAGAATTGCATAAACATTGGTTGGAACATCGCTGGAAACATGTGGTGGAATAATACATATAGCGATCTGTAATATATTTCACATTCTAATACAGTCACATCTCATGTTCGATGTGCCTCAACTAGGGTCGCCAAAGCCGAGAAAGCATTCGATCAAGACAGTTTCATCATAATGATCTTCGAGTCCTTCACCTCTTCGCAGGAGAAGTAGTTACAAGAAGCTTTGGCTAATTGTATGTGTAAGAGAAATAAAAAAGCGTGTGTAACTGGAAAATGATGTAAATGTATGATAACTCAATAAAGGAAACTGATGTAAAAATTAAAAAATTTTCTGATCGTTATTTAATATCCCTTTCCAGTCATTGAGTGGATAGCTGTCACTATTTAGGATAATTTGAAATTAATGACAGTATAGCGCAGAAGCTATCTAATCGGAAAATAGGTATATCGATTAACATTGACTAAGAGTTTCGAATCATGCTAACTTCTCAAATGATTCATGATAATGAAATCTATACTTTTTGGTCTACCCGTGATATAAGCTCCCTTAAGAGTAAATTGCAAGATATAATGAAAATATCAAACTTGTGTTCCGCATTAAGCAAGGTTTTATTATTATATCTCTTTTTTAATTAATCTAACTTCTATTTTATTAATGCATCTATGAGTTGCTTCAACATTGCTGTTTTCCATTATAAAGTTGTATATTTCCTATGAAGATGAAAAGTGTTTTATGTATGCTGTTCTCGCCAAGTTCATTCAGAAGAATCCTCATCGTCTTAGCAAGTATAAGGATCTTCAAGAGAGATAGGACTTTTCCTGCCTCTCGTTTCCTACGAGCCTGACTGATATCCCGAAATTTGAACGAAAAAATAACATCTCTATAAATGTTTTCGGGCTGGATGAGAAAAATCAAGTGTTTCCTATGAAAGTTGTCAATGAAGAACTGACTGAGCATCGCGACCTGCTTCTGTTAAGCAATTCAGCTGGACGTCATCATTACGTTTATATAAAGAATTTCGAGAGACTTATTCATCAACAAAAAACCAAATGTGAGGGAAAACTCTGCATCTGCAAACGCTGTTTTACGCACTTTGAGTATCGAAATGGAGGAGTTGAGAGGTTAAATGAGCATAGAAAAATATGTAGCCAACACGGAGTTGCTAAGATTGTTATGCCAACCAAGGAGAAATCTATTGTTAGATTCAAGAATCATGAAAGGATGTTGAAATTACCTTATGTCATATACGCTGACTTTGAAAGCATTCTTACCCCTTACCACGGGTGTTCTTCTAATCCCGAAACGTCTTATACAGTTCCATATCAGAAGCATATTCCTATGAGTTTCTGTGTTTATGTCAAATCCTCAGCTACAATTGAAGGTTTACAGACTGGTCTTCCTACTGAGCCATATGTATATCGAGGTTATGATGCTGCACCGAAGTTTATGGAGTATGTAAGTTCTCTCGCAAAGAAAATTAATGCTGTATACAAAACTGGTGCTCCATTAACTCTGACAGATAAGCAACAAAAATCATTCGAATCTTCTACAGAATGCTACTTATGTGGTAAAGAATTTACCGACGATAACTGGAAAGTACGAGATCATGATCATATAAGTGGTGAATATCGAGGAAGTCTACATAATCAGTGTAATCTAACCTGTAAAACGCCTAATTATATTCCTGTCTTCATACATAACCTGAGTGGATATGACTCCCATTTCATTGTTAAGGAGTTGGGCTGTACTAGCGATAGAGTAGAAGTTATTCCTAGCTCTGAGGAAAGTTATATATCATTTTCCAAGTATGTTGGTGACATTAAACTTCGTTTTGTGGATACCTATCGCTTCCTTAGTACCAGCTTGGATAAACTAGCAAAAAATCTAACATCATATCCTGAAACTCAGAAGTACTTTGGAGCAGAGAAGATCGATTTGATGATGCGTAAAGGTGTGTTTCCCTATGATTACGTTACATCATGGGATGTTTTGAGTGAGACAGAACTTCCTCCGAGAGAAGCATTCTACAGTAAGTTAAACAGAGAAGAAATTAGTGATGCAGAGTATCAGCATGCAAAAACCGTATGGAGTCACTTCAACATCAGAACACTAGGCGAGTACAGTGACCTCTACTTAACTTCGGATGTCCTTCTACTAGCAGATGTGTTTGAAACATTCAGAGAGCAGACCCTGAAAACCCATAAAGTTGATCCCGCACATTATTATACATCACCCGGACTTACGTGGGATGCAATGCTGTTGTACACACGAATTGAACTGGAATTACTACAGGATTATGACCAGCTACTCATGGTTGAAGCAGGTATAAGAGGAGGATTATGCCAAGTTTCTCATCGGTATGCAGAAGCGAACAATCACTACATGAAGGAGTATGACTCAAGTAAACCCTCTCAATATATTACGTACGAGGATTCAAATAATCAGTACGCGTGGGCGATGCAGAAACCCCTTGCTTACGGGGGTTTTAAGTGGGTTTCTCCTGAAGATATCAACCTAGATATACTACGAGAAGATGACCCTCTCGGATACATCTTAGAAGTGGACCTTCAATATCCTACAGAACTCCATGACCTACACAATGATTTACCGTTCCTACCTGAGTGTATCAAGCCCCCTGGTTCTTCTACAAGGAAACTAATTCCTCACCTTGGATCACGAACTAGGTATGTGGTGCATTACATGACCTTGAAGCAGGCCCTTAGTCATGGGTTACAACTGACTAAAATCCATCGGGTGCTACAATTTCAACAGTCATGTTGGTTAAAGCCTTATGTGGAATTCAATAACCGGCTACGACAAGGATCGAGAAATGATTTCGAGAAGGATCTTTACAAGCTTTTTAACAATGCCATGTTTGGTAAAACTATGGAAAACATCAGAAACCGACTGAATATACGACTTGTCACCGATTGGAAGACATTGGAAAAACTGGTTGCTAAGCCTACATTTATTGATAGAACTATATATGGACCTAATCTGGCTGCAATACACATGGCGTCACGGGAGATAGTCTTCAACAAGCCTATATACATTGGGATGTGTGTGCTGGACATCTCGAAGACCTTGATGTATTGGTATCATTATGATGTGCTAATGCCGTATTACGGGCTTGAAAATCTGAAGCTCATGTACATGGATACTGACTCTTTCATCCATCGTGTGACTACCGGAGACATATACCAGGATAAGTTACGTTTTCTGGAACATCTGGATACTGCTGATTATCCTAGCGAGCACATATGTCATTCTACAAAAAACAAGAAAGTGTTGGGAAAATTTAAAGATGAAGCCAATGGAAAAATCATTCGTCGTTTTGTTGGACTGAGACCGAAGATGTATGCACTCGACATCGATGGAGGCATAATCAAGAAGATAAAAGGCATAAAACATAGTGCCATTAAACAGTACATCACCTTTGAGAGCTATGTGGACTGTCTTAAAAGCAGAGAAATCATAAGAACGCCAATGAACCTAATTATGTCCCATCAACATAATGTTGCGTCAGTGGAAGTGAACAAAATATCCCTATCTCCACATGATGACAAGAGAGTAATTGCAGATGATGGAGTATCCACATATGCCCATGGACATTGTCATATTTTGAACGGCGAATGAAAGAAGGAACCCTAGAGCAGAAAAAAAATAATTTTCATTCCGAGAAATAAACACTAGAACGTAGCATTAAAATATCTAAGCATGAAAACAGCTGAATAATAAGAGCAGAGGAGGGCGTTAAGTCTACCGTTCAGAAAACAAATTCTGATGCTGGTCCCAAGTCCAGAGAAAAAAAGACGAGGGACGTCTACCTCACCACATAAGCTAACTGAACACACTTTAGTTAATGTTAAAATAGGTAAATTTAAAAAGTAACTACTATCTCGTAATCTGAAATATCCTTGAAAAACTTCTTAATTAGTTATAAAATGAATTAAGTAACGTAACTTGGTCTAAAATATCCCTGAAACGCGCATAAACCTCATAACATCTGAAAAAGCATGGAAATAGCATTAGAACATTGGTTTAGCGTAACGACTTATTACAAGGCGATGCATAGGGGGTAAAAGCTTGAAAAAGACACAAGAGTACGAAGACATCAATCTGCATGAAAAATGTAAGAAAACTGTACGCCTAGACCATTGCAAATATACCTCTAACAGTAAAGAAGATATCTCTAGCTGGCAAACTTTAGCTATGAAGCCTATAGCTTTTAATCCTAGAGCTCCGAGATCATACCTCAATACCTAACCTCCAGATCCTACAGCTTTTAACCTCCTGACCAGCAACCTTTAGCTATGAAGTTTACAACTCAACCCTAGAGCCCTCAGACCATACCTCAATACGTAACCTCCAGATCCTACAGCCTTAAACTCTAGACCGAGAGCTCTAACCTTGAATCCATACGACCTAACCGTTAAACCTACAGCCTTTAACCTTCAGACCTGCGAGCTTAAGCTATGAGACCTACATCCTTTAAACCCTGGCCCTAAGATCATGCCTCAAGATCTAACCATGTGACCAAAAGAGATGAGGAACATAACCAATATACACAGCCTTTCAGATCAAAAGGCTTAATAAAAAGCCTAAGATATAAGCATAAGACCTCAAAACATAACAAAGCGGGATAGAGTTCCTGAAAGCATAGAGAAGGTACGAAAAACAAGAAACCCTAGCAACAAAAGAACCTCAATTTTAGGAAAAGAGAAGCAGATACACAAAGGGTTAAATTTACTGTATAAAGATCTGTAATCAGCATATATACCTCTTGCAGTGACAAAGATAGCTCTAATATCGATATGCCTAAAAACTTTGCATCATACATACAAGTAGTTAGCATGAGAAAAGAAACATGCTTAGGATAGGTTAAGGAGGTAAAAAACGGGGCAGCTTAAGAAAAGAGAACGAATGTTAATACCAGAATCAACTAGGTTCAACAATGATCAAGAAGCTAAAACCATGGGATATATTAGGTTAGGTTAAAGTGGTAGAATAGAGGAACTTAAGGAAAGAGAACAATTAGGTTAACAGGTGCAACAAAGGAAGCCACTAGCAAAACACAGCTAGGTTACAATAAAGAATGATGAAAAAGGTAGAAATGAAGGAGTATATTAGGTTAGTTTATAATAGGATGACATAGTAAAGCAGAAGAGTAGGACTTGCCCCAAGATTAACCGCCTTTAATTGCTGGACTAGCAAACTTAACTTCAAAATTATAAGACCATACCTCAGCCTATAAAACATAGATAAAAGACCCTATGGTCTTTATCCTCTAGACCAACAACATTTAGCTATGAACCCTACAACCCTTAACCCTAGAGCTCATGCCGCATTAAATCCTATAGGTAATAACCTCCCATACCAGCAACCCTACCTGTTAAAACCTGCAACCCTTAACCCTAGAGCCCCAGATCATACCTCAAGACCTAACCTCTAAGTCCTATAGCTATTAACCTCCCAGACCAACAGTCTTTACCTAAGAAACCCAGCAGCCCTTAACCCTAGAGTCCCAGATCATACCTGAGGACCTAGTCTCTAAATCCTACAGCTCTAAACCATCCAGACCAACAGACTTCACCTCCAGACCAACAGACATCACCTGTGAAACTCTTAACCCTAGAGCCTAAGATCATGCCACAGGAGCTAACCATTAAATCCTATAGCTATTAACCTCCCATACCAGCAGTCCCACCTGTTAAAACCTGCAACCCTTAACCCTAGAGCCTCAGATCGCAACTCGAGACAAGCTCTGGTCACATCTCAAGACACAGCATTATAAGTTACAGCAAATTAAGAGGATTGACTGCCTACCTAAACACTGTCTTAATCCACTAAACATACCGATTGCGCATGGCCGCCATCTTGCTCATTTGGGTCTGTTCTGGAACCGCTAATTTTAACCTACTCAGAGGCCACGGCACACCCACTCATTTGTCTCCTGTCACTAACTGAAGGGATGATTAGGAGAGGGATTGCGGGCCACTGAGCCGTCTCTTTACCCTCCCCCTAGGTTCTCGAACGTGCGGGTTGTGTCGTCTAACCTGGAAACTTCTAGATTGACCAGCTGACCCTATATAAGCAACACGTCGGGCTGGAGGAAAGTCAGTTAGTTCTTGGCGAGCAGCGAAGCAGCGGACGAGAAGACTGTGTACGTGCGTCGGAGGGGTTTACCTAATTGCGAGTGCAAGTGGAATTCTAACGGACGAACTGGTGAATCGTAATTGTGTGCATTACGTAACTCTGTGTAATTGGCAAGTGTTTAACTGTAAGTCGGTGGAAATAAAGAACATTTTTGAGTGGTGTAATTGAACTTTTCATTTCACGAACCCACAAAGTCACACTGGTGTCAGGAAGCGGGACAACAACATCACCGAACATTACAACCATGGACGCGGCATTGGAAAAGATTTTGGAGAAGATGATGGAAATGAAGGCCGAACTGACCTTGGAAATGAAGACGGCAAATGAAAACCTCGCTGCAAAAACATAAGCGGCAAATAACAGCCTGGCCGCGAAGCTGGAAATTACAAATAACAACCTGGCCGCGGAACAGAAACAAATGAAGACGGCCAACGACAACATCACCGGGAAAATGGAAGAAATGAAGGCCGAATTAACAGCGAAGACGGAAACGGCAAACAACAACTTGGCCACGACAATGACCGCAAACATGGTCGAACTGACCACGGAAATGAAGGTGGCGAACGAGGCTCTCGTCACCAAATTTGAAGAACAGTTGGCCGGCGTGAGGGATGACGTGACGGAGCTGGGCAAGCGGATGGGTCAAGCGGACGAGCGCGTCGAGGACCTGGCGAGCCGCGTTAACGACCTGGAAGGGAAGGCCGACAGCAGCGTCAAGTCCCTGAACGCCATGGTGGAGGACGTCGTCGGCAGGAAGTTGAAGGATTTGAAGGCCGACGCACCGGGACGCGACACAACATCGGCGCGCGTCAAACCTCCGAAATATGACGGCCCGTCAACATTTGAGGTCTTCCGCTGCCAGTTCGACACAGTGGCCAAGCACAACAGATGGTCACCGGAGGAGGAGGCCACACAGTTAACAGCCAGCCTCCAGGGACGGGCCGCGGAAGTCCTAAAAGCGGTGCAGACAACGGCGGCGCCTAAGGACATCTGGGAGGCCCTGGAGAATCGGTTTGGGAATCACCGCTTAGCCGCAGCGCACCGCAGCCAGCTGAAGGCAAGTCACAGCAGCCAGCGGAGATGCTGCAGGAGTTCGCCCTGGCAGTTGAAAAACTGGCAAGCAAGGCCCTAGTCGACCTCCCACCAGAGTTCGTATCCCGGGAAGCTGCCTACACATTCGTGGACGGGGTACGAGATGCGGAGATTCGTCAGCGCCTAATGCTCGGCGATTATAAAACCATCCTCGAGACGCTGACAGCAGCATTAAGGTTGGAGGAGGCCAAGGTAACAGCTATCCCGACATCGAGAACGAGTAGTGTCCGCTACACCGGAGACAGAAGACCAGCCGAGGGACGCCGGCGAACACCTAGTTGCCTGTGTTGGGGGTGTGGACAGCCCGGACACCTGCAGAGAGACTGCCCACACCAGGAAGGGCAGCTGGAAGAATGAGTAAGGCCCGGCGTGGAGAGGGGCACGTCGGCGCCATTACCACCATCCCCTCGAGTGACACTGCGTGCCGTCAGCCGGCTTATGGATGACAGCCTCATCGCGGACGGTTGGGTGAGAGGGAAGCCGTGCCGCGTGCTGGTGGACACTGGGGCAGCCGTGACCATCATCGGACCTGACGTGGCGAAGGGTTTGCCGACGAGGAAGCCGAGCCGACCATACGAGCTTGTAACGGCATCGGGCGAAACCTTGCCTGTGGAGAAGGAGGCCCTGCTGGAGCTGACCTTGGGGCGGAGTGCCGTGCGTCTGTGGGTGTTCGTCGCGGAGGTGGCCGAGGAGGTGATTCTGAGACTGGATGCCCTCAGGAGCCACGAGGCGACGGTCGACGTCGGCAGGAAGGTCCTGCGGCTCAACGGAGAAGAGGTTATACTCCGTCAACCCGAAGAGCGCCTTGGAATGTGCAGGGTCGTCTTGAACGAAGATGTGGTTGTCCCCGCGAGGAGCGAGGTAATGGTGACGGCGCGACCAGAAGGCCAGACAGCAGGTTGGGTCCAGAGGCTGCAGGAGTATGACTTCACCTCGGAACATCGTAGAGGGAAGAGCCACGGTAACCCTGACGCCATGTCTCGAAGACCCTGTCCAGAAGTGTGCGGCCAGTGCACCAGAGTGGAAGAGAAGGAGCGTGCCGCAGCACGCCGAGTAGTCACGGCAGTCCCTGCGGATGGCTGGGATAGCGCAGGCCTGAGGGGGCAGCAGCTGGCGGACGCAGACTTGGGGCCACTCTTGAGGGAAGTGAGGCAGGGACGAGACCAACCTGGGAGGACATCGCACGAGGAGCGCCACCTGCAAGTCGTACTGGCCCAATGGGACTCGTTGAAGACCAGAGAGGGCGTGCTTCCGGGTATGGGAGTCACCCGATGGGAAGACGCAGAGAGAACAGTTGGTACTTCCCCAGAGTAAGGTCCCGGAAGTCTTGTAGGAAGTGCACGCCGGTACTTCAGGAGGACACCTGGGAGTGAACCGAACGATTGACATACTACGGCAGCGCTACTACTGGCTGTGACTCCGAACAGATGCTGAGAGATGGTGCCGTCAGTGTCACGTGTGCGCGGTGAGTCGCGGCCCCCAGCCTAGGAGCCGGGGTCGCATGCAGTAGTACAACGTCGGAGCGCCATTCGAGCGGATCGCCGTTGACATTGCTGGACCGCTCCCAGTTTCCGACCGAGGCAACAAGTACCTAATGGTGGTCGTGAACTACTTCATCAAGTGGCCGGAGGTGTATGCCATCCCAAACCAAGAGGCAAAGACAATCACAGACTGCCTCGTGGAGCAAGTGTTCTGTCGATTTGGGGTGCCGTTAGAGCTACACAGTGACCAGGGTACCAACTTTGAGTCCAACCTAATGAAGGAGGCACTACAAAGGCTTGGGGTGAACAAGACCCGCACGACGCATCTACATCGCCAGTCGGATGGCATGGTCGAAAGATACATCAAGACCTTAGAGGAATACCTGAGGAAGGTCGTGGCCAGCCATCAGCCAGACTGGGACGTCAAGGTGCCACTGTTCTTGCTGGCCTACCGCTCGTCTACACACGACGCAACTGGGATGACGCCAGCCAGCTTAACGTTCGGCCGAGAGTTACGCCTCCCTTGTGACCTGACTTTTGGAAGCCCTCCGGAAACGAAACAGCCAGCGACCGAGTATGTGGAGAACTTGGTGGACCATCTCCACGACATGCACGAGATGGCTCGCCAAAACATCCAGACGGCGAGCGACCGCATGAAGATCAGGTATGACAGGCCAGCCAACAGCCAAGGGTTCCAGCAAGGTGACCTGGTCTGGTTGTACCGTCCTACCCGGACCAAGAGACGCTGCCCGAAGCTCCAGCAGCCATGGCAAGGACCGTACCGGGTGGTGAAGAGGATTAACGACGTGGTCTACCGCATCCAGAAGGTTCCCCGAGGGATGATGTTGGTGGTACACCTGGATCGTCTAGCCCGCTACGATGGTGCTGTTCGGGACGACCAGCTTTGAGGAGGGAGCAGTGTCATCCAATTATCGGGAAGCACAACAAACGACAGCTGAGAAGGGACCAGAGGCCACGCCACACCCACTCATTGGTCTCCTGTCACTAACTGAAGGGATGATTAGGAAAGGGATTGCGGGCCACTGAGCCGTCTCTTTACCCTCCCCCTAGGTTCTCGAACGTGAGGGTTGTTTCGTCTAACCTGGAAACTTCTAGATTGGCCAGCTGACCCTATATAAGCAACACGTCGGGCTGGAGGAAAGTCAGTTAGTTCTTGGCGAGCAGCGGGGCAGCGGACGAGAAGCCTGTGTACGTGCGTCGGAGGTGTTTACGTAATTGCGAGTGCAAGTGGAATTCTAAGGGACGAACTGGTGAATCGTAATTGTGTGCATTACGTAATTCTGTGTAATTGGCAAGTGTTTAACTGTAAGTCGGTGGAAATAAAGAACATTTTTGAGTGGTGTAATTGGACTTTTCATTTCAGAAACCCACAAAGTCACAATATTAATTATCTTGTGTTAAGCTTGTGTTAAGCTCAGGGCTTTTTGTGTTGCGATATTTAGCCAATTTTCTCTCAGTAGATACTAGTAAGTTAGTGTATTTTGTATTAATATATTCACACATTTCTTATGGCATCGAGCTGTGGGAACACACTTTCAAGTTAAACTTTAACAGAATTTTTCTCCTACAGATAAGAGCTTTCAGATACCTGGCAAAAATAACACGTACGAGTTCATGCAGGCCGTTATTTTAAAAGAATTAAACATACTTACTCTTCCCTGCATATTTATTCTGCGAACAATACTTATTGTTGTTGTTTTCAAATGTTAGGCTTTGGCAATGAAGCCATTAGCTCTCTTGCTCTCCAATATTTCTGCGTAATGGGTCGGGCAGGTAGGGCTTCACAGGTTGAAAGATGTTCTTCAGTCATTTCCTCTTCTTTGTTGCATGGAAGGACAATTTGCACTTGTATAAATCCCTATTCTGTGTAAGTGTTTAGCCAAATAATCATGTTCCGTAAGTAATCTAAAGTTTGCTACTGCAGATTTACGTGGGATTTCTGGAATAATTTCTGGATTTTTAATTAAAATGTTCCATTTTTTATCTTTGGCTTTGTTAGATATTGATTAGTTTTGTTTGCTTTTATATATACTTTTGATTAATCTTTTTATGGATGTAAAGGGTAAGTTTTTACTTTTGTTCTGAATTAAATTTGCACCTTTTTAGCAAGAAAATCAGCTGATTCATTTACAGCAATTCCCCAATGTGCAGGTGCCCACTGTAATATAATTCTTTTCTGTAGTTTTTGAAGTTGATGGATCATTTTGTGACATTCTTTAATTTGGATTGATCTCATTTTATATAAACTTATTGCACATAATGCTGCTTTAGAATCAGAAAGTATGACAGCATTTTTTAATTTATTTATTCTGTATAGAAGGAGTTGGAGTGAAATATGAATAGCCGTTACTTCTGCATCAAAATTTGTTGTGTGGTATCCTGCTGGTTGATAGAATGAGAACAGTGCACACTTAATTCCTGCTCCTGAGTTGTCCAAGTTAGATCCATCTGTGTAGATATGTAACCATTCTTCAGGTGGGTATCTATTGTTCACAGTTTCTAATGCTAATGCTTTTAGTACAGGTTTGGAAGTTTCAGATTTTGTAACTATTTGTTTTAAATCGAATTAAATATTAATTGATTCAAAAGTCAGTGGGTTTCCTTTGATTAAAATGTTTTCTTTAGAATTAGGAAGATTCAGATCTGGTTTTAATTCCATAACTTTGTGTAGGAAACCTGTTTGTGTTTTCATCTTGATTGGTTGTAGTAATCTTTTCTCCCATTTTGTTGTTTTTAACCGCAATATTTTTTCATGTTGTATTAGTGCCTGCTCCTCTAAAGTTAGATGTATTGGATAGTTCCGAGTTAAGGCTAGCACTGTCGTGATTGGAGTTGATTTTGCTGCACCGGTTATTAGTGGCGGGCCTGATTTTGGCATACTTCTAGGTGATTTATGTTAGAACTGTTTGCTGTTATTATTACCTCTGCATTATAAAGAAGTATTGGCTTGATGAATGTTTTGTATGTGGTGTTCAGTGTCTCCCGATTACTGCCCCACTTGACTCTAGCTAATCTTTTCAAAATTGAAATTTTTGTTATTGATTTGTTTACTACTGCTTCAATGTGATGTCTCCAAGATAATTTTGAATAAAACATTGTTCCTAAATATTTTGTTTTATATGTTTGTTTCATGTTTGTTTTCTTGAACTGCATTCTTAGTTTAGGGATTTCCTTTTTTTTTAGCTAAATATTTGGAATATTTATTTTCATCAAATTATTGTCAGCCCACTTTTCCAATAGTATCAGAGCCTTTTCCATTGAAGTTTTGGATTTCTCTATTTGTGGGGAAGATATCCACATGATCATGTCATCTGCAAAAAGTGCTGTCTTTATTTCTGTGTTTGATGCAACCGCGGGAAGATCATTGATGTAGATGTTGAACAAAGTTGTACTCAGTACTGCACCTTGTGGTGGGCCCATTTTTATTTGTCGGGATTTGGATGTACTGTCATCGTATTTTGTAGCACAGAAACGTTGAGAGAGAAACTGAGTGATCCAATTTAACATGTTATCTTGAATGCCTAAATACACTCCTGGAAATTGAAATAACACCGTGAATTCATTGTCCCAGGAAGGGGAAACTTTATTGACACATTCCTGGGGTCAGATACATCACATGATCACACTGACAGAACCATAGGCACATAGACACAGGCAACAGAGCATGCACAATGTCGGCACTAGTACCGTGTATATCCCACCTTTCGCAGCAATTCAGGCTGCTATTCTCCCATGGAGACGATCGTAGAGATGCTGGATGTAGTCCTGTGGAACGGCTTGCCATGCCATTTCCAGCTGGCGCCTCAGTTGGACCAGCGTTCGTGCTGGACGTGCAGACCGCGTGAGACGACGTTTCATCCAGTCCCAAATATGCTCAATGGAGGACAGATCCGGAGATCTTGCTGGCCAGGGTAGTTGACTTAAACCTTTTAGAGCACGTTGTGTGGCACGGGATACATGCGGACGTGCATTGTCCTGTTGGAGCAGCAAGTTCCCTTGCCGGTCTAGGAATGGTAGAACGATGGGTTCGATGACGGTTTGGATGTACCGTGCACTATTCAGTGTCCCCTCACGATCACCAGAGGTGTACGGCCAGTGTAGGAGATCGCTCCCTACACCATGATGGCGGGTGTTGGCCCTGTGTGCCTCGGTCGTATGCAGACCTGATTGTGGCGCTCTCCTGCACGGCGCCAAAAACGCATACGACCTCATTGGCACCAAGGCAGAAGCGACTCTCATCGCTGAAGACGACACGTCTCCATTCGTCCCTCCATTCACGCCTGTCGTGACACCACTGGAGGCGGGCTGCACGATGTTGGGGCGTGAGCGGAGGACGGCCTAATGGTGCGCGGGAACGTAGCCCAGCTTCATGGAGACGGTTGTGAATGGTCCTCACCGATACCACAGGAGCAACCGTGTCCCTAATTTGCTGGGAAGTTGCAGTGCAGCCCCCTACGGCACTGCGTAGGATCCGGCGGTCTTGGCGTGCATCTGTGCGTCGCTGCGGTCCGGTCCCAGGTCGACGGGCACGTGCACCTTCCGCTGACCTCTGGCAACAACATCGATGTACTGTGGAGACCTCACACCACACGTGTTGAGCAATCCGGCGGTACGTCGACCAGGCCTCCTGCATGCCCACTATACGCCCTCGCTCAAAGTCCGTCCACTGCACATACGGTTCACGTCCACGCGTTCGCGGCATGCTACTAGTGTTAAAGACTGCGATGGAGCTCCGTATGCCACGGCAAACTGGCTGACACTGACGGCGGCGGTGCTCAAACGCTGCGCAGCTAGCGCCATTCGACGGCCAACACCGCCGTTCCTGGTTTGTCCGCTGTGCCGTGCGTGTGATCATTGCTTGTACAGCCCTCTCGCAGTGTCCGGATCAAGTATGGTGGGTCTGACACACCGGCGTCAATGTGTTCTTATTTCTATTTCCAGGAGTATACAATACTTATTGTACATAACAGGAATATAACCTCCACAAATTCCGATGTCCACACATATGAAACAAGGGGAAAGTATAACTATATAGTTAAAGGTCACAGGCTAAAACTTTTTGAACATAAGCCCCAATACTTTGGTCCAAAACTACTTAATAAGCTTCTGGAAAGCCTAAAAAATACCGTCAGCTGCTAAGTTTAAATCTAAACTGACTAAATTCTTGTTAAGCAGAGCCTATTACAGTATAGATGAATATTTTGAAGACAACTTCGATGATTTTGAATAATTATGTTATGTGTGTGTGTGTGTGTGTGTGTGTGTGTGTGTGTGTGTGAGAGAGAGAGAGAGAGAGAGAGAGAGAGAGAGAGAGAGAGAGAGAGAGAGAGAGAGAGAGAGGATGATTACAAATTTTTTGGCAATGTTTGTAAAACATAATATAAAATGTCTGTATTATGTTATAGTGAACAATAAATTGATTGATTGATGATGATAGTTGGCGCTACAGGCCATGTGGGCCCTTGGCCTCCCTAACCACGCTCTTCCATTCTATTCGGTGTTCTGCTTTAATTCTCTAGCCTTTAAACCCAACTTTCTCAAGTCACTTTCTACATCATCTACCCAACTTTTCCTCGGTTTTCCTCTTCTCCTTCTGCCATTAACCTTTCCTATGAATATCTTCTTAACTGCACTAGTTTCGGGTATTCTCTGCACATGGCCAATCCACCTTATTCTTCCTTGTTTAATTTTCACTACTATATATAATTGTCCAAATAGGTACTGTAACTCCAAGTTAGTCCGCATTCTCCATGTATCCCAATCTTTAAAACCTCCATAATTGTTTGGAAAATGTCTCCAATTGCAAAGCTTGAATGAACTTCTCAAAAATTAAAATTCTAATGGGAGCTACACAATTTTGTACTAATCTAAATACTTTATATATTAAGAGCTATGTTTTCTTTGAGGCTTTACAAAAGTGTTAGAAAAGTTGTGACATTATAAATGAAAAACCTGGTCTGTTTGATTGCTTTTGAACATGTAGCAATGCTTGATTATTCTAAGAGCATAGTCTGAAGCATATATTGGTACTCTTATCATCTACTCTGTTTTTTAATTTATTTATTTTAGTTCGCATGAACAACTAGGTGATGTAGATATAAAAACAAAATTTACATTGTGTTTCAATACACAGCATATGGAAACAGCATATGAACAATAAGAGTAATACAACAATTACAATACAGCATGGTAAACAAAAATATGTATGACATATGCTCTTCTTTGTTGTGGGAAGAGTTGATTAATCTATATTGAGTTGATGAATACAGCACTTTGGTGACTTCTTGGATTGAAACTGTTACTTGTGGAAAGTTTCTTCAGATTGCAAATAGGAGTTTTTGCTTATGCATAATGACTAAACAATGAGAATTGTACATAATGGGAAGATGAGTGAGTTGTTTATACTTATCATCCCTTATATTTTAATTTCTGGACTTCTTTCAAGAGTTCACTGTCATTTACAGCTCCCAATCAACATTTTTTTCTGCAGGCACTACAGCTGATTTTCAGACTGTCTCAAATTTTGTGAATAATGTGTGCAAAACTATAGTACATATCATTAATCCATTCTTTAACAAACTTTCATGTTAAATATTTATAATTTTTAACAGATGATTAGAAAACAATGACATACTAATCTTTGTTTTTGGAACATGCCTTTAATAAGCCCAAATTTTTATGTTCATAGTGATGTTATAGATAGTTATTTTACAAAATAGTTCAATATTTATTAACAAAATTTTCTCTATAACAACATTTGTGGTACCTACTACTTGACATTACAGTTTTATTTCCCCTATACATTGAATTTATTGCTCTGTTTTACAGGAATGGCTTATGCACTACTTGGAGGAGTACCACCAATTGTAGGCCTTTATATGGCTTTTTTTCCAGTTCTTATGTATGTTATGATGGGAACCTCCAGGCATGTTTCAATGGGTAAGTTAGACTTCTTAAATGTATTGAGCTACAGTGCCCAGTGTTAGAATGTTCTAAGAAGACAGTAAAGCTCATAGGTAAGAGTAACAGGATGGAAATCAGGAGATCCGTGGTTCAAATCCCGACCATGACATTAAATTTTTCATGTTGACTCTTTCTGTCAAAAACCTTAGCCTATATATGGCTAGTGTGAAGAAATGATTAATTTACAACAATTAACTAAAATAATAAGAGTTAAATGATGAAGCCTGGGACTCAAGTGCTTACAATAGTAAGTCACTACAATCGGTGTATCTTGAATGTGAGAGTCCCTAGTGGTTTACCGGGGAAATATATGAGTCAAATGGAGAGTTTAATGTTGTGATGGCAAGTTGGCTCAATGGGTAAGAGCGACTGGACGGAAACCAGGAGATCCGTGGTTCAAATCCTGGCCGTGACATTGAATTTTTCATGTTGACTCTATCACAATCCTTAGCCTATATTCGGCTTGTGTGAAGAAATGATTAATTTCCATCAATTAACTAAAATAAAGCTCATAGGCGTTTGTGTATTGTAAGACTACTTGTATACCATGTGTAAACTGATTTAGGACTAAATAGTTTGTTTTTATTTGTAGCAATTTTGTTTAGAACAAAAAGAAACCTAAGTAGGTAAAAATGTTGCAGTTCAAGGGTAGATTCCACAATAAGAAAATGCTAACCTAAATGTTCCATTCTAAACTCTTTGGCACTAATTTTGGAAATTACTAACATTTTTATATGGTTATACAGTGCATCATTTTCCTCTTTCAAAAAAGTGCTTATAAATGTACCCATGGTAGGTTTCATTTTTGTTTCATTTCCCACAGAAATTAATTTCAGTCTGTCACTAATGTGATTTTAGAGTCACAGAACTGCTCACTTGCTACCCCTCATACTTCATAAGCCTCTAATGTCATGTTTTTTCCATTATCCTGTTTCCTCTTTTTGTCTCCATATTTGTCTGAAACAAACAAAATAAAAGAAACAATAAGAAACTTATGGATAGGTTTTTCCAATATCATATTCTGAATTCTTGTCAGATATTTGGTGTCTTACACATAAAATATGAATGAGTTACCATATGTAACACATTTAAGCCAAAGCAGTGTCATTATCTACATTTTTAGATAAACATACAGTAAATAATTTTCAACACTTAAAATTATATTTGACATATCAGTATTGTGGAATCAGGTCCACAAAATTATTTTCAACCTGCAGAAAGCAGGTCAAGAATAAGAAACCTTTCTTCCACGTGTTCACTTGTTGGTTCATGGTGGCACAATGGTCCCTTTCTGGCTTGCCTTGGGAGCTTAAGTTGCTGCAACTTTGTACTGAAAATCAGAAACTGATACTTTCCAATGTAGATTTCCGTCTGATAGTGGGTTACTTCCCCCTACCACATACCTACATCATAGATTTTCTGTTAAAGTGTTGTGTCATTGTGTAAGTTACTATTATCATCAAAAGAATTATATAAATTTGAAATTATAATACTAAAATATTCTACTTATAAATGTGATGAAAAATAGCTTTTTCCATAATATAAACAAAATTTTTCACTTTCAGGAAAAAGTTTTTAGATTATTTTCCTTAATGAGGTGATATTGATTGTAGAGGAAGGAGTTTTCAAATTGTATAACCTTATGCAGAATACATAGATATGTAGATCATATTTTTTATTTTTTTCCAGGAACATTTGCAGTAGTGTGTATGATGGCTAGTAAACCTGTACTGTTGTATTCAGGCCATGAAAATTCTGCATCTAATGCATCTGAAAGTCTTGTGTTTGGAAACACTACAGAATCATTGCCATCAACAAAGTATGATGCTGGCTATACCCCAATTCAGGTTGGAACAGCTGTGTGCTTTGTTGTAGGTTTATGGCAGGTATGTTTCTTAACTGTATCAACTTGGCTATATTTCGCATGCTAAGATACTGTTTTTCTTTTGTGCTGACATTTGCATAAGGTCTCTAGATATTTCTTACAGAATACCCGATTTATAGAGTTTAAGAATGTGCACATAATTGAAAATGTTTAGAAGCACTCATTTGTTTATTAAACTAAACATATTAATCTTTTGCTATATGCACAGCAGAATATGTGTCCAAATATATTTGTTAAATATTGGCAGATATTTAGTACTGTTTAATTGTATTTTATTGACTAGTTGGTTGATACTTTGCTTGAAATTTTCAAATTTGATTCACCACTCAGTTGTGTATACAACTTGGAGAGTGGCAGCTATTCAAGGTACCTCAGAGTGCAGCCTCCTTAATCAAAATTGAAATACTTATTTTTTGGTCTTTATTTGTCCAATAAATGTGCAGTTTTATTTTGTACACTAAATTATTAAAGTTATTCTAGATTTTCTTCCCATAACTCCTACATTATACCAGCAAATTTATAGTGCAAATGGTCCTGTTGATGGTAGGCAATGTTATAGTCTGATGTCATCTATGAAATAAGTCTCTTTCAACATTTCATACATCAGTCGAGATGGCACTATTTTACCTAATCCTAGGATCCGTTTCATGAACATTGTCTTAGCTTTTTCTATTCTTTTTAGGTCGCCGATTTTAAGCTTTTCCCATATGATCTCTATTTCATATGTTATGACTGGCAGCAGTAACCATAGAAAAACAGTCAGTCAGCTGCAGAAGCAGTGAAAACATTACAAAACTAGCCCTGAAGGATTTATAATTGTTCAAACAGATAAGTGAAGTTTGTCACGATTATTATAATTTATTGTAATACTTAAAAATGTTCTTTATGATTCAAAAAAGAAAGGTAAACAAATTACCAAAAACTAAGAGAAAATGAATTAGTCTCTTGGTGTTAACTCCTCAAAAATGAATATACCAACAAATTCTTGAATGAGAAATCCTATTGGGCTGTAACGTAATGAGTAGAGAGAGGCAATAAAAATGATGAGCTATGTCTGGGGAAACCACATGGTAGGTAAAAGGAACACTTGCACATGTACTTGGGTGTTTGAAAATGGGATGAATTACTGAGAAACACATGACACCATGTCATTAGATTTTATATCACAAAAGAATTAAGGAAGAATTCAACATATATTAGGAGGTTCATTATGGGACTATTAATGGCAGTTCACTAATGACGACCTTTATTAGCTTATAAAATTAATGACAAGTTTCAAGCCTCATATAAAGAAGAAACCAAAAATTACAGTTTTATTTACAACTCATTTATTCTATACAAACATTTCTCAATTAAGTGTCTCTTTAAATTAATTTAAAATTGTTACCCTTCAGTATTTTGAATTCCTTTGGTAGCTTATTATACAAAATGTTGCCCATTATGATGGGCTTTTTTCCACTAGCTTTTTTTTAATTTACATATTCTCTATAGAAATTATATTTTTTTGTTCTTGTACTATAGTAATGACAGTCTTTCATTTGAATTAAGTTTTTAATACTACAATCAAATTTCTGTATAGACAAAGAAACAACAGTTAGTATCCCAGCTTTCACAAAGGATCTCCCTGCCTGACACACTATTATTTACATTAAATATGCTTTTTGTGCATTTCTTCTGCTATATCAATATTTTGTTTACATTTATTACTCCTGAGCCGTTCCACACCTCACTTCTACGCTGAATTTGAAGTAGATTAGAGCATAATATACTATTTTTAGTTAATATATACACACACTCATTAAGAGCCTGCCTCGGTAGCGTAGATGGTAGCATGTCTACCTCACGTTCAAGAGGTTCCAAATTCGAATCTTGGTCAGGGTGAATTACCTGGATAAGGTTTTTCCAGGGTTTTCCCTCATCTTAAAAGACGAATGCGGGTAACTCTAAGCTCCATTGACCCATTGGAGGATGTAAATTGGAAAAAAAAAAAAAAAAAAACCGCTCATTAAGAACTAATTTTTTGTTACATACACTTCCAATATGAGCTTTAAATAACATAACTTCATTAATGATTACTCCCAAAAATTTCATACATTCTAACTTTTCAATGTCCTGCGCCGTGGCATAGCAGGCTAATGCAGCATGCCTTGGGCCCTGGCCACGGAAAGCGGCCCGGGTTCGATCCCATCCATGTGGTGGGGATTTTAGGTCCCGGGTATAGGATCGGTCCCCACTCAGCATCGTGAGGAAAGTGAGTAGCTTACGCTAGGTAAGCGGCCCTGGTCACGAAAACCAACGTTCTGGCTGGGGGATGCCGAGATGCTGACCACATCTCCTCCCCGTATCGGTTGGATGATCGCCCACCTCTGCCGTGCGTAAGTGGGCATGAGGCTGGCAGTCGGGTTGGTAGGCCTTGGCCCTCTTAGAGCTGTCGCGCCAGTGGTTAACTTCTTTTAACTAACTTTTCAATATATTAGTTGTCAATTTTCATATTTAGTACTTCATTTTTAGACCTAACATTTTGATGTTGGAACATGATTAGTGGTTTATAGAGGATTTACTTTCAGGTTGTTGAATTTTAAATAGTTACATAAATCTTGTACTTCTGAGTTTATTGACCCCTCTAAGCTGCTTACATCTTTGTTAGCAAATATGGTTGATGTATCATCTGCATTTGTAACTATTTTGTAATTTCTGGATTTAGGAAGGTCATTTATATAAAACAGAAATAGGAGAGATACAAGCACAGATCCTTTCAGAATGCCCACTTTTATGAATTCAGAATTGAATTTAATAGACACTACTGTGCATTCTTGCTAGTAATGAATTTTGATACATTGTTTTTGATTTAGAAGGAAGGATTTTAGAATTACATTGAATTTACCCCTAATAACATGTTTTTTTTTTAATTTACCTAGTAGTTACACATGTATTACTTTATCAAAAGCCTTGGAAGGATCTGGAATAGTCCTGTGATGTTATTATTCTTATCAAGTTCTTTAAGTATTTCATAATAGAGTTCTGCAATAGCAGTTGTGTTTAAAGCCATGTTAAGATGGTTAAGCAAGCTGAATTTATGTAGAAAACTAATAAGTCAATTACACAATATGTTTTCTAAAACTTTTGCAAATACTCATGTTAAAGCAATTGGTCTGAAGTTTGCAGTTTTTGTTTTACCGCCTTTCTTAAAGATTGGCCTGACTATACTAATTTTTAAAGTATCAGGAAAAGTTTAATCATTTATAGAAGCATTTAGCAAGTGGACTAGAATACTAACTAATGCATCCCTACAGTGTTTTAGTACTTTTGCTGGTACACCATCCCATCCTGATGAAGATTTATTTTTCAGTTTATTACCTTCTTTACTTTGTCTTCAGATGTCTCATCATGGAAAATGGAAGGTAAATGTTCTGGTAACTCATAGTTTAAATTGTTTACAATATATTGACCATCTTTTATTATACTCCCTCTGTTCCATAATAACTGTCCAGTCCACTGAAATAGCATTACAGAAATTTCTGAAAAGGGCATGTTTTGGATTTACATGCGAGCAGAGCTGCGACAACTGTGAAGAGTACTCACATGACCTTATCTGATCAACAAACCCGTCAAGACAGTTACCAACATGGGGTTTTGATTTTCATAACACCAGTGTGGCACTGTATGCAGTCTGGTGAAACAAAGCGCTCTGGAAATCAGTAGTCGAGCACAACCCTACGGTGAGTGCGTCTATAAATAGGAGTAACAGTAATGAATACTTCTACCTTGGGAGCAAACCACGCAGCAGAAAGTGACAGAGATAGCAAGAACCTTTCAGACAATGAACCGTGGGCAGTGTATGAGTTTCTGTTGGTAAACAGTGTGGCTGGCATGGTGAAGAAAGGTGCCATTCAAATGTGGCCAAGACATTTAATGTCAGTACAAGAACAGCGCATTGTATTTCATAACAGGGGTAGCAGTCTGTGGAACATGGATCCGTTTATGCTGTACTTGCATGTCAAATGAAAGACAACATTGATCTAAAGAAGAAGGATCTTGACCTACAATGGCTACAGTACCTGGCACTGCAAAAGCAGCAGAATATTCATTCAATCGCTGCAACGTTTCTAAGAGTACCCTACGTAGGCATGTAAAGGTGGGAGAGTTAAGAGTCCGTACAAATGCACTGAAGCCATTTTTTTTATTTTTTTTTTATTTTGTAATTTTACGTCCTCCAACGTTAAGTCATATCGGATGATGAATGGAATGGGTGAAATGATGCTCAAATGAG
Organism: Mantis religiosa; assembly: GCA_030765055.1. Classification (NCBI taxonomy): domain Eukaryota; kingdom Metazoa; phylum Arthropoda; class Insecta; order Mantodea; family Mantidae; genus Mantis; species Mantis religiosa. Next base: position 32,107,500 of record CM060950.1, on the reverse strand, counting down.
CCCAGGGTCCATAGAGCCTAGAGTTACCCGACATTTGTCTTTCAGGATAAGGGAAAACCCTGGAAAAACCTTATCCAAGTAACTTGCCCTGACCGAGATTCGAACTCGGGACCTCTTGAACGTGAGGCAGACTCGTTACCACCACGCTACCGAGGTGGTCACTGAAGCCACTTTGACCAATCACAACAAAACAGAACCCCTACAATTTGCATTATCAATGCTGGATCCTACCACCATCGACCACCCTGAAAGTGAAAATCCTAAGTTCAGCATAATGATGGAGATCATTCATGAGGTTGAAAAGTGGCTCTACCTGATGAAGGAGAGTCAGAAAATGCTGCCAGATGAACCTTACCCACAGTGAACATGCAAAAGAAAATCACTTACTCCAAAGGTTCTGTTTCTGGCGGCCATAGGTCGACCTCGGTTGGATACTGGTCACAACCAGTGGTTTGACAGTAACTTAGGCATTTGGCCATTCATCACAAGGGGCCTGTCAAGAGGAACAGCAGGAATCATCCTACTGGTACAATGGTCACCACACCATTACCTGTCACCAAAGATATTTACCAGGACATGCTCATCAACAAATTGATTCCAGCAATAGTCGCAAAATGGACGCTTGCAAGGAGGATGCAGGTGTCTATTCAGCAGGAAGATGCACGTGCTCATATTACTCCCAATGACTGGACCTGGCTGGAGGCAGCAGCAGCCAGAGGAATCACAATGGATCTTGTATTCCTACCTCCAAACAGCCCAAATATGAATATTTTAAATCTGGGGTTCTTCCAGGAAATTTAGTCGCTCCAGCATCAAGCAGCTCCAAAATCTATTGTGTATATTGATTACTGTCATTGAAACGTCTTTCTCTGACCTGACACATGACAAGCTGAATAATATCTTTCTTACTTTGCAGTCCTGTCTTATTCAAGTAATGAAAGTGCATGGTGGGAACGATTACAGGATTGCCCAGATGCCTAAAGCACGCTTGGACCATCACAATGTACTGCCATCTCATTTGGAGTATCCTCGAAACATTTACAACGAAGCCACAGCAGCACTGCAGCAGTAGATCCGTCAGGGCAAGGCAAACTGTTAAATTGGCAGCCTTCCTAAACTAAAACACAGTCTACAATTGGGTAGGAGTGGACTACTCCATTTTGTTTGTTGTCCTTTACTTCTTGTCATTTTGTACTGATCCTGGCATAATAAATCTACACTGTGGTAGAGTACTTTCAGTTTCTAATTATTCTGGAGCAATAAAATTGTGTGAATCATTCCCTTGTTTCATTTGTGTCCTACATATTCCTAACCACAATCGTCACAGTATGCGGATCAGAAAATTACTGTGGGACAAAATATATATGTCTTCTGGACAATTAATATGGGACAGATGCATAACGGACAATTAATATGGGACAAATGAGTTACACGTACCGGACAATTATTATAGGACGAGGGAGTATTTATAAAGTAATCATTAAAAAGCTTACATACTTGCTGGGGATTATCCACAAGTTGCCCTTCTGAATAGATAATATGACCTTCAAGGACAACAGCTCATTCTGGATCCATCCAAAGGAGTAAATTAGGAACAAAAAGAAATCTATGAACCCACTTTAACTCACATAAATCCATATACCACCTATAGCAGAGAGAAGTTATAGGATCAATGATGGGAGCATGTGATACCATACATTGGGGTTTTGTTAACACCTGGAAGAGCTTCCAACTTACCATGAAGAAAATTAGTAATATTGTAATAGTCACACTTTGAGGAGGCATTAAAAATGCTACTATACCATAACATCTAATACTTGAGTTTCACAAACTAACATGAATGTATAAATAAAATTGTTGTAATAATTATATGTATATAAGTGCAATATACCTGCAATAATCATTTAAATTTTCTCTTACTTTCAGGTAGTCTTAGGGATCTGTCGCTTAGGAGTTCTTAGTGTCCTTTTGTCAGACACATTAGTTAGTGGATTCACTACTGGTGCAGCTGTTCATGTACTTACTTCTCAGGTGAAAAACTTACTAGGACTTAGGACCAAGAGATATAGTGGACCACTTAAAATTATTTATGTAAGTATCAACAGAAGGTAATAAATATTACAACAAATGCTTTTACAAATTAGTTCAAACAAAATAGTGTCATATATCAACGGAATCTCAAAATTTGGTTTGAAATAACTACTGCCAGATTTGCAAGTAAATGCTTATGAGCCAACAAAAAAAAAAAATAATTCATGCCTAAAATGATACTGTGGAAACTTGCCTGTTGCCACAATTGAGTATACTTGAATATTATGCATGATTGGAGGAATTTAGTAACAGTGACATTAAAATTAATTGAAAAGACTATTTGTAGTCAGTTTTAATACTTTGTCACATTTTTATATTATTGAGGGACAAGTTTCCCTTGAAGGTTCGACTACCATCTGTTGTCTGCTGTTGTCCTTAGATGTTGATAATGGACACAATGGCTTCCGAAATCAGTCCCTAAATAATGTAAAAATGTAAGTGACGAAGTGTTAAGAACCGACTACAAATAGCTTTTTCAGTTAATTTTGACGTCACTGTTACCAAATTCTTCCAGTCACACATAATCTATCTATTTCCACCTTCTTGATATTAGTATAACTTTTGACTTATTTTTGATGAATTGAGTTTTATTGTAGATTGCCCACTTAGTAACTTTTCTTATGTCATTATTAATAAAGTTTTCTACTTTGGTACTTCTGCCCTCAGTTTAATATTTAGATTGTCAACAGATGCTATGGCTTTGGTGATCTTCCTATAATCTGAGTTAATTAGTTTATTATACTGTACATTCCAGTATCCTGTATGCTGCATGAGCCTTGTGGACATCCATTATTAACTAGTGTTTCCACTTGGAGATTATTATAGTTGAGGAAAGCTCTCCAATCTTTGAAATTGTTCTTGGAGCATTGAAAATCTTTAAGGGCTTTTTGAGGTACAAGGTCACCATGCAGGATCAAATGCTCCTTCAACATCATGACTAAGAATAGCTGTAATTTTTACAATAACTGTAATAATAACTTTAAACATTTTAAATGTCTCCTTAATAAATTCTTTAACTGCCATTGCTGCATCAGTAGTGCTTTCTTTTGGGGTATAAAGCTATATTGATTTTCATTTAGTAGTTTATTGGTATACAGAGAGAGGTTTATTCTATTTATTAATAGCTTGTCTAAGACTTTTCCTGTTACATTTAATAGGCTTATTGTTCTAAATTGGGATGGATCTTTTAAGTGCCTCTTTCCCTGGCTTTATAATTGCCTACTTCTTATTTCTTTACATCTTTTTGGAAAACAGACGTTCTTCAAGCATCTGTTATATATCATTGTCATAGTTTGAAGGAGAATTTCATGTTCTGTCATGATAGGTTGCTCGTAATATGTCTTTGCCAAGAGTTCCTTTTTGTATTATGTTTTTAATTATGGATTTTATTTCTTCTTCTGAAAATATTTTATCATCCAGTATTTCCAATGGTCTTGTATTTCTTGCTTTGTTAACTTGTGTAGTCTGGATGAGATATTTTAATGTGCTATTTAATATTCCTTGTAGATTGCCTGTATATTGTCCTTAAGAATTTTAAACATTTCATATAATTTGGCTGTTTTTTGTATTTTCTGATGCTAATTTATATGCTATATTCCATAGCTTTTAAGAAGTGTTATTGCAATATTCTTTCCAGGGTATTATCTTTGCATTTCTGATTTTTGATTTGTATTTATGAAAGTATTGGTTCTGCTGCTGTTCTCGAAGTTCATTGTTTAGTGTTTTCTGGTATTTTCCTTTAAGTGCATTTACTTTTTTCCTAGTTATTGTAAGCTCTTTGTTCCATCATGGTTCTGCTTTGTGTTTTTGATTATCTGAATGTCTACTAGCTTTGAAGGCTTTCCTAAAAGCCAATGTTTGGGCTACACTACATTTATTTACTATCTCCTCCATATCTACTAAATTCTTTACATGTATTAATAGCTTACTGTCTAAATCTTCAACGTTTTCTTGCTATCTTGTTCTCCAGAAGTGCATTGTTATTTCATTCTGTAATATATCTTGATATAATTTATGATCCTCTTTCCTGGTGATATATTTGGTGGTATATCTGCTTGCTTTTTTGTTGCATTCTATTCAGTTTGTTTTGTCCTATTGAGAAATGTAATATTCTGTAATCTGAGTAGCTTATCTTCCAATTCTTAATTTCTTTAAGGAGCTTATTATTACTCATTTTCAGGTCTTCATTACTTTTCCCTCTGATACTTTGGAAAGTGATTGATTCACTCCTTTCATTATGTACAAACAGTTGATTGTTAATGAGAAATTTTTCCAATTCCTTACCTCTTTCATTGGTGAGTATGTCATGGTGTGCTGTCGATATGGAGTTGCTATCCATTGTAATGACTAAATCTTTTCCAAAGGTATGCCACAAAATGTTACTGAATTTAAGTCATTTTCTATTTTCTTGTGATGGTCCAAATACATGTTTACTGAGTAAAGTTTATTGCTGTAGATAATATCTGTAATTACTGTGTCTTCAGCAGTTAATTCTTTTATGAGTGGAGCATCCATTCCAATTACTTTCTTGGAAGTGTTGAAAACAGTGTTGTTATGATAAATTAACTTTAAAGAGAGTCGATTAAAGACACTAGACAACACTTACTTTTAAATTTTTCCGGAACTAGTTTCAGAGGCTTTGCCTCTATCATCGAGAGCCGGCCGACGATAGAGGCAAAGCCTCTGAAACTAGTTCCGGAAAAAATTTAAAAGTAAGTGTTGTCTAGTGTCTTTAATTGACTCTCTTTAAAGTTAATCCATTCCAATCTTACTGTACAGTATCTTCCTGGATTTGATGAAAATGTTCTTCATTTGTTTATGAGACCAGAGGCTGTATTATTATTATAGCTTGAATGACCTTTCAATCTATAAATGAGCAAGAATTCCCTGTATGAACAGCAGCTAAGAAAGATCTCCTGATATATTAACAGAGACTGTGTGTTTAGCATATGTGTAGGAAAATGCCAACCAATATTGGAATAACATGATTCAGTTAAGATGACATTTTTTTTACAAGTAAGGAAAAAGTCATTTTCTACCATCCAAAGGGATCCCAATACAGTGCAAGATATATGACTAAAGAATTTGAGCTCTCTCTTGCTTTGAGTGGATATCAAGGATAGTTTGTGTGTATTGTGGAAGCTTCAGGATTCACTGAAATTGCATGGCATGTTCTCATATTTGAGCTTATTTTGGTTACATCTGTAAGGATGAGTTATTCTGTTAGAATTATTGAATTCATCCTGTCCACACATGTTGAGTTGTTTAAAAGAGTGGTAGACTTGGCCTCCTTGTTCAGCTTATTGAAATGTGCAGGGTGAAGTGAAAAACAATTGTGCTCAAATTTCCCTGTAGGAAGGATAAAACTGGTTTATGGACATAATTTCAAAAGGACCTATGATACTGTAACCTCTTATCCACCTTATTGTAGGAATTTGACTTCATTTATGCTACCAAAATTGAGGGCAGTTCTGAGGGTTCATACAGCATTAATTTTTGTTTATTTCTTTGTATTTTTGTTTTAGAAGAAAAAGTGTTTGTTATATACAATTATCATAATTTGTAACTTAAAACTTCACTTATCTTATAAGAAATGATGACACTTTTTTCTATAAATTGTTCGGGATCGCAATTTCATGGAAATTCTTCCACATCATCAGCTGGAACTACAAACAAGTTTTTGTTAATTTACTTTTTATTTATAAATATTAAAAGCAGAAGCATTATTAACAGTGAAGTATTCTTCATATTTAAGTTTGAATTTTTGAGTCACTCAAAAATTCAAACTTAAATACTTTTTATTTATTCGTGAATAATAAATTGGCTTGTGTTTGCATTTTTATGTGTGCATAGAAAATACCATAAAACTCAAATGATGCATTAAAATATCCTATTGCATTAAGGAAAAATGATTTTCTATATTACCTACAAAATCAATAATTAACAGAAACCAAAACTGTAAAATTGAATTTGAACCCAAAAGCTCAAGGATACCAATGTCCTCTATACTGCTATGCCACAGTAACACTATTCCTAATTTCCTTGACAGTTGCTGATGAGTGCCCAAAGCATTCATTGGCAAAGTACCTACAGCAGTTGTATCATACATGCTATGAACACAAGTTTACAATGTGTATTTGGAGGAATTTAGTAACAGTGACGTCAAATTAATTGTAAAATTATTTGTAGTCGGTTTATTGACATTCGTTACTTATTGTTCTTATATTATTGAGGGACTAGTTTCAAAGGATATTGTCTCCATTTTCAACCTCTCTCCAACTAGCATCTGTTGTTGTCCAGAGAGAGGAAGGCAGACAACAACAGATGCTGCTTGGAGAGCGGTTGAAAATGGAGACAATATCCTTTGAAACTAGTCCCTCAATAATATAAGAACAATAAGTGACAAGTGTTAATAAACCGACTACAAATAATTTTACGACAAGTTAACAAGTTTCCAAAGTGTTCTCTGATGGACTCATAAGTTCTGGCAAGGAGGCTTTACACCAAGACTTTACATTACATTCTCTACTTCTACGAAAATGGTTGAACATAAAACAGTTACATAGTCCATTCTGTCACTCTTTAGTCCTTAAAATATATGAATCTTGATTAATTTTCACAAAACATTTTAGAATAAGTTTTCAGTTATCATCATCTATTTTCAACAGTTCTTAAGATGTTATAGAAATACATTTTTGAGTATGAGTGAGTTCAGATAGATGTGCTTATTACACTACTGTATGATATGAAGTCTTATCCTTAAATATTGTAATATATACATTAAAATACAAGTAGTGTTGATAAAGGAAATGTAATTAATACTATGATTTAATATAACCATTTCACTTTTAATAACTATTAATTGCAATTATCTTTATTTACAGACATATATAGACATCTTCCAACATATTCAGCATTCAAATTTTATGGCAATAGGAATCTCGGCTGTAGCAATAACTGCTTTAAGCTTGTACAATGAAACCATCAAAGTAAGTGAAAATAATCTATCTGAACCCATAGTAACAGTCATTCCAAAGTTTTGAAACTTCTACCTATTTTTAATACCTATACTAATTTCTTCTATGATGTATCACAAATGAAGCTGTATATTTGATAACTGTGCAATTAAGAGAACTTACAGAACTAATGATCCAGATTAACAAGGCAAATTTTTGGGGAAAATAATAGAAAGAAGATCTGTGGGAAGGTCTGTGGGCATTATATTCAACAGTCCCTCATTTAGTAGAAAATAAATTTGAATTAGAACTCAAACATTATGAGTTGAATTTTGGATGTTTGTTTCACTGACTCTGTAATTTAACAGTAGTAGATGGCGTAATGAATTGTATATAGATTTCTGGAAGCAGGATTCCAAAGTTCATAATTCTGTGCTCGTGAATTTGGATGAAACTTCTCTTCCATACAGTGAGTTCTAGTGGGTTGTTTATTTTTTTTAGCAGTCAGTATCTATTTCATGGTTAGTTTCCTAAAATTGTGTTACAAAATCCTATTTGTTTGTCTGCTTATATTTTATGTTCCAGAATTTTTCTTTGGTCTGTATGTTTATGTTACATTTGATTTAACTGCCATATACTTTATTGCATTCTTTGCATTCAGTCTTGTAAATCCTAGGTTTTGTGATTAACCCCCTTGCCAATGCCCAGTCAACCTATGGCTGATGATGGAAGCAAAAGTTTCAAAAATATGTCCTGTTAAATTACAGAGTAAATGAAGCAAACATGTTCCAAAATTCAACTCATAATGTTTAAGCACTTCTAAAGATTAATAAAGATTAAAGATTAACCATGTTACTTATGAGAGATTAATTTCATAATTGAAATTGTTCTTTCATGTTATCTATGCATACAAGGATTAGATCAGCATGAGGGAAACATAATAAAAGGGTACTGCTTCACTTGATAAAGTGTCAGCACAGCACAGAAAATAAATTTTATGATTCAAAATCCAGGTGAGATGTGAATGCAATTCTCCTTTTTAAATTATGATTAACTAGACGATTATTATTGGACAGGGTGACATTCATGAGTTTAGCCTAATGTGAACTAAACCCAAGTCTGAGAGTAGGTAATAGTTTCCTACTCAGCCTACACCCGTTTGTCAAACATTTTTTTACACAAACTACAATAGCTCACCTACTCTGGGCTTAATGTGTTTCTGAAATGAACTTCAATTCTTGGTTTGAAAAGTGTTAGAATAATTTTTTTGTCATTTCATAAACACTAGATATCTGCATTCTCATTAAAATGATTGACCATGACCCACCAGGCCACCATCATTTGTCACATATGGCAGCCGAGACAGCCAAGATGTTACAATTAAATCTCAGATGTATAGAAGTAACAGTAATGCTGTTGCTCTTTAGTGGGTGCCAATTGTAATATAATGCTGGTGAGTCATTGTTCATCAGAAGTAGGGTACTTTGTTCAGGGACAGATATGTTCAGTGAAACAGGTATTTTAGTGGCAGGTGGCTAAATTTGGGGATGGTAAATAATAAAATAGATGCATTTTAAACTTAAATGATTCATTTAATTAGAGTAGTATTATATACCCAAATTGTTTGGTATGACATACCCCATTTATGGTTCAGGGCAATCAAACCCTGAGCAAATTTCTGTATCACTTTTGGTGAATTGAAATACAAAATAAATCAGCTTCAAAAATTTTTTGTCACATCAGGAGGAGCAAAGAACACTAGTTTTAAAATAAAATTGTTATTAAACTATGTATTTACAGATAACTATCCTTATTGTTACAGTTAATACAGTATTTGATAGATTTTAAGCAAATGATTTAGACTCAATTAAATGAAAACCAAACACCCCCTCAAAAGTTAGTGCAATTTGTTTTACTCAAACGAATTGTTGTAAGTGTTGATACATTTATCCCACACGGAGAGATTACATGGTCATTTCCAGTCCTGTATAAAGAGGTTGGTTGCTGAGAGATCATCTACTCTTGGACTTCCTCATTCAATCGCAAACAAAGTGTAATTACTAAATATAGCTCTGGAATGTATAAATCAAAATGGAGAACAAATACCAATAGCGTATCACAAGGCTCTGTGCTGTGTCCTCTGCTTTATATACCATACACTAATGATTTACCTCATGGTATATGTGGGAATCCAATATTGTATGCAGATGAGATGTCAGCTATTTTATAAAATATGAGTTGTCATAGCTTGCAAACAAATTTAATTAACACATTAAATACCTTAGATAAATGGTTTGCTGATAATGGTATGAACTTAAATAAAATAAAAACTAGTATTATACATCGAGATTCAACTGTATTGGAACACCACAGTGAAGCGAAAAATTATTAAATTTTAGATGAGTCGCGTTTTTTACACATCTGCTTCACTTTCGTACCTATTTTGAGGACATGTTTCGCAAATCTTCGCTTGCATCTACGGCTCTTGTGCGACTGACGCTAGATCCAGCGGTGTGGGTAATTCTGGGGTTGTTGCTGCCATCTGTTGATTTAGTGATGAACTGAAATGTGGGATTCTCTTCTAGCGGGATTTCAAAGTTCATTAGTTGGTTTTTATGTTTTTCTATGTATATCCTCTCCCATATGACGAGTTCACTATGTTTTTGTACGTATTTTAGTAATTTTGTGCTATCTTCAATTTCATGATTTTCAGACCAGAAATGAGCTGCTATTGCGGACTTATCAATATTTTTGTATCTTAAGTGCCTGAAGTGTTCTTTCTTTCTAGTGCCTATGTTCCTTTTTGTCCTTCCTATGTAAATTTTTTCACAGTCTTTACACTTAATTTTGTAAATGCCTGACTTTTCCTCTGGTTTTATCTTATCAGTATTATTACTGTGAAGTAGGTTTTTAATGTTGTAATTGTTTTTTGGTGCCAATGTTATATTGTATTTCTTGAATATTTTTTGGAACTTTTTTGTGGCCCAGGGGTGGTAAGTAAATTTAGCAAATCTAGTTTCTTGTTTTATTGGTGTGAGAGCTGTGATCTGTTTTAATTTCTTTTGAAGTTTGAATAATTTTAGTTTTTTATCTACAAGGTTTTTTCCATATCCATTTTTGATTGCAGTTTTTAAGATTTGATGGTATTCGTTTTGATATTCTTGTTGGCTGAGAGGTAGATTTACTAATCTGTGTGTTAGACTGTTGATGGTTGCATGTTTGTGTGGAATTGGGTTGAAACTATTTGCTTTGATGTAATTATCTGTGTGTGTTGCTTTTCTATGAATGCCAAATTCTAGTTTTTCATTGCCTTTTTTGATTTTAAGGTCTAAAAAAGGTAGAGTACAGTCCTCTTCAGTTTCTACTGTGAATTGTATGCTGGGTTCTTGCAGGTTGAGTAGTTTCAAAGCATCATCTATTAGTTTGTAGGGCACTATTGCAAAGATGTCGTCTACGTATCTGTACCATGTTTTAAACATATGAGGGAAGGCTTTAGTAATATGTGTTTCGAAAAAGCTCATGTATAGATTGGCCAAAAATGGTGATAATGGGCTTCCCATAGCTAGTCCTGAAATTTGTTTATAATATTTTCCATCGAAGACAAAATAATTTTGATGTATACATAATTCAGTCATTGCCACATATTCTTCTATTGCATTGGCATCCAGGTTTATAGAATTTAGCCATTTTTTCAGTTGAATCAAAAGTTTGTCTAATGGAATGCTAGGGAAGAGGGAGCGGACATCAAAGGATACTAAAGTGTCATGAGGTTTAAGTTTAAGATTTTGAATTTTTTCTACCAGGTCTAAAGAGTTTTTTATACTCTGAGTATGGAATTGTGGAAAGGACTGAAATTTTTTGGTTAGCCATTTTGCCAGAAGGTAAGTAGGAGTGTTTATATTATTTACAATGGGTCTCATGGGTATGTTGGGTTTGTGTATTTTAGGCAAACCATATATTCTTGCAAGGGTAGGGTTGTCTGGTTTGATAGTTTTTTGTTCTGTAGTTGTTAAAATTTTACTATTAATGATGGTTTTTTGTACATCTTTTATGCATCGGTTGAGTGGATTAGAATCTATTTCCTGGAATTCTTTTTGTTGTAGTAACTCTAACATTTTTTCTTTGTATGTAGCTGTATCTAAGATTACTATTTTGTTTCCTTTATCAGCCCTTGAGAAGATTACATCCTTTTTCCTTAAAGATTTAATTATCTGAATTTGTTTCAAATGTTTTATTGGCTTTTTATTTATTAAGTTTTCCAATATAGGAGCTGATTTTTTCCTAATTATATTTTTGTCCATGGTTTCCAAGCCTTCTACTGCTAATTCTATGTCTGCAATGAATTCATCCGGGTTGCTGGAGTATGTTATACATGTTTTTAGGCCTTGGTTAAGTACATCTATTTCTTCCTTGTTAAAATTACTAGGAAACACGTCATGGGACCACTTAGAAGCCAAATCATTTGAACACATCAATTATAAAGTCAAAGAGAAAATTTATCGTCAAAATAAGAAACTAAAACGTAATCATAATCATTGGCAACCAAAACATAACAAAATTTCAGCAAAGAACACATCCCCAGATAGTGTAATTAACCTCTCTAAGCAAAATTTTAACAAGGAAGAAATAGATGTACTTAACCAAGGCCTAAAAACATGTATAACATACTCCAGCAACCCGGATGAATTCATTGCAGACATAGAATTAGCAGTAGAAGGCTTGGAAACCATGGACAAAAATATAATTAGGAAAAAATCAGCTCCTATATTGGAAAACTTAATAAATAAAAAGCCAATAAAACATTTGAAACAAATTCAGATAATTAAATCTTTAAGGAAAAAGGATGTAATCTTCTCAAGGGCTGATAAAGGAAACAAAATAGTAATCTTAGATACAGCTACATACAAAGAAAAAATGTTAGAGTTACTACAACAAAAAGAATTCCAGGAAATAGATTCTAATCCACTCAACCGATGCATAAAAGATGTACAAAAAACCATCATTAATAGTAAAATTTTAACAACTACAGAACAAAAAACTATCAAACCAGACAACCCTACCCTTGCAAGAATATATGGTTTGCCTAAAATACACAAACCCAACATACCCATGAGACCCATTGTAAATAATATAAACACTCCTACTTACCTTCTGGCAAAATGGCTAACCAAAAAATTTCAGTCCTTTCCACAATTCCATACTCAGAGTATAAAAAACTCTTTAGACCTGGTAGAAAAAATTCAAAATCTTAAACTTAAACCTCATGACACTTTAGTATCCTTTGATGTCCGCTCCCTCTTCCCTAGCATTCCATTAGACAAACTTTTGATTCAACTGAAAAAATGGCTAAATTCTATAAACCTGGATGCCAATGCAATAGAAGAATATGTGGCAATGACTGAATTATGTATACATCAAAATTATTTTGTCTTCGATGGAAAATATTATAAACAAATTTCAGGACTAGCTATGGGAAGCCCATTATCACCATTTTTGGCCAATCTATACATGAGCTTTTTCGAAACACATATTACTAAAGCCTTCCCTCATATGTTTAAAACATGGTACAGATACGTAGACGACATCTTTGCAATAGTGCCCTACAAACTAATAGATGATGCTTTGAAACTACTCAACCTGCAAGAACCCAGCATACAATTCACAGTAGAAACTGAAGAGGACTGTACTCTACCTTTTTTAGACCTTAAAATCAAAAAAGGCAATGAAAAACTAGAATTTGGCATTCATAGAAAAGCAACACACACAGATAATTACATCAAAGCAAATAGTTTCAACCCAATTCCACACAAACATGCAACCATCAACAGTCTAACACACAGATTAGTAAATCTACCTCTCAGCCAACAAGAATATCAAAACGAATACCATCAAATCTTAAAAACTGCAATCAAAAATGGATATGGAAAAAACCTTGTAGATAAAAAACTAAAATTATTCAAACTTCAAAAGAAATTAAAACAGATCACAGCTCTCACACCAATAAAACAAGAAACTAGATTTGCTAAATTTACTTACCACCCCTGGGCCACAAAAAAGTTCCAAAAAATATTCAAGAAATACAATATAACATTGGCACCAAAAAACAATTACAACATTAAAAACCTACTTCACAGTAATAATACTGATAAGATAAAACCAGAGGAAAAGTCAGGCATTTACAAAATTAAGTGTAAAGACTGTGAAAAAATTTACATAGGAAGGACAAAAAGGAACATAGGCACTAGAAAGAAAGAACACTTCAGGCACTTAAGATACAAAAATATTGATAAGTCCGCAATAGCAGCTCATTTCTGGTCTGAAAATCATGAAATTGAAGATAGCACAAAATTACTAAAATACGTACAAAAACATAGTGAACTCGTCATATGGGAGAGGATATACATAGAAAAACATAAAAACCAACTAATGAACTTTGAAATCCCGCTAGAAGAGAATCCCACATTTCAGTTCATCACTAAATCAACAGATGGCAGCAACAACCCCAGAATTACCCACACCGCTGGATCTAGCGTCAGTCGCACAAGAGCCGTAGATGCAAGCGAAGATTTGCGAAACATGTCCTCAAAATAGGTACGAAAGTGAAGCAGATGTGTAAAAAACGCGACTCATCTAAAATTTAATAGTATTATACAATTTAAAACTGATGCTAATGCTAATTTGAAGCAAGATAACTCAGACATAGTATGGCAAAAGGTTATAGTAAGATATTAGGAATGCACATAGATGAATATTTAAAATGGAATATCCATATTGAACATATAATCAAGAAATTGAATTCACCCTGCTATAATATGTTACGCCTGACACATATAATGAATATAGAAATAAAAAAATTGTTACAATTACTTTCTTGGAAGTGTTGAAAACAGTGTTGTTATGATAAATTAACTTTAAAGAGAGTCGATTAAAGACACTAGACAACACTTACTTTTAAATTTTTCCGGAACTAGTTTCAGAGGCTTTGCCTCTATCATCGGCCGGCTCTCGACTGATTCTCGTTGGTGTAGCTGACGATACCTTGTCACAGGTCTCCTCTGGTGGCGGCTCAAGGAACTTGCTGAACAAATCCTTCTGGGGGATGTCGAAATTGAATACTTTGTTCCTAGTCTCACACTAGTCTCATTTGATGTTAAATCACTGTTTCCCAGCATACCAGTTAATCAACTCCCACCGTTGATAGAAAAATGGCTTAAATCACTTGGAATGGCATCATCTGAAATTTCAGACTACATTGAACTAACCAAATTATGCATAGAACAAAATTTCTTCCAGTTTCAAACAAAATATTATCACCAAACTTCAGGGTTAGCAATGGGCAACCCACTATCACCCTTCCTGGCCGATCTGTACATGAGTGCATTAGAAATAAGGATCAACAAAGGTTTCCCTTGGATGTTCAAACTCTGGCAACGATATGTAGATGACATCTTTGCAATAGTACCAAAAAAACACATCAGTGATGCACTAAAACTTTTAAATATCCAAGAAAAAAGCATCAAATTCACTGTAGAAATAGAAAAAGACGAGCATTTACCATTTTTGGATCTAAAAATAATGAGGAATAAAAACAGACTAAACTTTGGCATTTACAGAAAACCAACACAGACAGACAACTACATAAAAGCTAATGGCTACAACCCAAGATCCCACAAACAGGCAATCTTCAATAGTTTAGCACACAGACTGGTAAACATCCCTCTCACAGCAGAAGAATACAAAACAGAATACAACAAAATAATTGAAATAGCACAAAAAAATAACTTTCCCAAATCATTAGTGGACAAAAAAGTGAGCTTAGCAAAAAAGAAGAAGCTACTAAAGGAAACCACAACTCTCTCATCTACAGAAACTAATATGATTTTCAAAAAATTCACTTACCATCCATGGGCCTATGATAAATTCAAAAAAGTCTTCAAAAAACAAAATATTCAACTAGCACCAGTCAACCATTTCTCCTTAAAAAACCTAATTTGCTCAAACATCAAAGATGCCATTCCATCAAACAAAAAATCTGGTATATATCAAATTGTATGCAATGACTGTAGTCAAATTTATATTGGAAAAACAAAAAGAAATTTAGAAACAAGAGCAAAGGACCACTTTAGAAACATAAAATATAAACAATTAGAAAAATCAGCAGTTGCCACACATTTTTGGGAAAAAAAACCACAACATAAATCCAGAACCAAAACTACTGAAACATACATCAGGAAAACAAGAACTATCCACATGGGAACAAATCTTCATTTCAAAAAATAGGAACAAAGTATTCAATTTCGACATCCCCCAGAAGGATTTGTTCAGCAAGTTCCTTGAGCCGCCACCAGAGGAGACCTGTGACAAGGTATCGTCAGCTACACCAACGAGAATCAGTCGAGAGCCGGCCGATGATAGAGGCAAAGCCTCTGAAACTAGTTCCGGAAAAATTTAAAAGTAAGTGTTGTCTAGTGTCTTTAATCGACTCTCTTTAAAGTTAAAAAAATTGTTTATTATAACTAGTTTTATTTGATCTTGGCCTGTGGTGTAATATCGTGGGGAAACCCATCTGGATGGGAAACAATATTTAAAACTCAAAAAAAAAAAAAAAAAAAGATAATATGCATAATGTTACAAGCTAGCTTTAAAGATTCATGCAAACCATTATTTAAAGAATTAAAAGTTTTAACAATGCCCTCAGTATGTATTTTAAAGTTGATATGTATATAAAAATTATGACAAATTTATTCAAAAACAAAATCGTCATCATTACAGCACTTGAAAACAGTCCAACGTAAAATACCCTATGCATAGACTAACACTATACAAGAAAACACCCGCTTATATGGGTATAAAAATATATAATAAATTGTCTCAAAGATTCAAAGAGATAAAGACCTCAAAATTGCCTAATAAAAGTGTAAAAGAATTGTTATTAGATGAAACATATTACTCCGTACAAGAATTCATGGATGACACTATTATAAGTACTACTAAACCTCGTATTACTTGTAATTGACAATTTATATTGCATAAATACCTTGTATACTATCTATACTTTAGAATTAGTTTTATCTGATATTTTAATTCTTTTTTATATATAACTTGATGAGTCACCAGCTTACCAGCTTAAGCTCACAATGTAAACGTTATGTGACAGTAAAGATTCTATTCTATCCAGATACCTGGTAATCCTGTACATGGAGCATGTATTGACATTTGTGGTCCACCAAAGTAAATCTGCTTAACAAAGCAAAATAATCTCAGAAATTATTTATTTCTCTTAACAATAACAAAGACTCATCATTTTAAACTCACTTTCTCATAGCCAGGAAGACAGCTTTTAGAACTTATTTCTATTTGTAATGATTGTTTCAGCCTCGATTGAACAAGAAACTACCCATCCCATTTCCAATAGAACTAACCGCAATTATTGTTGGAACACTTACTTCCAGATTTGCCAATTTGGAAAGTAAATTTGATGTTTCAGTGGTTGGTGAAGTGCCTACAGGGTAAGTGTAGAGAATTTAATTTCTTAGCTTTTTTAAATGGTCATTGTGATAAGATTATTACATCTGAAACATTTGTGGTTTTACAAGTGAAAATTTTGTTTTATTCCAGTTTTATTCTGCCTTTAATTGCAATGACTATATCAGTGGCCATTTTCCTTTGGAATATATCCCCTCTTGGTGATGATGTTGACTCATATACGTTGGGTTGCTGGTACTTTGGATCTTTAATCATTAGATCACGCACACATTTGCACTCTCATTTATACTTCCAGACTCTGGGGAAGATGGTGAATCATCTTGGTTGGAGAAAAATCCCCACCCCCAGCCGGAATTCAAACACGGCATCCATCACATGGCATGTAGCTGCTCTCTGACTGAGCTACGGTGCCAGCCATAAGTGAAAATTAGTCAACTGCATTTGCTCCTAACCCTTCTATTGTTGTCTGGTTAATCTGTATTGCATTTTCTTTAAGAATTTATGATTCATTATCCAGCCCCTTTGCGCAAAAAGGAGTGAAACATGCATAATTATTTTTAGCCAATTCTACTTACAAGGGATATATTCGACATTCAACACCAAGAACCGGATGTAAAATGTAATCAGGGTATAAACACTTCATCATGCATCAGTGGTCTGAATCTTTTCCATACAAAATTTTAAGTCAGTGGAGAGTGGTGTCATTTGTATGTGTGTATGTGCGTGTGTGTGTGTGTGTGTTTCACCTTGACAATAACCAGACAGCTGTTCTTAAATTACGTACACATCTTCAGCATTTGCTAGTGGAATGAAGTCTTACATTCATTTTAGTATCATGAGACAGAGGTGATGGAATTGGAGGTGAAAAGTGTGAATATTATGTGATCAAACAGAGTGTGGAATTTGAAGTTAAGTTGGTTTTTCAACGTAGAATCAGGAAATAGTTTTGTGTATTTGCAAATTTTTAATTGTTTTACCAGAGTCCTTAGAGAGAGAAATGCTTTTGAAATATAAAAATACAAAATATGATAATAACAGGATAGAGCACACATATTTCAATGTTACAAAATGACTAAATATTACAAAATTATAAGAACACTACTATACATTAGGTTGCCTATTGAAATAAGAAATTTAGCCTTATTGAATTCAAAGATAAAATATATAAATGGCTATTACAATAATATCTTAATCTTTTTAACAAGTTATAAATTTCTCGCAGTACTTAGGACTAATTTCACAAATATTCTTTGCATCTTCAGCAAAAAAAAAAAAGTGCATCTTAGCTTAAGATGCAAAGAATGTTTGCAAAATTAGTCCTGAATACTATAAGAAATTTATAATTTATTAAAAAGGTAAGTGAAGTCTGTAACAAATTATTATATGTTATTGTAATATTTGTATTGTTTCACATTGTTAGCTTTGGCTTTAGAAAGAGAGCTGTCCATTGACTTCCTTTTCTATTGTGAATTTGATAGTATTTCCCTGCAGATTGAGTAGTTTTAATGCATCATCTAAATATTGCATAGTTTTAAATAGACATTTAAATGATGCATTAAAACTACTCATTCTGCAGGAAAAACCTATCAGATTCACAATAGAAGAGGAAGTCAATGGAAAACTCTCTTTCTTGAGCCTAAATATCATCAGGAATGACAACAAAAATAAAATTTGGAATTTACAGGAAGCCAACACAATCATAAAATTAGATAAAAAGTCATAGCTATAACACAGTTACACATAAACATGCAATAGTAGACAGTCTTACACACAGACTACTCAACATACCCATGAACAAAGCAGAATACAAAAAGTCATATTTCACATAGCAGAAAAAAACTGGATACAACTAAAGTCTGGTATTTAAGAAAATTAAAAAGGGTAACAAAAGAAAACCAGTAAGGAAGCAAACATATTCACCAAAGAAAAAGAAAGCAACGGCATATTCGGTAGATTCATGTATCACCCAAAAGTATTTAATAAACTCAAGAAGATCTTTAAGGAATGAAATATCATCTTGGCACCTACAAATAGGCCACAACATTGCTGAGTGGTTAGACCACTTGACTCTCACCAAAGCAGTCCGAGTTCAATCCCAGGCAACTGCGTATGAGATTTGTGGTGGACAAAACGGTTTTGGGGCGGGTTTCCTCCGGGTACTCCAGTTTTCCCCGCCATTTCATTTTACCGGTGCTCTATCTTCATTTAATGTATCATCAGCATCACTGCCTGCATAGCCTACATGCAGTAAAAGTGGGCATTAAACACTACAAAAAAAAAAAAAAAAAAAAGGAACCTAAAAATAAATACTCAGTACCAAAATTGTTAAATTCAAAAACAAAAGGTGAAATTCCACCTATTAATGGATCCGGAATATACCAAATAAGTTGTAAGGATTGTGAAAATGCTACATAGGTCAAACTAAAACAAACCTAAAAACAAGATTCAAGGAGCATTTTAGAAACCTCAAATTATGTAATCATAATATTATAAATAGAAATGTAAAGTAAATAGTTTGGGCGTTATTTAAAGGTTTATACTCTATACAGTAACTAGGAGAGTAGCTGAAAGATAGGGGAGCAAATGGTAGAGCTAAGTGGTAGAGTAAGGAGGCTGTAGATTAAAGATAAGTGGAGGCAAATAGAGACAAGTAGAGACAACACCGAGTTCTATAGAATGTTAATTTACTATGTCCTAATTAGTAAGTTGAAGTACAAATCACCTCCTAAGTCCTGAGGACATTTAGGGGAAGTATTAATGTTAGCAGTTACATAATTAATCTTGAAGTCCCATATGGGCTTACTTTTTAGGATTTTTCACATGTATGGTTCAGGATGCATGTAAATAGAGCCTTCACTGGAAGGCAGCATGACGAGCCAGAATCTAAGACCACCGTGACCTCCGGAGTAACCAGCCTAGAGTCAGTTTTCTAAGATCCTATTATTTATTGGATTAAAATGACCCAAATGAGAG
This sequence comes from Mantis religiosa, assembly GCA_030765055.1. NCBI lineage: Eukaryota > Metazoa > Arthropoda > Insecta > Mantodea > Mantidae > Mantis > Mantis religiosa. Next base: position 32,087,995 of record CM060950.1, on the reverse strand, counting down.
GACCCATGCATGCTGGGTTAACCAGCCTTAAATATGGGTGCTACCAAAATGGCAGATAACAGCTAAGTCAGCATTTCGTTAGAGGAGTTAACTTGTTTACCAGTTAAGCTAAGCATGATCATATTTCCCAAAATATCCTAGCCACCAATCAACATCTATGTGACTCAGATTACACTTATTCAGCAAAGTGCATGTGTCCAGCTACATGTATGTGGTCGACATGAGTCAACAGGAAGCTGATGCCATAGTCTAGAGTCATGTGAAGTCTGGTTACATCTTCTCATCAGGTAGCAAAATTGAGACCTATGCAGGAAGTGCAAACTATGCCAAAGTCACGGCACAGGAAATGAGTATTAAATGACAAGATTTTAGAATTTGGTAACTTCATAAGTCTCGCTCAGCCATATATGTGACAGTATGAAAACAAAGTCTGTTGTAAGTTTATATAATTATCTAATGTATCATCATCATCCTCATCATCATCATCATCATCATCATCATCATCATCATCATCATCAATCATTGCTATTGCTGATACAGCTTTTTCCATCTTCCATCAATAGCATCCTAATGGGATAAAGGATTATTACACCTAAGCAAGAAATCTTTACTGGCATTCAGAATAGTATCATGCAAACCAACCTCTTACAATTCAGCAACAACATATTTCTTTAGAAAATGAAAATGTTCATAATTTTCCAGAACTTTTGCTAATTTTAGTTAAAAACCATACAACATACAGAATTTAAAAGTGTGATAAGAGCATTCAAGTTGAGCAATATTTTGTATAAAGTACTTGGAAACCATACATTAATGAATGGAAGAGTACATGGAGAAATCTGTGATGTTTTATCTTAGTTACATTTAAAGACTAAACATTTTCAAATAACTCATTGCACTAGATATAATGTTTAGATAAATACTGAACAAAAATGAACACTGATGTAAGGGAAAAAACTCCATGATTTTTTTGACAGCCCTAATTTAAAATTTGCTATCCACAGTTTTTATTTTACTGAGATCTTGAAAGGTAAACCAAAACAAACAGCAATCCCCAATAAACTTTTAGTAAACTATCCCTGCATCTGTGCATCATTGCTGTAGAATGCAACCTTTTATATGTAAGAACTGAAGCTAATAGCAATGAAGCAATACAAATATTACAATAATAGGAGTATATAATAATACCTTTTATATTTTAAATTATCATTTCAGATTACCTGCTCCAGCTTTACCTCCATTTGCTCTAATTCCAAATGTACTTATAGATGGCTTGATAATTGCAATTGTAGCCTTTTCTGTGAATATGTCTATGGCTAGCATTCTGGCCCAAAAGATGAATTATAGTGTGGATGCCAATCAAGAACTGCTAGCATCGGTGAGTGTAGATCTTTGATCTTGTGTACAATAACTTAAAACAATTTAATATCTAGGCATTTATATATTCTTAATTGTTCATAGGGAACTTCAAACATGGTAGGATCCTTTTTTTCATGTCTGCCTTTTACTGCCTCCCTCTCAAGAAGTCTTATACAGCAGACTGTAGGAGGGAAAACACAACTTGCCAGTGTTGTTTCCTGCAGTTTTCTTCTTTTGGTACTCCTAGTGATAGGACCATTTTTCAAGCCTCTACCAAATGTAAGTATACAATTCACACAAAGCTATAGTTATTTGTTACTTCAGAATTACATCTTTATGTAACCTTTGTTTCTTACTTTATATACACTGGTGGAAAAAAATAATCAGTTGGTACAAAATTGAATCGAGAATATATTGACACATTGCTTCACTCACCTGTTTATTCACAGGACATGTTTCAAGAGCTCTTGCTCTTATCCTCAGCTGATACTCGACTAGTGCAAGTTGTAGTGGTTTCTTCTTTCTCCGTATTGTCAATAGATGGCGTGATGTACTTGTCAAAGATGTCCGGTGGTGGAGTTTCAAAATTCATGACTCTATGACGATTTTTGTTAATGAAGATTTTTTCCCATACGGAAAGGTCTATGGGGTGATTAACGTATTTTATTAGAGATGTTTCCAAATTGATGTCATGTCTAGTATTCAAAAAATGAAAAGCCACTGCTGATTTTTCTGTTTCACCATTTTTAATGTTTCTCATATGTTCTTTAGTTCTGATGTTAATATTTCTTTTTGTTTTTCCTATATAAATTTTAGGGCAAGTTTCACATTTGATCTCATAGATTCCTGGTCTTTCCCTGGTAGTGATTGAATTTTTGGGAGGGCCTTTTAACAAATTTCTGATATTAAACCTATTTTGAGGTGCAAGAGTTATGTTGTGTTTTGAGAAGATTTTTTGGAATTTGTTATAGGCTGATGGGTGGAAGGTGAATTTTTTAAAAAGTTTTTTCTCTTTTTCTCCTGTAGGTTCTAGGGTGGTGGTTTCTTTTATTTTCTTAGCTTTGTTGAGTCTGTTAACAGTTTTGTCTACTAAATTTGGGTTGAAACCATTGGATATAGCTACTTTTTTTATGTGTAGGTATTCTTCTTGATAATCTTCTCTGTTTAGTGGAAAGTTGATCATCCGAAAGATTAAACTGTTGAAAATGGCATGTTGGTGTTGTTTTGGGTTGAAAATGTTGTTCTTAATGTAATGTAATGTAATTACATTACATTAATGTAATTACATTAAGAACAACATTTTCAACCCAAAACAACACCAACATGCCATTTTCAACAGTTTAATCTTTCGGATGATCAACTTTCCACTAAACAGAGAAGATTATCAAGAAGAATACCTACACATAAAAAAAGTAGCTATATCCAATGGTTTCAACCCAAATTTAGTAGACAAAACTGTTAACAGACTCAACAAAGCTAAGAAAATAAAAGAAACCACCACCCTAGAACCTACAGGAGAAAAAGAGAAAAAACTTTTTAAAAAATTCACCTTCCACCCATCAGCCTATAACAAATTCCAAAAAATCTTCTCAAAACACAACATAACTCTTGCACCTCAAAATAGGTTTAATATCAGAAATTTGTTAAAAGGCCCTCCCAAAAATTCAATCACTACCAGGGAAAGACCAGGAATCTATGAGATCAAATGTGAAACTTGCCCTAAAATTTATATAGGAAAAACAAAAAGAAATATTAACATCAGAACTAAAGAACATATGAGAAACATTAAAAATGGTGAAACAGAAAAATCAGCAGTGGCTTTTCATTTTTTGAATACTAGACATGACATCAATTTGGAAACATCTCTAATAAAATACGTTAATCACCCCATAGACCTTTCCGTATGGGAAAAAATCTTCATTAACAAAAATCGTCATAGAGTCATGAATTTTGAAACTCCACCACCGGACATCTTTGACAAGTACATCACGCCATCTATTGACAATACGGAGAAAGAAGAAACCACTACAACTTGCACTAGTCGAGTATCAGCTGAGGATAAGAGCAAGAGCTCTTGAAACATGTCCTGTGAATAAACAGGTGAGTGAAGCAATGTGTCAATATATTCTCGATTCAATTTTGTACTAGTTTGTGCTTCACTGTCCCTACGCTTCTTTCAAGTTTATACTTTGAATCAGTTGGTAATTCAAAGACTAAAAGGTGGTAAGGCTAGGCATCTCTGCTTTGGGCAGCTCACAGAATAGCTGCAGATATTATTTTCTTCACAATCAGAATTTCTATTCCTTTCATTTAATTTCTCATTTTTTATCCACTTCTAGAATTACACAGAAGTTTTAATGTAATAAAAATGTGAATCTGCAAGATACAAAATAAAACGTCAAAATAAGTTCATGTTAGTTTAAAGTCACATCGTTATATACTACAATAGTACTTTTTATTTCTTATTTTTATCCAGGTGGTAAAACACATTTGATAGGAAAAACCATAAAAATCACTGTGATAATAACAAAATGGAATAAAACAGTTATAAACCTAAAATGAACAGAAAAAGAAATTAACATTTGCTTTAATTTCTGTTGAGTACTACATCAAAACACAAATCAACAAAAAGCATAAAAACTTACACAAAAATAGGTCATAAGAACAATTTTTGTTTATTTAATTAAATAAAATAAATAGTAAATAAATATGTAAATAAGTAAGTAAACAAATAAGTAAATAAATAAATAAATAAATTAATTAATCATATTGTCCTGGAGATTGAGATACCTATTGCAGAGCAATTAAGTGTCAGTGACGCCACCCCACTATGCCTTTTATATGCTGATGCAGTAAATGCAATAATGGGCTGTTCAAGGACAGTTATTGCCTGCCCTCAAAAGCTGGAGAAATATGTCACCTTTTGTTCTGCTGCTCAGATTTTGGGAGCTTTCAGTTTTCACAAATCTGGAACAATCTATTTAAGCTATTTGATGAAAATTAATCATTTCTTCTCACTAGCCATATATAGGCTAAGGTTTTAGATAAGGTCAGCCTGAGAAGTTCAATGCCATCGCCGGGATTTGAACCACGGATCTCCTGGTTTCCGTCCAGTTACTCTTACCCATTGAGCTACCATGGCCAGTGTACCATTCTGACATTAAATTCTCCAGTTGACTTCTTACCCATTAAGCTACCATGGCCAATGTGCCGTCATGACATTAAATTCTCCAATTGATTCATATATGGAAATTAATTGTTCTTTCACACTAGCTGTGTGTAGGACGCACTATGAAAGGGTAGAACCAGACTAAAAAATTCAATGCCATAGCCAGGATTTGAACCAGAGATCTTCTGGTCTCCGTCCAGCCACTCTAAACCATTGAGTTACTATGGCCAATGTCCCAACATGACATTAAATTCCCCAATTAGTGGTCCGAACTATAAAGCCCAGGCCTTAAAGTACTTACAGCATAGTAAGTCGCCATAAAGGTAGTTGTCTCATGTGTTTATGAGAACTCCTAGTGATTTACCAGGAAAAACACGAGTCAGTTGGAGAATTGTCAACAGTCGACAGCAGCTGATGATGTTAGGAAGATCCTAACGAAATGCGTTCTAGGTAAAAACTAGCAATAAGTGGAGCATTGAGTATTAGTTTGACTCAAAATTATATTACTTTTGTGCTTCATTGTATCATAGTCCGTACACAATTGAAGTAAAATAGATTTCTTATTAGCCATTTATACAGTCTAGTTTTTTAATGTTAGAACCTTATAATTCCTTATTTCAAGTGGAAATGTATTGAATATTTTATACCAATTACTTTATGATGTTTAAATGTTTTTTGTAATCTGTGGTATGGCATATCAATTATATTAATATCCCTTATTCTGTGTTTATGTATTACTTTTTCTTATATTATAGTTATATAGATTCTCTTTGAAGTTAATCACAGTATCAAAAATATATAAATTTACAATTGTTGGAATTCCCATTGTAACAAATAATCGTTTACAGTGCTCAAGTTTGTTTGAATTTGTCGGTATTCTAACAGTTACCTTCAATCTTTAAAATTTCTACTATTCTTGAATTGCTACCCCATAGTACTAGTCCATATTTAAAAACACTTTGGAAAAAAAGAGAGTAATAGGACATTAATAAAAATTTTTGAAACTACTCCTTTTAAATTTGCTAACACAAATACCGCTCATCACAATTTTTTACATATTTGTTCTATATGTTGATTCCAGGATAGATTTTTACCTAATTACACTTAATAGATGAACTAGTAGATACTGTGAATGAAATAGCTAAACATTTTTAACGTAAATAAAATACTCTGCTTTTATTCTAGATGTTTTTGGGCTTCAAGCCAGTTGTAGTGATGAATAGATATTGACTACTCTGTTTTACTTTCATTCATATAAAAGCCGTTGCTTTTTAACAATAGTTGAGATTTTTCAATAGTTTTTTTGATAGTTATAACAACACTTTGACATCTTTGAGAGTGCCATCGACATATACATACTATTGTGTGAGCTGATATGCATTTGAGACATCATTAATCAAAATAAAAAAGTAAAGAGCCGAAAACTGATCCTTAGAGAACACCTGTGTTTGCTTCTAATATCTGAAGTTCTTTACGTTCTAACAATACAACTTGCTGTCAATTTTCAATATGAGATTTAAAGATTTTTACATTAGAGTTCCTTATTCCATAAATTTATAATTTGCTTAAGAAAATGTAATGTTTCACACTATCAAGGACCTTATTTAAATCACACAGTATTGTATAAAAATTTCTTCAAATAGTTGGTGAATTAATTCTAAAAGAAAGTCTACTGCAAATATGGTTGCCTTTTCCTTACGATATCCGAACTGATTACCTGAAAACAAATTTTAAGTCTGAAAATAATTCTCTAGTTGATATTGTAAAAGGAATTGAAAGATTTTTGCTATTATGTGAATTACCGATATTGGCTTGTAATTGCTCAGTTCATATTTCTCTCCTTTTTTGTATATTGGAGTTAATTTTGAATATTTTAAAATTGTTGGAAAGTTAAGGGAATGAAAATGTATTGTATTATTTCCTTAATGAAATTATTCATAAAACCATAAATGTCTTTTCATTCGAAATTTTAAGTTTCATTGTTACTTATGCTTGATTGGAGGAATCAACATCAACATTAATCGGAAAAACTATTTGTAGTCAGTTTATTGAAACTTCGTCACTTATGCTTTAATATTATCATGGGACTTGTTTCAAAAGCCATTGCCTCCATTTTAACCTCTCTCCAACTAGCGTCTGTTGTTGTCTGCTCTGCTCTCTCTGGCGGTGGAGCTATGGAGCTTCGTCAAATAATCTACTGGTGGGATTTCAAAGTTCATTATGCGGTCCTTATTTTCCATATGAATATGTTCTCCCATGTTGTCAGTTTATTTTGGTTTATCACTCCTTTTAATAATTTTGGATTTGGATCAATGTCATAATTTTCGTTCCAAAAATGAAATGCTACTGCTGACTTATCTTCTTGTTTCATTCTGATGTTTCTAAAGTGCTCTTTGACTATTGTTTTTAGACTTCTTTTAGTTTGACCTATGTAGCATTTTTCACAATTTTTACAACTTATTTGGTATATTCTGGATCTGTTAACTGATGGAATTTCACCTTTCGTTTTTGAATTTAGCTATTTTAAAATCAAGTGTCCATTAGCAGGGGCCAAGATGATATTTTGTTCCTTAAAGATCGTTTTGAATTTATTAAATGTTTCTGGGTGATATATGGATGCACTGAATATGCTGTTTCTTTCTTTTTCTTATGTAAATATGGTTGCTTCCTTAATGATTTTCTTTAGTTTAACTTTTTTAATGTTCTTAAACACCAAACTTTTGTTGTATCCATTTTCTTCTGCAATGTGTAGTATGGCTTTTTGTTCTTTGAAGTATTCTGCTTTATCCATGGGTATGTTGACTAGTCTGTGTGTAAGACTGTTTATTATTGCATGTTTATGTGTAATTGCGTTGTGGCTATTATTTTTTATGTAATTTTCTCAAAGTTCTACTAGTAGATAATTTGACAAAGAAGTTCATAGTTCGATCGCCAGAGAGAGGAGAGCTGACGACAACAGACGCTAGTTGGAGAGAGGTTGAAAATGTTGGCAATGGCTTTCGAAACTAGTCCTTCAATAATATAAAAACGTAAGTAACGAAGTGTCAATAAACCGACTACAAATAGTTTTTGCAATTCATTTTACTCTTTCTACAACATTGTATGTCACCTTAAAGGCAGAAGTTCTTCTGTTACATCCCTTAAAGGTATGTCACTCATAAAGTTCAGAGTCTTATCTCTACACCAATTAACTTTTAATGTTACAGCAACTGAAACTTGCCTGGCAGCATATATTCTCAAAATGCCTGACTTGTAGCCGTATAAAATGATTCCATCTATTTCATTCACTACCTGTTGGAACTGAAGAATATTAAACACTTTATGCTTGTATGCATCCTGCTCATAAACTAAAGATTATTTAACTTTTAAGTATTATCTTGCAAACAGCCAATGTGAAAGAACAGTTGATCTAAATTAAAATGTATTCTTTTAGATATTTAAGCATATGAAAACCTATATAAATATGGATTCTAAACATGTAAAAATACAAGTAAGAATTAAAATATAAATTTTTTTTCAGTGTATTCTGGCATCAATTGTGGTTGTTGCCTTAAAAAATATGTTCATGCAAGTGAAGGATTTTCCAGCAGCATGGAAGTATTCAACGTTTGATGGCCTCATCTGGATCCTTACTTTTCTCGGAGTAGTCCTTTTAGACATTGATTTTGGGCTTGGATTAGGAATTGCACTCTCATTAATATATGTCATTGTTATGGGCCAGAGACCTCAAGTTTCCAGCTTAGGTCATGTACCAGAAACAAATATATATCTGGATTTAAATCACTACCAGGCAGTAAGTACTTTGCTTTGTGTGCATCTATGTGATTCCTGTCTTCTCCCTCCCGTCCTTCTCCCACCACTCTTTCTCCCTCTCAAATGCAATTAAATTTCCAGGACTGTCTTTTAATGTATATTGTTTATATCTAAGTTATTAATCTCACAGGGCTGCAAGGCTTTTAATCCTGAAGGGTGGCTTTTATTAATTGTTGGTGTTAAAGAATGTGAAATATGATTTTTTATCACATATGAGTAAGCTGTAATTATGCTATAAAGAATTGTCATATTTATACAATGTTAAGACATTTTAATATATTATTCAAGGTACCTCCAGCTTTACTTGTAACCTGGAAACCGTTTACAAATTTATGCAGTAAACAAAATCAAACAGCACTCATTTGTTCATAGGCCTAATCACAATTTAAGTTCAACATATTCCAAGTCTTACCGGGACACTACAATTTTTCTCTACCGTTTTCTCTTCATATTGAAATTTAGTCTTTGAGATTTTCTTTTAAGCTGTTGACCCAAATTATCTCTTCTTTGAGACCAACAATAATCAGCCATTATCCCTTCAGTCTTTATATTGTGATTCTATTTCTTTCATGTCTTGATGAGGCCTTTCTCCATGTTCTTCGCTAAAATCTCCAAGATTGTCAGGGAAGAAGTCAAAGTGACTATGAAGAAAATGGATTTTAAGACTCATATTGCATCCTAAATTTTTCAGAGCTATGAAAATATTTTTCACCATGGCTTTGAAATCTGGATATTTTGTATTTCCTAAAAGATTGTCAACCACAATCTTAAATCCTGTCCAAGTCCAATCATTCTTCTTGTGTCAGTACGTTTTCAAATTCTTCATCTTTCATCAAACTTCTAATGTTCATCCCACAAATATTCCTTCTTTAAATTTAACCTCAAACAGAATGGAAAATTTAGAAGTTATATACTTAAAATAATCACCATATTTTAGACAATGCTTTGACGAAATGTTTCATAATTCCCAGTGTAATAAGAAGAGGCAGCGGTATGATTTTTTTCTCATTTCACCAGAGATTCTCTTATTACATTTTGCTATCCAGGATTTATGACTTTCACATTCAAAGTTGTAGAATGGAAATCTTCAGGTCTAGTGCTATCAATAAAGGTATAAGATTATACAATAGGCTACCAGAAAATATTAAACAAATGAAGAGCCTTATACATTTTAAAAAGGGAGTAAAACTCTTTTTACTGCAACATTCATTTTATTCTGTAAATGAATTTTTAAATGTTAATTAGTTTTAAGTGATTGTAAATGACAGTGGCCATTAATGTAATTTTTTATACTATGACGTGTCTGATATCAACCAAAAGGACAAAATAAATTGAATGGAATTAAATCATGAAGTAGAGTAAACTCCACATCTGTGAACAATTACTTTTATATAGTTTATATTTATTTGCTTTTTCTACTTTAGACTTTTGTTGGATCCTGTATCTGTTACAGTTGTTAGTCTTATGTAACTTTTTAAATGTATCTTTGTATCTTGAACTGACGTGTCCTATAACATATGTATTATGTTCCAAAGGATGAAATAAATACAATATTATTATTCTGATAGGCCATTCTCTCTTCTAAACCAATGTGATTCATTGGTATGATTATCCTGGAGGCACAGGAAACCAGGAAACTTCATGAAGCCCAGAAGCATTCCTATTATTTTTAGGTCTTTCTCATTCAACCCATTGGTGTTTTTTATATTTTAATGCCTTCAGCAGCATCTCCACATTTCCATAGCTTTCTTTTAGTGTACAGAATATGCTACTTGCATCAAACCATACTTATTTCCAATGTGTTGAAGTATGCCATTGAGCCTTCTTTTGTTAGAATGTATAAAGAGCCTCCAATCATTCCTTTTGTATATAACACTATATCTTGATAATGCACCTTCAGTCTTCTTAACAAATGAGAACCTTCTATAGTGAAATACTCAGATTTTCCAATTCTCTTGATCAAAACCAGCAGAATGTTGTGAAATTAAATTTAAAGGGAGTCGATTGATGACACTAAACAACACTTACTTTTAAATTTTCCCGGAACATGTTTCAGAGACTTTGCCTCCATTGTCAACCGGACATCGACTCTGGACATTGACGATGGAGACAAAGTCTCTGAAACATGTCCGGGAAAATTTAAAAGTAAGTGTTGCTTAGTGTCATTAATCGACTCCCTTAAAATTTAATTTATTACAACACTGTTTTCAACACTTCAAAAAAAGAAAATGTTGTGAAATGGTTTTCCTCTAATCAAAACCCCAAAAGTTGTGCTCTTTCTTTTGAGAGACCCCGATTTCTTACCAAGTTATTCGGTTCTTCTTGTGTAATCTGCTCTGGTTGACCTTATGTGGATGTGAAATCCTAATCATGATTTGAAGTTTCACTTGATAACGACAATGATTCTAAAGTAGTAGTCAGTTCAAGCACAGAACATAAGGACATAAGTACAAACAATTACTTTCATCTATCAAGATTTAACTGTATTGGAACACCACAGTGAAGCGAAAAATTATTAAATTTTAGATGAGTCGTATTTCTTACACATCTGCTTCACTTTCGTACGAAAGTGAAGCAGATGTGTAAGAAATACGACTCATCTAAAATTTAATAATTACTTTCATGCTGTTCTTGTTATGCCTGCCAACTTTCACCATACAAAAATAGCAAAAATCTACATGGTGTTCTTATCCTCCTCATACCTTTGGAATGCCGAATGGTAAAGATTTTGCTTGCCTTCTGTCCATTTCCTTAAACCTGCAATGAATATCATTATTGGTTGGCATATATGCCTGTACATATATTTGTAATTACTCAGAACTGAAATGTAAATGTTTCACATGACGTGATAAGAGTTACTTGAATAAGCCAAGGTGTTTGTTAAATTTGATCAAGAATCAACAGTAAATTTCATAAATCCTTTCATGGAAGTGTTGAAAACAGTGTTGTTGTATAAATTAAGTTAATTGGGAGTCGATTAATAACACAAAGTGAGTGTTGTTTTGTGTTATTAATCGACTCCCAATTAACTTAAGTAAATTTCATGCTAGCTTTTAGAATAGTACATTGGCAGAACATGACTTGTCACATTATACGTTTGTGTATGGATGGTTCGTAATCTGTATTTACTCTAATAATAATAATAATAATAATAATAATAATAATAATAATAATAATAATAATAATAATAATAATAATAATAATAATAATGGTTTATTCACTTATAGACATGACATACATGTTTCAAGTTTCGTTGAAAAAGTTTACATATTACAATATTTAGTTACATACATCAAGATTTACAAATTTTACAGAGCATATACAGAGATTAATAATAATGTAACTGTCTTTATGGTAAAAAAAAAAAAAAAAAAACCAATCTTCGGTTTTCCCTTTCGTTGAGGAGGGTCTCGCTGTTCTTCCTATCCATTGGTCATAAGGTGAAGATCTCAGTAATATGAAACAGAAGATGTAATAAACTGTATTAGTATTTTCTTATTTGTTATATAATGATTGAACATAAATAATAATAGTAATAATAAGAATAATAATTTATAAATATGTACTTAATGCTGATTTCAGAAATATATTTCAAAGGTTATACTCACTTGTTGAAATTACTAGACAGATTGACAGTTTGATCTCCCATTTATACCCTCATTGAAATATTTACAAATTACATGTGTCAGGAAAAAAAAAAACCCTTTGAAATTACAATTGCAGATATTCATCTATGTCATAAAAGGCCATCTCAATTAAGTAATTTTTTAAACATTTATTAAACTTGGAACCAGTTGATTGTTTAATTGTGGCTGGCAGCTTATTGTATAAAGTTCTTCCAATTACAAATGGATTTTTATCAAAAAATTTCTTACTCTTTGCTTCCCTATACATATTCTCTTTAGTTCTTGTGTCATATTTATGTATATTGCTATTACTCCTTATATTTGTAGTTCTCCTAACTAGTAAAATAACTCTAAAAATATATAATGCAACCACTGTAAGAATTCTTTCTTTTTTAAAAATTTCTCTACATGAATCCCTTGATTTTAATGAACACACAATCCTTACACACCTCTTCTGCAATACCAGTAATCGTTTCAAATTTTCTTTAGACGTTGTACCCCATAATTCAATACCATAATTCAAATGAGGATGAATTATTCCATAATAAATCAATTTTAAATTAGGAAAGCTCAAAGCAGTATTATTGAGTTCTTTCATTTAAAAGACATGAAAACGTGTATCAGCTGGATCAGGTCACAATTCAAATGAGACATGATCCACCTTCCCCCTTACCACTGCCAGAACAATCCAGTTGAGTTAATGTGGGCTCAAATTATGTTGCAAACAGAAATAATACTTTTAAACTGACTGACGTAGAACAACTTATACACAAAGAAATTGACAAGGAACACAACAAGACTGGAAAAACTGTGTGAGACATGCAGGTAAACTACAAGAAGACGAATCTTGGAAAGATTGATGAGATTTTGGAGACCATCATCATAAATTTGCAATATTTGGTCAATGACAATGATAGTGATGAAATGTCTCTTGACATAAGTGACATTCACAGCTATATGGATACGCTGCTGGCAGTTTTGTTGGATTAGAAAAATAGCTAATTCATAAACTATAATTATTTTTTACACTATATATTTAAAATATGTGCATAATATATGAATATCCATGTTGAAATTGTGATTTCAACAATTGCATTATTATAAAATGTTGGAAAATTCAGTTTGCTTTTCCTTCTGTCCAGTGCCAAGAAGACCTGCAAATGTGCAAAAGAGAGGGAGATATAAAAAGAGTGGGGTAACGAGGCGGCAACCCTCAATGCGTTAATGCTTCCGATTTGCTACAGGCCAGAACTCTTCCCATTTGAAACACAATAGTTCTTTTAAGATTCTTCGCAGGCTCTTTCAAGATTTGCCCAACTAAGTAAATTTCTTCCTACTTGACTTAAGAGAACTTTTTCTACAAATATTTAAGCAACTGAGTATTTTCTTCACTACTGACTGTATGCAGCTGACTGGTTCTGGAATCATTTGAAGGCACTGATGACCATGTTGTTAAACGCCCTTAAATATACATCTATCTCAAATCATCTGTAATGTTCGCCATTCTTTTAAATGTCACTTTAGCAAAAAATGTTGCCAAAATTGGCATTAGTGTATCAGGAAGCTGTTTTCCAAAATTGTTATGAATTTTGTCAGTCTTTGTAATACTTTCTACTTTAGTATACGTAATTATTGAACATAAATTCTGAAACAATAAGTGATTAATAGAGGACACATAAATTTGTGTATACTATGTTACCAATGTAATAAACCTAAACCTTAACATACCTTGTTTTATGTGGTTATGTAGTGTTTTATAAAGGGAAACTGACTTTTGCATGAATTTGATGCACTGAAAGTAAAAGTCAACAAGCTTAACTACCAAGCAGCTACCCAAAAAATAAATAATACAAATTTTAACTTTAAAGAGAGTCGATTAAAGACACTAGACAACACTTACTTTTAAATTTTTCCGGAACATCTTTCTGAGGCTTTGCCTCTATCATCGGCCGGCTCTCGACTGGTTCTCGTTGGTGTAGCTGACGATATTTTGTCACAGGTCTCCTCTGGTGGCGGTTCAAGGAGTGTTGTCTAGTGTCTTTAATCGACTCTCTTTAAAGTTAATTTATCATAACAACACTGTTTTCAACACTTCCAAGAAAGGAATTGCAATACAAATTCTGTTTACACAAGCACACAGTGAATTGTCCCATCGTCAGCATATGTCCGACTGATACTTGGTTCTGTTGACAGTCTTGGAAATCATAATTTAGGAAGCTGATTTTTGGTTCAGATTTTAAAATAAAATGCTCTTCATGAAGAAATAATTATCTTTCCTGAAGCACTGTTACTACATTGACCAACTATGTCTGTGCTTGCATGAAGTTCCATGTTTGCCATAGTAATCTTGTTCATGGCATCTCAAGTATGTGCTGGACTAGGGAGGTTCAAGGCCCTGTTGCTGTGTATCCCTTTCAATGTAAATTAGAATAGAATATTTGTTTCTCATCTTTCCTTATACATATGTTCATTAATGCATTACCATTTACACATTCATAGCACATAATGACAAACTTCTTGTTCACATCCAATATACTCTTCTTACCTGCTTGCCTTAAATTTCAGTCTCAATACATACAGCCCCTGATTTTCCATGTATTGATGACCCTCTGTTCTCTTTCATCCCTAGTTCCCATTTCTCTAACCTTAGTTATTCTTAATCATTCTTAACCATTTCTCTCTGATTTTCCCCAAATAATCACCTTATATTTCTTACATTATTATCACCTATTACAGATAATATTACCTCTCGCCCCTCCTTAAAACTGTTCCACTTTTGTTGCCAAAAATGTGTTGTTTTTGTTCTCTCCTTACTTTTGTTTGTTTGCAATATATTATACCGTTAATATAATTTTGAGTTGAACTAATACTCAATGCTCCACTTATTGCTAGTATTTACCTAGAACGCGTTTCGTTAGGATCTTCCTAACATCATCAGCTATTGTCGACTAATGGACATTGATTTGGTGAACTCATTGGAGGCGATAGGTGCATCTCTGTCGGTATCTTGATGAACTTCAAGTTTGGGTTTTCTTCAAAGGTAGTGTCGAAATTAAACAATTTTCTTTCATATTTCTATATGAAGATTTTCTCCTACGTGGTTAATGCAGCTGAACCTTGGACACTTTTTAATAAGTGGATTTCTCGTTCTATATCTAGTCAACAACAGCTGATGATGTTAGGAAGATCCTAACGAAATGTGTTCTAGGTAAATACTAACAATAAGTGGAGCATTGAGTATTAGCTCGACTCAAAATTATATTAGTTTTGTGCTTCATTGTATCATAGTCCTTATACATTGGAATATTATACTGTGCCCATCTGTATATGTAAATTAAGGCATATAAAATAAAAATGCTAAGTTATGGTGAAATGAGGCACTTAAAGAATAAACTGAAGATATAAAATATAGGTAAGCTACTGTTCTGTCACACACATCATTAAAAATTTGTATAATTGTTAAATACTTGAATTATGCTGCCAAGGATCATTTCTTAAATAAATATTCATATTATAATTTCCCATTGATGTATTTGCATAGAATTATCTCCTATGTGGAGGCATTTGTACTTCTTCCATGTGGTATTTGACCTCCATGAGATAAATGGTTTGAAAAAAGTTTACATTAGTGAGAAGGCTCAAAAAATGTTATATCAGTGAATTTTTCTAACCATGATCTCCTTCTACCTGAAATGTCAAACGGTTTGAAAGGCATATAAGCAATTTAATTATACATTAAAACTGTTGAATAAATCTAAACTTGAGTATATGTGTATTGTACAGAATTACAGAGATTAAGTTCAAAGAATATACATTAGCAGATTTTTATATCTTATCTTCTATGCCCAGAACATCAAAATTTCTGAGAATTTCATGACTTATTTTTCTAGTGCTAAAACTGTGTGTATTACAGCATGAATATCTAATATTGAACAATTATTGTATGAAAGCTAAAAAGTTATTGAGTAATGAGTCATGCAGTAATTTCTACCTATGGAATGACATTGACCTCAAATTTTCTTTGCATCATATTAGGTTGTTGTTAATTAACCTATTGTGATTGAGTGGCATATCTCTTTTAGATCCATCATTAAAAGTTATGAAAGTGTTTATAAATTAATCTGGATTTTTCTTTTCAGGCAGTGGAAATTCCTGGAATCCAAATAATTCATATATCCGGTGGCCTGCATTTTGCAAACAAAGATTATGTAAAAAAGAAGCTGTACAAATATATTGAAGTTCCTAAAGTAGAAAAATTGGTATGTTTTTTTATTAAATTATATAAGAAGCCATAAATGAGTAATTCATCCAAATATTGTTGTAGCCAACAAAAAGTTAACTTCTGTAGAATAATAAAATAGTTATTGATATGAAATAATTATAGAAGTATATCTGTGCATTTTTGTTTATGTCAAATTTCTCTAAGGTTGAACAAAATTTGCATACAGGAGGTTTAATACAAAGTTTATCCACCTTTATCTCACTTTGAATAAAAGTGTTGTGTACAAAATTATTCAGGTGGATGATTCAAATAATATTACTAGTAAAATGAATATAGCTCAAATATAATTTTTTTCATTTATGTGATGATTAGTGGCATACCAGGACTTCTCCTAATGCCATTTTGAAAATATTTCTAAAATCAAATACATATGAAATCAAGAAGTCTGGATGCTTAAGAATAACCTAAAATCACTTTCATATAACTCATATTAAATTATGTTAATTGTTTATATCCAGAGTAAAGCAGTGTAATAAAAATCTATGACACTAAACAATTGAATAAGCAAATATCCTTAATTTTGCACAAAAGTGAATTGAGAATATGTTGGCACACTGCTTCACTCACACTGTTTTTTCACAGGACATGTTTCAAGAGCTTTTGCTCTTATCATCAGCTGGAACTCGACTAGTGCAAATTGTAGTGGTTTCCTCTTCAGCTTTTGCTCTTATCATCAGCTGGAACTTGACTAGCGCAAATTGTAGTGGTTTCCTCTACAATTTGCACTAGTCAAGTTCCAGCTGATGATAAGAGCAAAAGCTCTTGAAACATGTCCTGTGAAAAAACAGTGTGAGTGAAGCAGTGTGTCAATATCTTCTCGATTCACTTTTGTGCTAAGTTGTGCTTCACTGTCTCTATGCTTCTTTCAATGTTATACTTTGATCCTTAATTTTGTTTCAAGCTTTTCTGATTTTTTTCTGATCAGATGCTTTTCTGATTGTTGCTTTTCTATTATTAGTCAATCCATAGTGAAATGGACATAAAACATGTTAACATGTCCACAGATATTAAATAGTAATAGTATTAATATTATTAATATTAATATTATTAATATTATATTAATATTCATTATATTAATATTATTATTAATATTATTATTAATATTATTAAATCTTAATAGTAATTATTAAAAAATTCCAGTATCATTAAATGTTCACAATTAGAAATTTCCTGAGTGATTAAGTACCAATATCATGAAACTAAAACCAAGACACAGAGCGATAAGTAGCATTCTTGCACAACATAAACTCCAGAAATGCTGTTGTGAGACAACCAGAATCTTCTGGAAGTTTCTCTTTTACCTGCCTCCTAAACATTCTAAAAGTATGTGGAAAATTTCAGCAACTACAAAAGTGAGGATTTCTGTGAAAATGAAATGAAATGTGTTGTGTTTAACGACCACTTTTACTGTATGTAGCACCGAAGGTGGCCAAGAGGTCCTAAGTTCGAATGTCGGTTCAGGTGAGTTAACTGGATAAGAGTTTTTCCGGGGTTTTCCCTGATCCTGATAGACGAATGTTGGGTAACTCTAAGCTCCATGGACCCCGGACTCATTAGAGCAGCATTTCACCAGTTTCATCCATCGTCCGATATGACAACATAGGAGGATGTAAATTAAAAGAAAAACCGAAGGTGGCAACACTGATAATAGGTGTGATGAAAATGGAGCACCAGTGGAATGAAATGGCAGGGGAAAGCAGAGATCCTGGAGGAAACCCGGCCCAGAGCCATGTTGTCCACCACAAATCTCACTTTGCGGTCGCCTGGGATCAAACCAGCCCGCCTTGGTGAGAGTCGAGCTGTCTAATCACTCAGTTACTGCTCAGCCAATTTCTTGAGTGAGCTAGTTAGTGAGTTAGTACATTTTTGATATGACATAGTGTGTGTTATCAGTTTAGTGTGTTTTTTGAGTGAGATTACAATAGTAGTTGTGACATGCAATGAGAAATTAAGAGGTCTTGTGTTTGACAGCCCATTGAAGTCAAAGAAGAAGAGGTTATGTCATGTACAGTTTGCTACATGATGAAGAAATTGGAAGTGGCAGTGAGAAATGAGTGAAGTGACAGTGAAAATTTCAGCTAGATCACATTGGTGAAGTGTAGGTAAGAATTTAATGAAGTAACAGTGAAAACTGGACATAGTCACACTGGTTTCAGGGATGGGATTTAAGTGCCGCAATGGAGGAAATGTTTAAAAAATATTGGCTGGAATGCAGAAGATCAAGACTGAAATGAAATTTGGAATGTTGGAGAGAGGAACCGAAATGAAGATAATGAAAGCCAAAATGAAAAACATAGTGGAAAAAATGGAAAGTGAAATGGAGGGTATAAATTCTGGAGTGGAGAACATGCAGACAGAAATGTAGAATAAAATGGTTAAAATGAAATCCAAATTCAGTTTTGACATAGATTGTAAAATCACACAAAAATTCTGTAGTCAAGGACTTGAAAGGCAACATTGCAAAGGAATTAGAAGAAATTAAATCTGCCCTAGAAGGAAAGATTACTGCAGTAGAAAAACATCTAAGCAAATAAAAACTGTTAGAGAAAAAGAAGGAATGATATAAATCATTGAAGGAACATCTTGGTCAGCAAGAAAGACAACAATTAGACCAGTAAACAAGGAAAACAGGAAAAAGATGGACATTGGAATGGAAGAGATGTGCCATGGCTTAGAAACTAAGCTTTGTGCAGAAGTTGTAAAGAGTTCCTTGAATTTAAGACTGTCTAGCATGATGCTAATGACTTAATAGTGAAGTGCCTTAAATATACATGAGTGTAACAGAAAAACAATGAAGCATCTGAAATACAGTGGCTTTTCATCCTTGCAGTGTTTAAGTGGCAGTTTGAGGCCATTGATACCTGCAAAGAATGGATGCCAGCAGAAGAGCTCCTGCAGGAGCAAGCATCAGAAATCCATTGCACCTTCCTCACTGTAGGCTTTATTTCAAAATATCTTACATTAAATATGCTAGGAGAATGATAGCACATTTTACTTTTTGAATCAAGTACCTAGGAGGTACAGGAAGTCTTACATTCTAACAAAATATTGATACTGAGATGTTAGCATACATATATGCTTTGAGGTCCCTTGAAACCAGTTTTCTTTTCTGTGTGTGTGTGTGTGTGTGTGTGTGTGTGTGTGTGTGTGTGTGTGTGTGTGTGTGTGTGTGTGTGTGTGTGTGTGTGTGTGCGCGCGTGTGTGTGCGTGTGTGCGTGCGTGTGAGAGAGTGAGAGAGTGTGAGAGAGTGTGAGAGTGTGAGAGTGTGAGAGTGTGAGAGTGAGAGAGAGTGAGAGAGAGTGAGAGAGAGTGAGAGAGAGTGAGAGAGAGTGAGAGAGAGTGAGAGAGAGTGAGAGAGAGTGAGAGAGAGTGAGAGAGAGTGAGAGAGAGTGAGAGAGAGTGAGAGAGAGTGAGAGAGAGTGAGAGAGTGAGAGAGAGTGAGAGAGTGAGAGAGAGTGAGAGAGAGTGAGAGAGAGTGAGAGAGAGTGAGAGAGAGAGTGAGAGAGAGTGAGAGAGAGTGAGAGAGAGAGTGAGAGAGAGAGTGAGAGAGAGAGTGAGAGAGAGTGAGAGAGAGAGAGTGAGAGAGAGAGTGAGAGAGAGAGAGTGAGAGAGAGAGTGAGAGAGAGTGAGAGAGAGAGAGAGAGAGAGAGTGAGAGAGAGTGAGAGAGAGAGAGAGAGAGAGAGTGAGAGAGTGAGAGAGTGAGAGAGTGAGAGAGAGTGAGTGAGAGAGAGAGAGTGAGAGAGTGAGAGAGTGAGAGAGTGAGAGAGTGAGAGAGTGAGAGAGTGATAGAGTGATAGAGTGATAGAGTGATAGAGTGATAGAGTGAGAGAGTGAGAGAGTGAGAGAGTGAGAGAGTGAGAGAGTGAGAGAGTGAGAGAGTGAGAGAGTGAGAGAGTGAGAGAGTGAGAGAGTGAGAGAGTGAGAGAGTGAGAGAGTGAGAGAGTGAGAGAGTGAGAGAGTGAGAGAGAGAGAGAGAGAGAGAGAGAGAGAGAGAGAGAGAGAGTGAGAGAGAGTGAGAGAGAGTGAGAGAGAGTGAGAGAGAGTGAGAGAGAGTGAGAGAGAGTGAGAGAGAGAGAGAGAGAGAGAGAGAGAGAGGAGAGAGAGAGAGAGAGAGAGAGAGAGAGAGAGAGAGAGGAGAGAGAGAGAGAGAGAGAGAGAGAGAGAGAGAGAGAGAGAGAGAGAGAGAGAGAGAGAGAGAGAGAGAGAGAGAGAGAGGAGAGAGGAAAGGGAAGAACATAAGTGAAAAATGAAAGTCAGATAACTGCCAAACTATTTCAGATCATCATTTGTGATCTAGGGGTAGCATGCTAGCCTCTGGTTCCCAAGGTTACGAGTTCAAGAAACTGTTAAGATGAGTTCTATAACCATCAGCTGTGCTTACAAGCCTGGAATCAGAATTCCATCATGTAGATGCAACACTTGGCATTTTATTTTCAGTGAAGGCTTTAAGA